>CM052139.1:13352837-13572711 GCA_028454255.1 Halictus ligatus | reverse complement strand
TCGGTACCTTCGTGTAGTCTCCGATCCCCTTCCGGACAAGACTACTCGATAGAATATTTATTTGTTCATAACAAAACTCAATCGAAAACTGATATGCAATCAACTTCATTTAAATTCTCTCTGTAATATGAGATATACAGAACAACTTACATCTAACGTAATAAACGTTTGCAATGCGAGCAGACCGTAAACAATTAAACATAGCACAATTTTTTACAACAATGCGCTCATAAAAGCCGACCAAAAACTGATAAGTGCGTATCCATTGACAGTCAAATACTATGGTTCTACAAACGAGCGTTAAATTAACCTACGTTTTAATTTAACCAAATACGTTAGTAAGTGTACTGCAAGAAATTATACAAACTCCACTTATAAAGGTATATTTGAAATTCTGTTTTCCACATAGGTTTTCTATTTTTACCGTGGGGGTGGGGGTGGAGGGCGGGGGGACTTTTACCCCATACACTTAATATCGACTATAAAAAAAGCAGCTACCTTTTAAAAATACAAGTTGAGTTATTTCCAATACTATATTTGTGAGTAAACTTCAACTATACATTGTATAACTTAGAATATAATTATTAGAAGAAATACATTGTTAAGAAAATGAAAATGAGTCTCCTTCTATAACAATTAATGGTACTGTCAAAAAGTGTGTCATGTAATTCGTTATTACTTTGCGCAGCGTTTTATTCCCTCTTCGTTCAGCTTTTCACGTTCATAGTGCCATTTAGAAGAACCAACTTTTTATTGAAATGGAACATTTTTACCAAATCCCTAATGTTACAATTTGTAGATCATTGAAAACTGATTAATATTTGTTCGAAAGTTTTTTTTGTCAGATTATCATTTTTATACTATTTGATTCCCATCTTTGGAAATTAGAAATTACGTTCTACCATACGCAATCAAATATTTTCTTTAGCATAAAATTTTCAGTTTACTATAAAATTTTATAGTTAAGAGAGTGGCATTATTTATAGATATTAATTCAGATCATATTGTAGTTTGCAGGGTGCTTTAAAACTTCCTATAATTTAATTTGTTCGTCATGTTACAAGAATTTCTGAATAAAGAGGTTATTGAAAGGTACAATAAAATCACAAGGAAAATTATGTTGACTAATACGAATGAAGTATTTAAATATTTTTATTTCTTTGTAACTGCATTTCAGAAAAGTCTTTACTATTTAACACAAGCGATTTTCATTTAAACCTTCAGAAGTTCAATGTATCAACGAATACTATAAAATGCTTTAAGTGAAGTATCTATCATTATTATTCTATAAAAAATATTGCAAGCCTGCTATATTCGAAGTGATAAAATTCTTGTAAAGCTATCGTATAGAAAGCTACGAAATTAGAACGTTCCGAGCTCGATGAGTAATAATCGGTCTCGTTTTCACATTTTTCAGAGAATCGGTGACGACCAATTACATTGAAGAAGGATCTGTCCTATGAGCCCCTCGATGTGGTAAGTTCCGACGGTTTTTAATTTCGCGAAGTAACGAGGATTTAATTCATAAAGTGTTGCCTCCAAATGGCTGGGACTTTAACGAGCACATTAAAGTGGTTTCGAGCCACGCCGGAACTGGTACGTATTACGTACTCCGGAGGCTGTCGGCCGTTAAACTTTGCAGGAAGAAATTTTTTAACACGAGGAATGAACTTCTTTAATTTTACGTTATGAAATATACGGAATATCATTCAGAATTAGAGCCGTGTTCTATTCGAATTGATGAATCTGAACGTCCTACATTTTTAATTTGCAAATCTTTTCGCGAGTGCCGACGTATGTTAAACATTTTGACATACACGTTCACATGTTACCCAATTACACAGTTTAGATCTTGTATAGAAATTTTCCTCAAAATTTCGCTGGGTGTTGAAAATTTTAAAACAGTTCGCATATTCTCCAAGATTTAAAATCCTTGGTGCCAAAAATAGATTCGAACGTATCTAATCTTCTTTCATCATTAAATCCGCCACACTTCCTTCAAATTCAAAATTCAAATTTAACTTGTTAGTAAACTCTTTGCGAACGAACGTCGACGTAATGCTGGTATTAGAACTATGCATCTAATTTTTAAGGTTGCAAACAAATAATTTAATTATGTACCTAGCAGAAGACTAGGCAATTATTAAGAGTTATTGTCTTCTACTATTCTTTCCTTTGTCTTCAAAACTTTATTCTTTATTTTCGATTTCTTTCTTCATGTAGAATTACCCCCCTCCTGGTTATTCCACCGGTGCTGGGACACCCTGTATAAAAATTATCGCTGACTCAAGATATTCCCAAGAATCTACATCTCAATCGTGAAGGCTTAGTTCTCTATTTTGCAACTGTTAAACTTCTTGACATGCAAAAACCTATGCTGCAACGATGCAATTGTCCGGTTTTCCAGCGATCTGTGTCTGCTCACTTAGGTGCCCCGACTAACGTATTATTGGAATTGCTGTAGCTAATTTTTAGTTAATTATATTTTTGAAAAAAGTATGAGCTCGTGACATGAAGTTTGATGGAAGTCATCTGTAACTTAGGGCAAGTTAAGGGCAGGCTGGGTACCGAAACCATCTTGAAATTAACCTACTTAAAACTACTAACGGTGGACCGTAATTCTTCCTTTCCCGAAGTAATGTCGCTTTTAGTGAATATAAATTTCTTCGTTAATACCTGTCATTTTTCTACACTTGTTCATTAACGTAAATGCGACAATAACAAATTGTGCCGATGTGGGGAATGCAAGTAACGAGGAGTATCAATTCTTATGCGACTTTATCGAACTTAATCATTGCAACAGGACCACATTTTATACACATATTTATATGTAAGTATACACATAAAGTATAATAACGGATTGTTTTTAAAAAGCGCGTATATGCATTTAAAGAGATGTGTATAACGAAGAGATTCATTTTAATTACACAAATGAAAGCTGCTTAAGATCTGAGAAAATAATGAAATTGTAAATTTTATACAATATACCGCTTATAGAAAACTATAAAATAAATACAATTAGATTCATTTAATGCGATTATGTATTTCAATATTTCTTAACCCCCCGACTCCTGCGAGTTCCAGGCCTTTGATATAGTCATTTCTGATCCACGCCGGTATTTCACTACAGTTTCCTTTCGATATAAGGCGATGGCTCGGGATCTTTCTGCTTGCACAGGTATATTTACACAATATTTAGTAAAATTTATAATTTTCCAAAAAGTAAATATAATGCATTGATTAGGATTAATATGCAATTATCGAATATACTTTCGGTTTCGAACTTGTTACTTGTCGGGAACTGTTAGGTAAGTTTATATTTAATATGCCAAAAAACATACATACATGTGTGTATACATGATAGCGTAAGGTGTTTCTTTTACAATACGAAATGTAACAAATATAAATAGATGACTCATTCCCTGAATAAGTAAGAAATAAATAGTAACGATAGCGAATACCTTTTACCAAAAATTTGAAAAACGTGGCACAATATTTATGGATGATATTTGTTACATAGGCTCTTTCAATAATAAAATAAATTTTATTTATTTTTATTACACAAAAATAAAATTTGAAATAAAGGCTCAAAATTTTTTTAACGCTTTTGTTGATAAATGCTACGGATTTCCGTTTTCTGGATAATTGTAAATCAACTTACATTTGAGGCATGAGTCTATGCGTTAAGACTATGAAGTACAGTGTTGTAGAACGTCGTATAAAATTTTTGCTATTGACAGAAGTGTTAAGTTATAGTTGACAATATATTTTCAAAAAATCTTACAAGATATCTTAAAGCATATCTGTACTTCGACACAAACGCAGTTAATATGATATTTCCTCGGGAAGTCCAAGAGTGGGTGAACACATTTTATAGAAAGTCGAAAAATTATGCTCCCATTTCCTTTCAAAGTGAAACAAGGGATGTTCTTTCAATACGTTACATAACGATAGTAAATTTTCCGCTTTGAAGGTTCTCATGCTCTTAACTGAAGTGGAACACCTTGCGTCCCGAACAGTATTTCTTTGCCAATATCTTGTAAGCGTAATAAGGCTCGCTGCTCTTACAGGGAGAGTCATATTTACGTGCATTATCGATTCCGCGAGAATGTAGCTGCTCATCTTTTCAGAAGTTACTCGCGTAAGAGAATTTTTCTGCGCCATTAAATTTTCATGAAAATGCATGAAATTTAATGCTGGATTTGGATAATACATTCGCTGTCGGTATAGAGCGTACGTAATATATAAATTTTGCAGGTCATCGTTTTATAAAAGTGATATTCCTGTATCCTTGCATGTAGATGTACGATAAAATAATGTTTTTGAATAACTCAAGTAGAACTTCAGAAAATTGACTCTAGAACTACCGAGCACCAAATGCAACTCATACATACTGCTGTATAATACGTTTTTTATTCTAATATATGCTTCAATAAATATGTTTATTAAAAAATTTCTCATGAAAACATTTTTATAATTTCAATCATTTTAAAAACGAAAACGAGAAATAAATAATTTTAACCCATCCGGTAGCTCTAGTATTAAGGCTCATGAAATTTCGCTGGAGTTTCCAAGGTAAAATTTCATTAAAACCACCAATTTATTTTCAATTGTTAATAGCATGAAAACGAAGTCATTATCACAATTTCATTAATCTCAATTTTCAGAAAATTCGAACGTGTAAAATGATACCATAAAACAGATAACTACATGCAATCGAACATTGTATACATTGCATGTATCATATAGTGATTATATCTGTTATAACTATGTAAATTATACGATTTAAGATTTAAAAGGCATGTAACCTAAGCTATCTTCAAAACAAAGATTAAATTATACTTTATTAACGTACACAATGCTTTCAGTATCCATTATTTAGTACAATTATTTAGTCCATTATTTAAAGTACAATGAAAATAACGTTTCATAATTTTAGTCAATAAGTTCATCAAATATTCTCGTCATCCTATATTTCTCATTGTGTATTATGTCTACTTTTTCTACTTTTATAAAATTATGAGGTTTTGTATTTAAATTTTATACTGCCAATTTTCATTTTTGTGATCATATTCCATAGTGATCTACAAACATGTGATAAGCATCATATAACATGTTTGGGTGATCAAAGCACTTTTAATATTCTTCGTTTATTCCTTTTTGTCTCGAATTATTTCATCTTTAGCTTTTACTATTATGTTTATTCTTAATACTTTGGGATTGTTACAGTATGTATAAAATAGGTATACAATGTACAATATACTAAAAATAAGCACAAAAATTCATGTTTTTATTACTAACATTAATTTATGGTTTCACAACATTTTTTAGACACGAGTTATTAACGAAAAATTTTAAATGTAAGAACTATACAAAATTTATGTTTGTACTTCGCTACATGTTCAGAAAATTTGAGTATGAATATCGGCCAGGTGCGCGTATGTAGAATTGGACTCGGTTGACGTGTCTGATTATTCTTTGCAGTTTCTACTTATTGTGAGCACGAGGACCTGTATACAGCTCGCTTTTTAATACTGCTGTAGGAATATTTTAAGAACTCCTACGCCTCAGGTGTGATGTATCGGGTGGAGTGATTTCATGGCGATTTCACTATAGTACTTTATTCTACTTCGACAACTCGACTCTCAAACGACAATTCAATATTCATTCGCTCGCGACTCTCGCTCTACTAACTCGCTCTCTACTGACTGACTGACTGACATCCCTCGCATTCGTCCCTTTTATAATAAGGCCCTCTTTCACTCTTCCTCTCTCGCACTCTTATTCTCTCTCTATCGTACGCCCTGCCCTTGGCGTCCCTAAACACTTTACTCTTGTCACCAAGACCCAAACAAACTTCCTTTCACGCAGGAGCCAAACACATTGGCACCACGATGTCGCGTCCACAGTCACTCTAAACAATAACTTTAATACAGTGTCTCATTCATAACCCTACACTGCTTTGTTCAGAACTCTATTCTTGTACATTTGCAATTTATTCTTTCGTGTAGATTCACCTTTTTACATTGCTGTATATGTAAATTAATTTCTTTTCATTCACAAGCATGTTGTTGACATACAAGGACAATAACCTTAAACTACACTAACTCAATTCAAGAGGGATTAATCACTTTAGTCAAAGTGCTAACTCGAGAATATTTATTAGAATCACATTTTTTATAAAAAAATCAATAAAGTTCCAAAATATACTATAAATATACCATTCTTTTCTTCCTACAAGCTGTATTTGTTGGCCACATTTGTTGATCGATGATATCATTCTAGAGTTCTTATTTCTGATGATAAAAAACAAATTGTATGTAATTTTCTTTTGTCAATTTCTGTGGAAGGGGATTTTTCTGCAACATTCTAAGAAATATTAAATAATATCAACGCTTAGTAATACTACGTTTGTTTATATATATATATATATATATATCTCAAATTCTTCAGATTTAGAATACTCTTTTGTTAAATTTTTAAAAGCATTTATAGAATGCAATATATGAAAAGTATGTTTTTAAACATTACTTATTTCTAGGTCCTGTGTTTAATCATTGCCAGTCAGTTCTACTTACATAATTTATATATATTTAAAATTATTCTGTATGGAATATATTCTACTAATTAGGGTCTTTCATTTTACCTTGCTAACAAAATTGGTCATATATAGTAACTCATTAAGCAGAATCTCCATGATTTTTTTACAATTCTTAAACATTTTATATTCACCTGTATATGCACGTTGCATTTTAACTGACGGTAATTATTTGAATTGTAGTTTGTAATAAAATAGCATTGCAAATTTCTCTCAACATATTTCTGATTTTGCAGTTTTGGAAAAAGAGAAGAAGAGAAAAATTAAGAAAAATAGTTTAAAGCATTAAATCAATAATTGATAGCGAATAGATCCGTCCGATAATTATATTTCCAGTAATTAATAATTATTTTCGCGAATGAAACTAGTGTACACTCGTCTGGTTTTTGAGCAGCAGAATTTCAGCTTCGTTTGAATGAACACTCGCAATGCAAACTCATTTACTGTGAAATGCTGACTGCCGACAGAGGCCGGTCCGACCCTTTTGTGGTTCAAATTACACGCAGCCTTGCAATTACAAGGGTTAAGACGTTTCCTCGAGCAGTATTTCTAGCGGCCATCGATCGACAGGAAGCAACACTTAAAGGTGATGAACAGCGGCCGCCGATGTTGACTTAACGTTATCTACCGCCGCGCCGTGGACTTCATCCATTCACCCTAAATGTCTGCATTTCTTTCTAACCCCGGTGCTTACTTTCTCCTTCCCCCGTCGTTTTCCCCATTTTCCTTGGTTGCTCTTTCTTCTCGCAGCTTCAGCTACCCTTTACCCTTGCGTGCCTCAACCGGAAGTACGTCGGGGCTGACCCACATTCGGCAACAATGGCCACACTCAACTGGCTGCGCTCAGGTCGACGCCGTAACTGCAGCAAGAGTTGCCTCGTTTCAGTCTCGATTCTCCGAACGACTTTTCTTTTTCTCACTTCTTTTGTTTCCACTATTCCCCCTCCCCTTGTCCGGCCCTACGAGGCGTGCTTCTTTTTTAAATAATTTCAAGCGTACCTCGCCTAATTCCTATTCCCCGATGCGAAAGGAACTTTCACGGTTCGTTCGGAAATTGATCGCGAATTCCAGAATTGGCTTAGCTAGCCGGCCGCATTAAGAAACCTCCATTTCGAATTCATTCATTCTCTCCCTATAGAGGCCTGGTAATTTTCCCATTAGAGCTACCGGATATAGCCGTGATTTTAATGTCGGACTTCTCCGTGGGAGAAATGTGTATTATCTATACATATCTTATCTTACATTTTCTGAATACACCTACCTTATTAATATTTATTTTTCTTCCGCAGTTTCTTCCATTTGCATTTCACTCGCATAAGTTGCTATCAACTTCTCAACTTACAATTTTATTTCAAGGTTCCAGATTACCTACCTACTACGTACCTACTATTTCACTTAGTCTGACGATCTAATTACACGCCGATGGAAAATAAAATATCTCTGTTGCTTTACAATCAATGCGAGTTGATTGGATTGCTATATCATACAGTGGCCCGCGCAGGTATTTTAACGCCCTTGAAATCGGAATAACTTTTCTAAAACTGGATCAAACGACCAGACATTTTCTGAGCAATTAAAAGCATTGATTTACTAAATAACGTGAAAAAATATTTTGAGAAAATTGCAATTTGTAGGCATTACGTGAAAAAATCAAAATAGCACTGTTTAGAACTTTCTTATTTGAGCCCGTAACGAAAATGTGAAATATGTGTTCATGTATCTGTACGTTAGTTATATACATGCTGAAAATTTCATCAATATCGCATGACATCAATTTTTTAACCGGGCACATTGCAAATTTAAGAGAAAAACCAACTTCTATTAAAATCCAGAACTGGTATTATGTGTAGTATTCTATGAAAAGAGCTGCAATAACTGTTTGGTTGATATTAGGCTATCAATGACATTGAAAGAAAAAGTGAAAATTGCAAGATGTAACTTGCATATTGAACTATTTACTTAAGTCGGTAATAAGAATCTTGTAATATACAGGGTGTCACAGGGTAAGTGCCGTTTTATATAACTCCTGAACGGTACGGGATAGGGCAAAGATGTAGATGGACTTTTATCGTAATTTTTCTATGTAAACTGTCACTGTACCAAAAAATGTTTATCTTTATGTTTTCAAGGTTATTTCAAGGTCAATTCGTGCATTTTCAATAACAAGTTTAGCAGTCGTCTTTGAAATGACCTTGAGGTAATCCGAGGTTGCAAAAATGAACAACTTTTAAAATCGACAGCTCAGTTGATTCGTCAATAACGAGTAATCTAAAATTGAGATAATATGTCTAATTCACTGCATCACGATTCAAGTGGTTGCAGTCATTTAATAAAACACGAAACGTTGCTGTTTCATATCGCCATTAAAGATCTCACGAGTCTGAAAGAAGGAAATCGTAAAGATTTTATGGCTATACATCAGCACGTTGAACACTTAACATCTCTACGCTCTGAATTATTATTCTCTGCCCTCTGTATCTTCCCCCCTCGCTACCCTATTTCTCTCTCTCTTTCTCTCTCTCTCTCTCTCTCTCTCTCTCTCTCGCCTCTTCTTGTCACCTATATTCTCACCTATATTCGATAAAGATTAATTCCAAGATGTAGTAATTTTAGTTTGAATAAAGCTTACATAGTATTAAAATATAGATCCTTTTATTACAGGAACATATATTTCGTTCATCGATATTAAAAGAGTCGTCCGTTATTGTAAAAAATACTAAACAATATTCAATGGGTATAACAATATTAAATAATTATTGAGTTTCACTGTAATATGCAGATAACTCATGATTCAAACTTTGCTAACTTCTCTTATGGAACCTTTTTCAAAAAATGTTTGAAACTAATTTGTTTTCATGGAACATTTATTATACTGATTCTAAAATCTCTAACATTACGCTTAGAATAATCTTCGAAGAATCTTCCAAGCGGAATGTTTCTTCTTGTATAAATTATACAGATCTTCTAAACGAAACGTGGAAGTTCATACACATTTTTTAAAAAACGAAATTTAACCAACTATTTTAACCATCATACTCGTGCGAGTTAGGTCGTATTTCGGCTGAGGGTACCTATACGGCTTGACTTTGTTGAGAATATGCGAGGCCGTGCAGCGATACAATCCTTCAGCGATATTTTTCATTGGAAAAGGATCAAATACGTTGATGGTTGTTGGATGAATGTTGAATGAAATTTTCTTCGAGAGAAAATTCTTATGTTGGAATAAAATTGTACATATTGACGGTCGCTCGAGCTTATCACCATCGCTACCGCGACGGTTCAGGAATGACCCCGGCATAGCATAGAAAAGGTTAATACTTTTCCGGTTAGAGATACTCTAACCACCAATACCTATACTTCGAGTTAATATCTGCCTAGCGGATCCTGTCACTTAGCACATACCTTCCTGCATATACTACTAATACCTCCCTAACAATGTTTACGTACCTGTATCGGTTCATGATTCCTTCTGTACGGTGAATTGAATCAATACAATTCATAGACATTGCACCCCAGATTATAACTGACCCACCACCCCCTCTTGCTGTTGGTTTAATACGATTTCGTCGATACTCTCCACCGATACAACGTCTGACGCATGTTTCCCGTCGGGTCTATATGTATTAAACTTCCATTCATCTATAAATATCACTTTTAACTCTTTACGCGTCCAATACAAATGAGTTTCCCCAAAATCAATTCTGCCTCCGCCTATTCTTCTCTGAAATAAATGGCTTCCTCCTCGTAATTCATTCCTTTAAGCCAAACTCATTAAAACGTCCAACTGTTCCTACACTTACTGGTTTATCCAGATCTGATGATACGTCTGCATGGATTTGCAATGTAATTGCAAACCTAGGTTTCTCTGATAAGCGATATATTTTTTTGTCCGTTCTAACATTTTTTAGATTTTTTTTTTAAGAAGCATAATTATAAAAATATTTTTTAAAAACTTCCGCTGCCGTCTGCCGCTATACTTCTAGCAAATGTATCCATCTCCAATTATAGTGAAATCCATGTCGAAAACATTTCGTCGATAGCATTGTCAAATGTAATTAATATTTATATTTCTTTCACTGATTTCGTGTCATCGTTCGATATTAATGATCACAAATACATGGAATTCAACCATATGCAAACACGACGTATATTTACCTTAGATATCTCTGCTGGAAAATTGGGTAACAGTTCTTTTTGCATTTCACTCGGGTAATGTAGAATTAACAGTCGCGGACGAGAGAATCGCAGTGCGTAATAAACATGAATATTTGCCAACGGGACAATCGCAGTGCACAATAAACATTGACATTCGCCGCAGTACAATCGCAGCGCGTAATAAACACTTGACATTTACCAACGTGGCAATCGTAATACGTAACACACATGAATACTTACGAATTGACAATCACGCGGAATACGCGCATCGATAATTTTTAAAGGCGTATTTGAATATTGAAAAAAGAAATGTTCGCCTCTTTATACGAAAAACAAATAGAGCGAGAACTGTTTCGAACGATATTCGATATTGCTGCTGGTTAGAAGCACTCGACACACTGAATTCATTTATATTAGCTCGTTGCATACTATTGTAATCTACAAATACTAGTGTAATCTACAGGTTTATTATACAGAGTGACTTGCTATTATTATTTGCAGCAAAAAGGTTTCAGAGAACATTTGAACGTCACCGAATGGAGCATATTTTGGTATTGTTAATTTTTTGATAAGTGGACGCGTAAAGGTCATATGAAGGTCAACTTTGTTTCTTTAAATGGAATAGTGTATTTTTTAATACATCAATGGATGCAGCTCCACATTCGTTGTAAAAAAGTATTAACCTACTTATATCGGGAAGTTAATAGTTTAGGAGATATTTCTAAATATGTAATAATATAATAATAGTATTAATAATAATAATGTGTTACAAATTTCCACATGACAACAGCCAAAGAATTGTCTCGCCCTATTATATAACTAATATGGTAGTGAACGTGTTGATAAAGCATATACAGATATGCTGGATGATATGCTAGAGGGTTCCAGAAGAATAATTTCCTTCGTCATTTTAAAGATTTTCGTAAAAAAAGAATATATTTATTCTTACTGCTTCTTCCGGGCAATGTGGTCCTATACAACCACTAGTAATCTCTTTATGTCCCCTGCGAGGGGACTTTCGAGTGGTTTGCTAGATTTACGATGTCCCCTCAGCGGGGACATCAGAGTGCAAAGAGTTAATAAATCTTGGGGTCAAGTAGGCCAAAATAAATACCTCAAAAATGGCACAGTACCATTCGATCGTATCGTAAATCCAGATACGATATTCAGAGAATTCTGGGTAAGCATTATTGACATATCCTTGCGGATTTTAGCAAATAAATAAACTGAGAGAATAATATGCCTAGATATCAGAGTTTTAATAGTAACATTTAACAACCTAATAGAAGAAAAAATAGATTGCTAAAAAATATATTTATCTAATTTCGTCTTCTTGAAAAAATTGAATGATGGATTCGTGGAAACAATAATGTTGTGTAAGTATTATCATAATATTACATTGTCTGATGTTCCATATTCTTTTATTAGGCTGACTTTATTAGACCTTCCAGTTTCCAGGTAATTAATTTGTTCATTCAGTAGGAAATAATCCGAGCGAAACCACAATTAAAGTTGACAACTTCAAAAATTTGCACAGTCTTCTTGGGCTCAGTTCGTTCAGGAATTTGCTCGACTCTTCTGGCTACAAAGATGTTCTCCCTCCAGTATATATTACTATTGTTAAAATGGATTGTAAGAAAGTATCAATAAGAATGCAACTTGCAAAGTTTGATTGTTACATTTCAAATGAATTAAATGTAATTGATGGAAAACAATATTTTGTTTTGTATTTCTGTTCGGTTGCGGATTTTGAAAGCGATACGCGGACGATCGTTCCACTCAAGGTTGTAAATCTTGGGCCCAGATAGACCGCGGACGCGTCGGCTCCCAATATCCCCGATTTTTACTGCCGGCTAAATTAATATTGGGCAGCCCTTTCAATGTTGAAGTGATTAATTTGGTTAAGGGAGCGCGTTTCGTCCCAGACCTGCTAGAGGATTCGGCAGTAATGATAATCTAGCTGGCCCTGCCTTAGACGCGTCGGATCTCGTCGCGTATGATCCGTTTGTATGATCGATTGCGACTAGCCTATCGCGTCATATCTCGATCGATGCGATCCATTGCGACTAGACTGAGAACTGACTATCACGATTTTGAGAATCAACTCAATGGTGTGAAATCGACTTCCAGTTCTGCAGTCATGTCTCGTGAGGCTCCTCTATGTATCGAGAGGGCGGTCCTCATGGAAGAGGGAATGCACTGATTGGTTCTGCCAAATGCTGCATTATCCAATCAGCGCATCCTTGATGATTTGTCACCCTGTTTGGTTGAGCTGAATGGGCCTTGGCCTGAAGAGCGTAAATTGATACCGGTATCTCAACAAGTCTGGCCCTCGACACTTCAGAACCGTACCTTTCTGTTTGGGTGATTCTTCATACGGACTTACTTATTGACGTCTCGTAACCATAGGAAGTGAAAACAAACGAAAAGCAGACTGTGACTTGAATTGTCGCTACATGTTGCACCGTGCCTAATCGTTGAAAATGATCACTTAGTCACGAGCGTATCATAAATAAAAGTCCGATGGCAAACCCCACTTGTACGGTTCTTTTGCGACGGAAGAATTTCCTTCGTGTATGTACAATTTTTTCAGCACTGATTTGCTACTCATTTTCAGGATATGCTAGATAAGAATACATGTTTGGTTTTCTTAAACAACAATCTATTAAAAATTGCAAATAATATATACAGAGTTCTTTAAAATTTAATGGAGACAACGATCCAGATCATGAGGTGAGAATAATACACAAATATAATTGTTAAGTTTTCGCCCACTTGCATAAATAAATTAAATATAGAGAACACAAATAAATTAGAAAAATTGGACTGGTACGAGACTAAAAGAAGAATGGGAATCTATTTTTTTAGAATATTAACAAATATCGTTTTTAAGACACCGTATAACGAATGTGCGGCAAAATATTAAACTCACAATTTTTCATAAATTGAATATACAGGGTGTTCATTTCAAAACTTTCCAGTCGAATATCTCGAAAAGTATGAAAGATATTAAAAAAGTGTAAAACACGTGTCCAAGGATTTTCAGGGGGAAAGAGGGGGGCAGTATCAGTTTTTCATTTGAGTGGCGTTTTCAAGGTCATTTGAAGGTCAACTTTGTTTTTTCAAATGGAAACTTATATTTTTTATTATGGGATCTTATAGTACGTAAAAAGATCAGCAGTTTTTGTAAGATACCTTTTTTTATCCACGTACTAGGTTCGGTGATATTTAAAGAGAAGTAGAGCGAGGCATATTATTGTGTAAAATTCTTTGACGCAAATCGTTGATGTTTTCCAGTTGTACTAGCACCTACCGTTTGAAAACAAAATTGTTCTCAATTAATCTCTTGTTTATGTTGTCTCTCTTTCAATATAAGATTGTACTATTTAGTCAAGTGTGAATCATCGTAATAAGAGATACTATATCATAGTATAATTTATTGTGTTACAATATTTACTTCCCATGGAGTATCTGAATATGAAAATTCTTTGTTTAAAATGTATCGTATCATTTAATGTTATTGTTAAAATGAAATTGTTTATGTATTTTGAATCAACAAAAAATTACTCATCTTTTTGCACAATAAGCAACATGATACTTAAATTATGCCATCTTATACAAAGCAACAAATATAGAAATAGCATTGTGTACGAATATCAATATATGTAACAGTATATGTATCATATTTCATATCTAAAATTTGGAATCTCGACGCCTGTAATTACTTTATGCTATTCCAGTACTATTACTGGAAAATTGGGTTAACCGTTCTGAATAATTTATAAAATTATAATCTGGAGATAGACAGCATGAAGCTTAATACGATACAATTACTATAGAAATAGGTCGAAGTTGAACGAAATTTAATCTGATTACACATAGATGGTGACAATTAGAGCGTAATTACTAATCCAATTGCAGGTTATTTTCTCTAATTGTTAATTACTAAGAAACTAACTTCTAATTCAATTAACAGATATTTCGATTTTCATGACTAATGTGAAATCACTTTACATTTGAAACATTGAAATATGTATATAATAAATTAATAAAAACTAATGCACTTTATGCGCGCCCATATTTTCATACTTAAGGAACCAATCTACTGTGGTCAAATTTTATCTGTTTCAATAACCGTAGAAAATGAAATAGGACCATAGTAAAATATAATTAACGTAATAATTTATACGTTTGTGGAGATTTGTATGCATATAGTAATAATCAGCCTGCTTCATGCAAATTCTCATACTTATGCTTAATTTTATAAAAACATAATATAAGGGAAAAATTCCTTTGATCGATTAAACAATATCTTACGGTAAAAATAAAATAAAATGAATATTGTTTTTCATTAATACATACATACATTTTCCTGTAATTTAGAAATTTCTACGTGTCATAAATGCATAAATGTTCCAAGTCTAGATGCTAATTTAAAGCTGAATCTACCAGTACTGGTTAAAGAATTAGCTTCAGATTTATTTATTTCAAAATTGTTGAAATTATAAAGACTCATTTATAGAAAATGATTAAGTAAATATCTATTTTCAAACGTATATTCTTATAAAGCAATATATTCCAGTCCGTTTTAGTGTGTGCTGGTTTACTATAGGTTCATGCATCCAACAAATGCACTGGTTCTACTTTAATTTTCGTAGATCAAGGTCATTTCAAGGTCATGGTAGCATATAAACATCTCAGTTCATTTTCCGATCAGCTATATGATACAATAAAAAAAAATATTATTATGTGTCAAAACCACCCATCACCTCCATAACTCCGAAAACATGATCTTCAGAAAAAATATTCATGCCAGATTTTGATCCATTGGCACCATACACATTACGTACAAAATATTTTTTTCATCACAATAGACCGAAGAGATAACTAGGTTAAAAATTTATTTACAACACACATATCATGTCCATAGAACATTTCTATGGTAAGATTTTAAATACTTTCGTGAGTTAATGCATATCGATTTTGCGTGTTTACAGTCTTACACAGTAATGAGTATCCTACGTAATGACTCATTTCTTACATAATAAATCAGAATAAGTTTGATAGGATAATTTAGAATGGTGTTAGAAAAGGTGTCAGAGAGAAGGAGATTATCTATATCGAGATGTGAGATATTTTTATAGTGTTTGAAATAGTCCGTATAATTTACTATGTTGTTCGAGTTTAGTCGAAGGTTGTGGATAGTTGATTGTCGATATCGGAGGGATAAGTTAGTGATCATTTTTCGGGAATATAAAAAGCGAACTTCTGATTGTTCATTAATACCGTGAATTTGTGTTACTTTCTGCCAGGTTAAACTTTACCTTAGGAAAGCCAAATTTCAACCCTAGGAGGTCACTAGTTCAAAAGTTATGTGTCTATAAAGATGTGCGATTTTCAGCGTTTTTACAGATAAGGACGCGGCCATGTTGGTATGTGGTGACCGTCGCGATAGATAATGCTGATAACGTAGAGCACCGATCTTTGAGAGGAAATATCTTTCCACGAATAAAGAAAAAGTTGTAAATATAACTTGCAAATCTTAATTACTTGCTTGGCTGGAAGGCTCCCCCCCCCCCCCAAGACCCTCAAAAAACCTAACACCTGAACCTGAGTATAACTTCTAAATTAGTGATCTCCCAGGATTGAAACTTAGATTTTTGGCATTTTTCGCCGAAATCCACAGGATTACATAAAAAAAGTTAAAAATTTCCGGTTCCCTGAGGTGAAGTGAAGCCTTCTGCAATATAAGAAAAACGACTGAAATGCTTATAATTAAATCATTTCATATAAACCAACGTAGCTGCCAATAATCCCAACGTTAACACGACTTGTACAGATAAAAAATACAAGAACAAGGTTCGATAAAGTCTACCATTTCGTACTTCAATCACAGCCCGAAATGGTAGCTGCAACAAACCCTCGCGAGGAACGCTCGGCGAGCTAAAAATCAAATTTCCTTCGTCGAACTCCGCCTTTCCACGAGGAAGGTGTACTACATTTTTTGTTGCATTTCGCCATCGCATTTTGCACTCTTTCCCTCTGTTCTCTATTCATTCTATTTCTCGAACTCAGCTACACTGGAGGTGCATAATTCTAGCAGGATGCGGCGCCAAGGTGAAGGATAACATTTAAAGCGAGACGAAGGGGCGTGCTTGAATACAGGTGCTGATAAAGTACGGGCCGCTGTTGATTAAAGAACTCCTTCGGTGTTTCACAAACGCAGACGCGGTGGCTGGAACGCCGTGGAAGCGAATATTCTAAAATATGCCAGGCAAAGAGCCAGTAAATTTTCGCGGTGGTGGTTCCGGGCTCCGCTATTCCGGGCGAAAGTAGACGCAGTCGATTTCCTTATCGTCCCGATCCATCAGCGACGCGATCCCCAGGCCCTTAGACCCCGGTCTTATCAGTCGCACTCTTCTCACGCTTTGAATGTCATCGAATTAAGATCCGGCTGGTGCACCGTAAATTGGCTGGGTCCGTCGTATCCCGGCCTTCCGTGTCCCCCAGCCCCTACCATCGGCGAATTGATCGCCGAATTATTTTGACATTTAATTCCCCCATCCCCCTCCCCGGAATAATGTCGACCGCGCGATGCGATAACTCGATCTCCGCTTAAGGCCATGGTGATGCTGATGGTCGACTTCAAAATTATTCGCACCGAATTTGTCGGCGACAATTCGTTCGCCGTGCAATTTCGTTTCGCCGTGTTATCGATGTAACCGGCGCGACGGCTTTCCAGGATACGGCTGACTCGGAATTTACCTTGGCAACGCTCGACGACTCCCCCCCCCCCCCCCTCCAACCACGTTTGCAAATCTTCCTTTCATGATTACGATCCGTCGCACAGACCTTACACATAGTCGTTAATTACTTTGTCCGAACAATTTCGATTTTTGTGCCCTTCTACAGGAACCAAATATAACAGTTGTCTTCAAAATGTTGGTAAACATTTACAAAAAAGGGGGAGGGGGCCACGATTTTGATGATTTTTAAATATCTTTTCAAGGACATCATGCTGATGTTTATGTGTTCTCATCACAGACTAAAAATAGCAAGTACAGTTTTCTTCCGATATATGTAAAACAATGGCTCGAGACGGCTTTCGACGTATTGCAGATGAGCGAATTTTTGGTTACGTTTTTGGAGATAGTGTACTGAACCATTTTTTTATTTCTAAACATGTAACACCCACGCTGCCTTCGTTTCCGAAATATTCACAAAAGTTCGTTCGACAATATACGTACTGTTTTTCACGTTCTGATCAGTTTATATTGGCTATGGTTGGGTTAATTATACCGGGTAGAGAGTGCAAAAAAAAGAATTAGATGTCCTATCTATACTTTTGTGTCGGTTTTATAAATATGGAAATGAGTTTCAAGTAAAATCTAACCTAGACATCAGTAAAATCTCAGACCCAACCCAGATTTCCATATTATTATGAATTACTTACTCTGGGTTAGATCTAGGTTAGATCTGGATTAGATGATATATGATAATCGATACGTGTTAGTATCGATAAATAAAATTATGTACATATGTATCTAGACGTGACAACAGAAGTTGACCTCAACGTTGTCTATCTATTAATATTAATTAATGCTATTAGTATTAATTAATGAAATGTAAGAAAAATGCTTCTTAGCTATGGAAAATATTATATTTTTGATTTTATGAATTTGATCATGACTCTCAGGGTTAAGAATACATGGAAAAATATAAAGTATTGTGTCAACAGTTTCAATGATTGATTAGGTATAAATTACATGTCATTTACCGGTTAATAATCAATTGGTCAACGTGAAATATTTTATTTCTACTAGCAGTATGAAGTATAAAGTGTTTCCTTTCTACTTATTACTATCACAAAATCATTTATTAACAATATAGGCTTTTAAATAGGTATTTAGTTCTATTATTTCTAAGTACGTAATAGTCAATCAAGTGAGATATATACAGCGCGTCTCTGGGGGGGAACTATTATATTTTATTTTCTCAATCAAAAACAAAATCTGTGATGCAGTTATCTTTGATGGGTCCTGTATGACAAATGTTTGTTTTATCGCGTGGTGTAGTTAAATGTTATCTCAGCCTTTTAGTTTACAAAATAAACAAAAAAATATTTGAAAGAATTGATGTGTGGCTATTGCCCATCTCTCTTTGTAAAATTCTTTTGATCAAGACAAAACTATATATAACAATCATTATCAGATTGCGGATTTTATGCATTTATGACAAAAATGGGTAGGCGTATTTTAAAACAGTAAAAACATTAGAAAAATTTTAAAATACTGTTACATTATTTTCAACCTATTAAACATATTAAGAAAGAAAATAAATTTCTATTTCACTCCAGTCTGTTGCAATTCAGGTAGAAAATTTTTATTTTGCATAAAGATTCGCAGTCTAGCAATTATAGTTGAAAGAGTTTCCTAATAATTCATTCAACGGAATGAGAAAGTTGACATTGAATAAGAATTTTTTCTTTTTCACGTATTCTGTAACTTATACGAAATAAATCAGTTACATAAATATCAGTAAATAAAATATATTATCGAAAAAATAAAAAGAATTAATATTGTTTGAAATAAAGAATGTTAACTAAAAGTTTAAGAAAAATTTTTTCACAGAGCTTCTCAAGGTCACTACAATATCAAACAAATCATCATATACTCTTCTCTATTCCTTTCAACGTTTATTCGAAACATTTCTTCATACCACATACAGTTTTTCAGATATGGAATTTTGGCAACAAAACGGACATTCCGACGCGTTGTGCACCGTGGTGTTCAACGTGTTAAGGAGCATGAAATTCGTCAACTTCTATGACCTATATCTCACAGTAGCTAATTAACAAATTTAAAAAAATTCAAGCGGCATTTGACATATCGATACGTACACAAGACATTTGCTGCATTTGTAAGAAGCTGCTCTGCACGCGTTGAAAATCCGTGTGCCGCAAAGAATTTAAGATCAGGTAAACGAGAATCCATTGAAAGAATCTTGCAGCCGTGTTCAAACGAGTCCTCTTTAAATATAATAAATTAGAATCTTGGTCATTCGTAGGAATTGTTGACGGTAAAACGGATCTACGCGAGGAATTTACGATCCTGTTTCCCCGTCGGAATACGGTTCACGTGCGGGTTGTACATCCCACGGGCCAGCCGCCGCTTCATTGTCAATTTAATTAAGTTTTTAAACGTAAACGAGCCGAAGCCATTCGTAGAATCGGGCGCGAGCTGAGACAGCATGGAGGAAGAAAAGTCTTCTTGCTGAGAAAGTTGGGGAAAAGGGCTTGTTGCGAGAGTTCTGCACGACGCGACGACCGAGCTCTGCAGACGAAGAGAGAGAGAGAGAGAGAGAGAGAGAGAGAGAGAGAGAGAGAGAGAGAGAGAGGAGACAAGGACGGTTTTCCGTGTGCGGAATTGTTCGTGTCGCTGCCACGGGATTCCAGCCGCCGGAAGCACGTCTCCGTGAAATGATCACCGCGATTCGGCACGTGATCCGAAAACCGAAGAGCGGGAAACCCGTCCTTGCTCCTTCGGCGTTCCTTAAATTTTCGGAACTTTTCGTCTATCAATGTTCTCTTGGCCCCGTTGACCCCAACACGGCCCCGTTTTCGCTTGTCCGAATTTCGCAATCGATATACACGACCGCAGAATGTACACGATAGACCGGCGATAAATTGTTTCGTTTTTATCCTCGCGGAGATCCTCACTGAATCATACAAGGTTACTGGTCTTCGTCCAAAATTCGTCACATACATTGTGTCACAAAAAGATATTAAATCTTACTGTTTTTAAAGTTTTGTGAAATGGCATGTTCAATGAAACTCGCCAGAAATCGTTAACGAAAAAACCATTCAGGAAATCAGCTAAAAGATTCATCGTATTTGCTTCGAAAATTGATAGCAAAAACTTTCACTAGTTTTATACATATCTCCCAATGTAACATAACACGTATACATACATATTTCCGTATACATAATTTTTTTTTAATATTTTCACTGTTTTAAATTTTATCAACTCAAGTGCAAAGGGTTAATGATAAATTGTTGTATAGAAGATGTTTCAAACGGGAGTTTTCTATCAAGAGGAACACTCGGAGTAATCATTAGGTTTTTACGCACGTTCGACGCAATATGAAAACGTAAGGCCACCTTTATATCTCGATAAAATAGAAAAAAATCAAAAAATTAATGATCACATTTTATGCCCCACTCGATAGTCATTAGTTTGAAACATTTTTTTACACAACAAGCAATTTACAAGTAAATTGAGACAGCATAGTTACATAACTCAGCCTGTATGCGAATTCTGATTGAAACAGTTATAAAGAATTTTTGTTTTGGATAACTGTTGTGAAGAATCTAAAAATTGGGCTTTGCCAGTTTCAGTTACGGTTTTTAAATCACCAGCTTCTGCACCAATTCTGTAACCGTTATTTTTTAGATTTGATACGACCTAAAATGTTTCTGGAATCGATTCTTGAAGCAATATTGTACCAAATTTTACTATTTGAGCGTGTATATGCAAAATTTTTAGAAATGTGTAATGAATCAACAAATGTACATAAATGCATAATTCTTTTGTAATATAAAGTATCAATTAATTCAAGTATTCTTTTACGTGGGGAAAAATGATGAGGAAAGGTAAATATTAATTGCATTATTGTGAGTTATAATACTGAACGATAAGAATTATTATTTACCAAGCCTTTCCTTGAAACTTTGGCTGGATATTCAAGCAGATTAATAGAATGTTTCATTCTATGAAATGGAACAATGGTTTCAGAAATAAATTTTAAAATATTGTGCGGAAATAATGATTTTTTAAAAATTATAAATAAATTATAAATTACAAAATTATAAATTATGTAATTAATAATGTAAATGTAACAACCAGAATAAGATTTCTGACGAATTAAAAGTGGTTATAAGAAAAATACATATGAATGTTGACAGACGCATAAACACATGCACAAACCATAAATTACTTTCGAGTTAAGGTAATAAAGGGGTGTAGCCGGATGAGGAGGTAAAAAGTGCCCCAAAACCAAATTGAATTTGCAATATGCCATTCGATAGCTCGTCCAAAGAAAATTCTTTGTGCCAATTTTCAATCCTACATTTCGATAATGGGAGGGGGGAGGGGTAGTAATTGGGTGACAAAGAGAATCAGGTTTTTCCGTAGTTTCTCTTATCCTCTTCGATTCAAAATTCTGAAAATTTCAGACATATTTTAACGATTAGAATACACATCTATGAATTTTTTCAGAATTTTTAGCTTTGAAACTGAATTTAAAAAAATAATAAAACTTTTGAAATGGCGATTTCTTATAAAAGTTATGAGATACTAAGTTTATATTTTTAAAGTTTTAGCATCTCGTTATGATTGTTAACATATAATTTATTCAGATTTTTCGCACTGAGAGTACATAGTTAAAAAAAATTAAAAACCTCTATTTTTTACCTTTTCCAAGTCCGTACAAGTACCATGTTCATATGGCTCGTATAATTAATTTCTTAGATAGACATTATATCAAATTCTTTGTAATACGCATGTATTTCCATGGAAGAGTTCTCACCCCTCTGCTGCATTAGTCTTCGTCGCTGTCATCATTGATTACGGGTTTTGATTGTTTTAACTATGTGCCCCCACTTTGAAAACTCCGAAAAAATTATACGTTAACAACCATAACGAGATGCTACAACTGTAAAAATATAAAGTTAATATCTCATAACTTCTTTCCTATTAAAAAATAACTTTCTCCGCGGTCCGCGGAGAAAATTTGAATGTTTTACAAGAATATAATGTATTGGTGAATGCCCATACATTGTAAATCTAACAGAAGTTTTATGCATGAAATTCAAATTTCGATTAAACGTTTACTTATGCCTCGGGCGAGGAAATGAAATCAGGTTGTATATCATTGCTACCACCGCGTTCTAATTAATATTTATCACGCCGCCGAAACGCGTAAAATTAATAATTTCGTAGTCGGAACGATGCCGATGCAAGCTTTATCCGTTGTTTGTGAACCGTGATCAATGAATCGTCTCATTCGCAGAGAACAAAAGAGTCGGTGTAATCACATTAATATACAATCAATGACACTGTTTTATTCATAACCTTCTTTACACTATGATCCAATTGTTTCCCTCAAAGACTACTTATTATTCAAGACTTTGTGCGCGGTGAATCGAGGAATTGATATAGCATAGTAAACAGAATCAATAAAGTCACAAATTAACCATTGTTATGAACTTTATAGGATTATGATTTGACCTGCTTATCATATGTTGTCCGAGTGTTGTAAGATTTTAGTAGAAAACAAGAGAAGCTTGAGTAATTAATTTCTTGTTTTTAAATACTGTGAAATCTTTCATTTCTACGTTATAATTGAATATTTATGTTTAATCCAAAATTATGAGTATAATACAAATGGTCAAATTACAAAGTATCAACAGTACAAGTATTAAAAAAAAACATAACTTTTAGAAAAAGTATGATTTAGTCCCTCTTTAATATTCATTGCCATTTACTACATCAAATGCAGTGAAATTTGTAAAAGAAAAACATGATAGACACTAAAAACATTACACTAATTTTTATTATTAATAATCAATACACGACACAAATTGTCCAAAGATTTTTTTGTACAAGAAGTAATTATTAAATGCAAAAAAGATTGAATGAAGTATGAAAACAAAATGGCACCTCTGTTCGCCTTCATTTCTTAATACCTAATAATTATTTTTAATAAATCTAAGGATTTTTTTATTTACGCTGATATCATTTATTTGATTAGAAAGACCATCTGACAACATACGTGTGTACAAAATTTAATTCACTGTATTCAATAAGTAGCAATTAAATTATTCTTAGAGTTTAGTGTCCTTCGCTTTAGTCGTACGACTGTATGTCGTACTTTTCTAGCGGCTTGAAAATCAACTTGAATCTTACTTGTAGACGTTCGATTATATTTGACCATCAAGTAACTGGAAGTTCCCTTAATTTCATACGGGAAATGTGCATAGACCCATCGCTAGACTGTGGAAGTTTATACATTTTTATATCTGTCGAGAACATCTATAATACCAAAAATTATACAGAAATTACTACTTCTTATTAAGAATTTCATAAAATAACTAGTAACCAAGGAAAATAATTCTATTAGATTATACAGCATGTTCGACTACAGGTGGAAGAAAATTTAAGGGGTGGTCCTTTATGACAATATAAAACGATAATGAAGAATAAAAAAATTTCGATTTTAGCTTCATTTTTCAATTGTTAACAGTTAAAAATCATAGAGTCGCGCGACGTTCACATAGCCAAATATGTATATTTTGGTGAATACTTGCACTTGCGAGGAATGGATTGAATATTTATGCATACAATGGATTTCATGATGCATGAATATATATGCATTTATATAAACCTCTACTTATGTGAGTCTGATTGTAAATTGAAAAGGTATTGATCCCTTCTACTCGATAATTCCATAGGACGGATATTAGACATGCCCTTGTGGATTTTAACGAGTAGACAGATTCAATGTCATCCAACGATTAATTCGTGAATCCTTAAAACATTTACACTTCACTGAATCCCCAAATGAGAACCAAGGTAAGCATGTGTTTGCCACTTGATATGTGCCTCTATGACGTACAACAATGGACACCTCCATTGACGAAGCCGCAATCGCAAATTTTTTATTCTTCATTTTCGTCTTATATTGTCATGGAGAACCACTCTTTACATTTTTTCTCACCTGTAGTGGAACACCTTCTATATTTTGTTGTATTTAATGAACGTATTGCGAGTTTCTATAAAATACGATAACATGGAAAATAAAATTGTTTGAAAGTTCTGAAA
The DNA here is from genome assembly GCA_028454255.1 of Halictus ligatus. Classification (NCBI taxonomy): domain Eukaryota; kingdom Metazoa; phylum Arthropoda; class Insecta; order Hymenoptera; family Halictidae; genus Halictus; species Halictus ligatus. The sequence continues at coordinate 13,548,078 of CM052139.1, read as the reverse complement.
ACGGAAATTGAATATCATAGGAAATTCCACAGTTTGCTTACGAAAATTGCGAAACTAAAATACGAAATTTAACAAAAGTATATTTCGGGTATCCCAGTTTTGAAACTAGATATGCGAAATCTTGTATACTGCACTCGATAAACTAACTACGTCTGAGCAACAGACAAGATGTGGTGTGTAAGGCAAAGTTATCTTCAAAGCGTACTTGAAACTAGGTCTCGCTTGTTACAGGTTCAATTGATATACAGTTTTCCGTTTATTCGATACCACTGTTTTCCTTTTATTCCACCACTTTATTCTTTTCTTCCTATACGTCCGCTTGTCCTGATTTTGTCAGCGAGTAACCATTGAGGATGGTTCCATAAAATTTAGTCGAGCATCGTTCAAAATAAAATGGCTTCTGCAGTACACATTCTAACTGCATTGCTGATCCTTACTCAGTATTTTGAAAATCACTTTATAAAACCAATGTTACATATTGAATTAGCATAAGAATGAAAAATAAATATTTTACAGGAATACTATTATGAAATAGACAAGAATATCCTTCCTGTATATTATTGTATATTTCTAATATCTAAATATATAAAGGGTTTCCCAAAAATATTGTACTTCCTTGAAAACAGTGATTCCTGAGGTAATTTGAAATGACTTATTCTGTTGCGAAAATATTCTCCGCGGCTTCGTTAAGGAGTTATTAACGAAAAGGACGGACCAATCAGAGCGCGGTTAGGGCAGACGCCAGTGAAACGTGTCGCCAAGGGAATCCGTGAAGTGCATCCGCGCACTGATTGGTCCGTGTTTTTCGTTAATAACTCCTTCATAAAGCCACGGAGCACATTTGCGCAAAGGAAAAAGTTACTTCAAATCACCTCAGGAATCAGTGTTTTTAAGGAAATACAACATTTTTGAGACACCCTGAATAATTTTATCCAAAGTGATAGCGAAAATTTTTGTACAAAATCGTTCGTTTTCTCACTAACCAAAAAGTAAAAAACTTGAATGTTTTCGTGGTGTCATGAAATATTTAATTAATATACGTACACAGCTACATGAAAGTTTGAAAGAACTCTACACATTTGTAAATCGTCTATATAACAGTTACCGTTACTCTTTTAAATTTGTTTTGTGGCCACTTCTTTCAAGGCGTAGCTCTTAATTTTTCTTCTTGCTGATGATATTACCTCGCTTCGTTCTTTTTCACTGGCGAGAAGAATTGGCCGGAGATTCAATGTGCGTTTCTGTCGCTATCCGATTTCTGGGATGCTGATGCGAAAAAGTCTGACGCTGTCCAGACGCCACGTTTTTCCGTAGAATGACACATTGGCAGCGAGCGCATGAATTTCGCCACGCCTCATTTAATCTGTACATATGCATTGTTCCAGGCGGATGAATCGTTAAAACTAAATTTAAGTTTGTGAATAAAATTCAATTAAATCTACGAGTAATATCTGTTCGGTACTATTTAAATCTCGATCACAATTGACTGCGCATCTATAGCTGACAATGAGATTATTTATGATTGCATGCCACAAATTATAGCAAACGCATTTTATGAGATGTATGTTCATTATTCATAAATCCCTTACTTATTTGTTCGGATATGTAGTTGCGACATCTAAGTTTGAAGTAAATGTTTAATGAGCCAAATAATAAATAAAATTAGAATTGGGCGAGTGCAGAAATAGTTCCGGAATTCATTAGATTAAACTTCAGCGATTTTTCTGAAGTAATGTATTATTTCATCTTTACAGGTAATATGTCACCTAAAAGTATGATGACATCTTTCGAATTGTGTTCTGTCTTCTATTGTGTCTGTTTATTACTGAGTTATGCTTGCAGTTAAAGTTAAAATTATTATTTAGATATAAATATTGTTATTATTTATTTTACTTGTTTATTTGTATTATTACTTATATATGAATAATAAAGAGCACATAAATAATAGAAGAAAATAAAAATAACGTACGGACGTGTTTAAATGGCTGCGGGTCATCGATAAAATATGATGACAAATGGGTGAATGTTATTGGCATAATTGACTTTTCTTTCAAAGCTGTTCAATGATCCATGCAGAATCTGATGAAGTATATTTGTAAATTACAAAGTTGTGTTGTAAAATTCTCAATTAAATATTAACATTAGACTAATTTGTAATATTGCTTGTATTAGGATTTTGCCATCGACTATCTTGCTGACAAATAAACATGAAATAATTCTCCTATTTTCCATTGTTAATGAAACCTGACTAGCAAAGGGTCGTTACCTTCAGGTTGTAGAATTTTCCATATTCTATTAAGTTTTTCATATAAACTATTATTTTATTTTTTATTAACCATTCACAAAGGAACTTTTACATAATTTCTATATCGATTTTGTCTATAAGAGTATAAATATATACAAAATATCAACCACAATATGCACAGTGTTAACTACAATATAGAACGATTTATAATATAGTAATCACATATGATAGTTAATCTCTAAAATAAAGAATATTGAATATTGTTTATAGAAGCGAGTATTTCAAAACTGTTGTCAAATAAAAGGTACGAAAATATTTTCCGCTTGTATTTCCTGATAATATAGGTTAAGAGACCCAATTATGGGAGGGGGGATACCAATTACTGTGCCTATATTAATTATACTTATTTTTAAAATCAGCTAGTATATATGTCATATATATCTCTCTCTTTTAGTATTCATTATGCTTTGAAAATAAGTATAATTAATATAGGAACAGTAATTGGTACCCCCACAATAAATGGGTCTATTACCCTAGTATCTAATTCCTGTGTCCGACATTTGGTACTATTTATGCGATTGTACTGTAATTTCAATATTGAAGGTTGTTCACGTGTTAGTATCATAAAACTGCCCTTAAATTGAGCGTGCACATATGACGGACCGCTCATAAAAATCCTTATTTAAGATCTTCTTTTGTGAGAATGTCATTGACGATACAAAAATGGTATCCCACATTTGGCAACTTTCGTCTGCGTAATAATAATTGAACTTCGGAATGGAATTTCTATATAGTTGTCGTTCGGCGCGACATCTAACGTTAGGCAAGTAACGGGAGGTCCAATTTTTTGTGTGACGGGGCTCCTCGTTCTTTTTATTCGAATTTGTTTGAACTACTTTGCGGATGGCCTGACTTCGACGAGAGTTTCGACAAAGCTCGCACGGCCATAAACCGAATTCCCTTGTAACAAATCCATCGACATCGACGGTTCCACGGGCACGTACACCGCCGTTGGTAGGTTTCGAAGTTAGTTTCGAGCACGTATCGAGTATAACTTTAAAGTAGCCGCTATTAATACAAGGTTCTGCCGTTTTTCAAACGGTTCCTCAGCTCCCACAAGGCGCGAGGGACGCTTGCGACGCGTGGAAACTATGCTTTTTGTATGCGCGTCGTATATCGCAAATTGTGTGCCACGTTACATATAACTTTCGCGGTAAATATTAACTTTCATTCTATAGAAACGCTAAGGGCCCGTGAAATTCTTTTCTTTCCAACGCTGGAAGCATCCAACAGTTTAACACTAGAACGACCGGAGCAGTCAAAATGACTGATTCCTAATTTTTTCTTTACAATTACTGAAATTGTAAAAATGTTTTCGTCGGAAATTTTTTTTAATGAACTTCTTCATTGAAGCTCATATTACAATAAAAGTTGTATGGGGTCTGAATGGGCACAGTCTTGTCACTGTTACAAAGCAATATACGTCAGTCGCATTTATTGCTCGGTCGTTCTAGTGTTAAATCACCTGATTTTAATAAGTTCCGTACCGAGTTGGTTTTTGATTGTCTTCTCTTATTTTTCGTCATATTATCTATTGATTAGGAATTAGCTTGTACACAACCGCTCACAAGTAGGTGAACATTTTTTAAAATTGCAATCATCTATAAATAATTACAGTAACCTTACATTACTTCTTAAAATTTCTTCAAATTTTTAACTTGAATGCATCTTTGAAATGCATATGCGATGCTGCGAAACAATCTGATTAACGTTTCATTAACGATTTTATTATTAAATTCATGATTCATGATAAGAATTTTTATGCGACCAACTGCTGTATTAAATCGGAATGACCAACTTTATACCAACTAATGATGATAATACATACAAACAAAAGGTTATCACCTGTGGACTATAAATTTTATGCACATTTTTGTTTTTATGGATAATTATATAAAAACCATTGCGGGGAAATAAGTTTTGGACTAAAAACTTCCTTAGGGTGAAGATGAAATATAACGGTTTTTAATCTTTGGAAGTGTAAATGTTTTGCTATATTTTACAATATCACATATTTGCCTTTTCAGTAATATGGACATACACATACACGTTGTTTTTAGGAGTATTTTGCGTGTGAAAAATTGCATTTCTGCTAATTCCTCTACATAAATCAATATTGCTTTGATTACAAACAAAATTAACCAACAATTAACCAATTAACCAACCTTTTAAAATAGTTGAAATTATACACGAAAAGGAATCCAAAAAGTATATGTAAAATTGTAGTAACTATAAACTGAAAAATGTACTATAATAAGTTTTTTTTTCTGAAAACATATCAATAAAATATGATATCAATGAATCATATTTCATTGATGTGTATAAAATTTTTTTATAGAGATAAAGTTTCTAGAAATATTTCCATAAAATTCACCAAAGCCAGCATGTTAAAATTTTAGATGGCGGTCGTTTCAGTGAAGGTATGCTTTACTGAAACATAGAACTTCAGTAACCAAATATTTCAGAAGGATTTCAAATATTGAAATTGTTCTGACAGTTATTTCAAAATTCGTTACACAAAGTACAATGTAATTCGAGCACGACTGAGAATGGTATTTCTACAGTGGCAGATTCTGAACATTTTTCCATCAAACTTCCTGTTCGAGATAAAAGAATTTTTACATAAATTTCTTAACTATCATGGTAAACATAAAAACAAATTAACGGTTTGTGGCTTAGAAAATGTATTTGTAATAGACTTTTAAAACATCATCGCTTTATTTGTGGAAATGTATTATCCACAATCGAAATAAAAATATTTAAAAATTTGTGACTAGTTTGACTTACAATTAGTAAACATGATTTAATTATTCAAAGTGTAACGGATGTTGAGTCTTGTGGATGTATAAGTGCACTTGTAATATGAATGTATGTCTAAACTAGTGATAGTATTTAACGTACACTCTATATACATACTATATACAGGGTCAGACAGTTAAAGCTGGTCAGCTGATTAACTCGATTGCTTTCGAAGATAGAAGAATATGCATTAGACCAAACTTGTTTGGTATCGGGGACATATAATCCGATGTTACTAATTGTTTTATAGGTGGAGGCATTAAGGAGATATAAAGGTCAACTTTGTTTTTTTAAATAGAACGTTATGGTTATTTCATTCAAGGTCATCGCAAGATCACTAAAGGTCAACTGCAATGGAAAATAAATTGTATAAAAACACTCTTCGAATACTCAAACGACTTACAAGTAATATATTAATTACGTACTCACTACTAGTATAACTGTTCGAAATGATGATCTTAAACATGGTCGTATTATATTAGGGGTACCCATAAGTAACTAACAAGAATATTCGTCGATCAGTTTGCACTTCATTGCTATGCAGATTTCGTAGAAATCCATTTCTTAGCAGAATCGTTACCGGAGATGAAAAATGGATTCTATATAACATAAAGCGTTCCAAGCAATGGCTTTCTGCAAATCAAACCGCAATATCAACCCCTAAATTTAGCTTATCACTTAGAAAGGTGTTACTGTGCATTTGGTGGAACTGTCTTGGCATCACACTTTGAGTTGTTGAAATCTGGAGAAACTGTTACCGCTGAGTTGTATTGAAACAGAGGGCATCTTTAGTCCACAGAAAAGGTGTCATACTGCAAATTGATAATGCTCAGTCCCATACAGCGAAACTCACTCAGGAAAAAATCAAAGAATTGCTATGGGAAGTTTTACCCCACCCTGCCCGTACTCACCGGATAGTGCTCTGACTATCATCTTTTCAGATCTCTGGAGCATTATTTAAGAAATAAAACATTCACTTCTGTAGAAGATGTAAGGAGACACCTTGAGACATATTTTGCTTCACGAACTCTGAATTTCTTGAAGAGGGGGATTGAAAATTTGCAGGAAAGATGGCAAACTGTCCCCTATAATGATAGAGATTATATAATAAATTAAGAAATAAAAACTTGAGTTTACTTCAAAGTTTGTTTTAGATTTCAAAATAATTGATTACTTATATATATATATATATATATAATAGAAACAAGTAACTCAAAAGTATTCTCTTCAATGATCATCTCTTCTCATTAAGGGAATATTTAATGCTTTTTCAAATTGGTCTTGTTATTTAGTTGCCGTATTATGTTGCGTTTAGACTAAACAAACGAATGATCGGTCGACCCCTGGCTCCGGAAAAATTGAAATTGAAACGACGTTCATATATGCTCGTTAAAGTATTCGCCGAATACTCAGAATGCTCGAAAAAGGCTTTCTCGATTTTATAAATATAAACAAATGCAACAATAATCATTAATATTATAATTACGAACGAGCATTCGTTCATTTGATCTAAATGCACTATTATGTATTGTTCCTCATTATGTTTAATAGTTATCCTTCATATTGATATCAGTTGACGATACATTTTGATAACGAAACAGTTTTGCTTGCTAATGTTCCTCAGGTGCCGATTATTTATTCGAATAATTACGATAACCATTGAAATTTATATTCATGTACCGAGGTACATAAATCGCATTATGCGAACCACCCCACTGCAACTTAGAGACGTATTTAATATTCATGACCCTCAGTTGTAATCAGTGTAGCTCAACTGTCATACTCTATCGAATCTTCGTACCGAAATGTTGATAACCACATGACGATAATTTGCTATATATTAGGTTGTTGCAATTGAAATGACCGCTTTTCACATTTGAAACTTCCCGTCTTTGTAGTTTAGTTTTTCCACGACAGATGGCGTTGAAGTTATACAATATGAAAATTAAATATCTTGTACATGAATTTCCGTGTATATGTTCATTGATATTGTACAGTGTACGTGATTCCAAATCGATTTTTGTTCCCCCTAGAAGAAAAGGAAATTCGTATAATTTACTTGTACGAGTTCAAACTTGGACATACTGCGTCTAAAGCAATGAAAAACATAAATGCTGCTTTTGGTGAAGGAATAGCATGTGATCGAACCATAAGGCGTTGGTTTGAGAAAATGAGCTAGGTCATAAACCAGCAGCTATTAAAGATTCAGGTTCAAACGAGATAGTCGAAAGGGATTCACGTCTAACTGTATGGGAAATCGCGGAGAGAACCAATATACACTATTCAACTGTCTCCCGACATCATCCGAAGGCTATGGGAAAAGTACAAAAGTTAGATAAATGGGTCCCACATGCACTTACTGAATGAAACAAGATATGCCGTCTGAAGATCAGATCTTTAGTACTTTTTCGACAGAATAAGGAAGGTATATTAAACAGGATAATTACCTGTGACGAAAAATGGATTCTCTACGACAACCCATGGCGTTCTATACAGGGTGTATAAAAATTATATGTCACGATCAGCATAGCGGGATTCTAAGCCTCTGGATCGGTGGAGATCTGTTGAAAAAGTGAACCGAAAAATTGACCTTGACTTTCAAAATCAAGTTCAAACGGTCTCAAAGGAACTATGGGTCTCATGTCAACCGTTCACATAAAAAACGATATTAAAGTTTCGATGATTTTTAAACAGTTTATTTATAATGTCCTTATATTTTACAATAAAATATAAAGTTCATAATGTGCTATTGATGAAGCAGGGGAAAACTATTCTTTATCTCGCGAAATATACCGCAATGGAGTAAGAAATAACGGAAGACCGCTGCGTGCAGCAGAAGTGCCAGATCGACGGGAGTTTCAGCGACTAGATAAAAATTTAGTGATCAAGTATTAATATTACGTCATCTTTCTACACATATTTTTACCATACTTACTTAATTGCTTTGGTGTTTATTTCTTCGTCAAATCCATAAAACAGTACCGTTTTGTCGAATTCATCGCAAGAGTCGTGCTTGTGTCCCAGCCTCGACAAGGCCGCCATTTTGGTCCAGGCAGTTTCTATTTCTCATTTCTAGGTTTCTTTTTAATTTTTGGCCGATTTTCGGTACTGTTCGTAGGCGTTGAATTTTATATTTTAACTGTAGCACAGTTTGAACTTTCTGACCTGATCGATAAATGATTTCTTTTACTGCTCCCCAAAAAAAAAAGAAGTCCAGTGGTGTCAAATCTGGAGAACGAGGAGGCTACAAATGTGGAGCAAGTCTGCGTCCTATCCATCATGTTCCAATCATTTCATCCAAAAATTGTCGAACCGGTCGGCCATAATGAGGAGGAGTACCATCGTGCATGAAATAGACGAAATGATGTCTGTTGCGTGGTATAATTTGACGTAGTTCACTCAAGAAGCGAGTCCGTAGAAATTGCAGATATGTTGCACTTGTTAATGATGTAGGTAAATAAATTCGTCCAATAATTCCTGGCCATATGTTGATTGCGAAACGTCCTTGATTATATCTTTCAATCATTGCATGAGGGTTTCTGTAAACCCAAATCCTCACACTTTGTTGATTTAAAATGCTGCTACTCGAAACTTGTTCACAACTTCGTTTGTGAACAACAGATTTTCTAAAAAGTGTGGTTCCCGTTGTAACTCATCTAGCATCCAATGTCAATAACTTCGTCGAACAGCATGGTCATTTCGTCAAAGTGCTTGATCGCGGCGAATTCTGTAAGGTTGACACTAAGAGATAGATCATTACAGTGATGTTTACGTACGATAGTAATCCGTCTGTGCTCCTGCTACCTATTTACTTTGGAAACATGCGAATATACACACAATGTAACAGTAAAATTATTCTAGAACGTAAATGGAATTCTAATATCGTTTTTTATGTGAACCGTTGACAAGAGACCCATGGCTCCTTTGAGACTTTTATTCATCGCTATGAGTACTATACGATCCAATTGAGAAAAAATTTCTTTCTGCTCGACGCAAATGAAACTCCAAAACATAAGCTGAAATCGAACTTTGGTCCGCGTAAGACATTGATGTCTGTATGGTGGTCAGCAAAGAGTATTGTACATTACTCATTTTTAGAAAAAGGTGAAACCATAAATGCTAGTAAATATTGTCAGGAAATTGATATAATGTACGAAAAACTGCGTGTTCAACAGCCGGCATTAGTTAATAGACGTGACGTATTATTGTTTCACGATAATGTTCGGTCACATATTGTGAAATAAACTGTAAAAAAATTAGCTGAGTTCTTAGCAGAGTTGAAGTGTGAAGTTCTCCCTCACCCTCCTTATTCGCCTGACCTGCCACTTACTGATTACCATTTTTTGAACGGAAAAATATTCAAAGAAGAATGTGCTGTAAAAACTGCATTTGATGAATTTATTGCCTCACATTTCTTAAATTTCTACGAGGAAGGCATTGGGCACTTATACCAAATTATTTCGATCAATAGAATATGAATAAAGTTTGTAAAATAAGAGTTTATGTTGAAGATTAAAAAACGGTCATTTCATTTGCAACAACTTAGTATCTCTATCCTTAAATACACAAGGGCTCTGTAACACGTAACATAATGATAATAACTGCGTTATTTGTATTTAAATATCGTGTGAAAACATATAGCCAGTATCGATACAGCTAAGTATTTATTAACATTTTGTTTATCGCTTTGATATCAATTTTTATTATAATTTACACAATAAACCTAACTTTATTAGAATCCATAAGGCGTAAGAAAATTACAAGAGTAATTGTTACAACTATTCTTGTCTTTTCATTCTTTAAAATTACACATTTCTTCTTTCATAATAAAATTCGAATTTTAAATGTTCCAGTGATTTTTGGCCACCATGTATTAAACAAATCATCCTGGTTTGACTTTTTTGGGCACTGGAGTGCATATCAATGTGTTAATTTTTCCAATGCGGTATACTTTTTCAATGAATGGAGCATTATTGTTCAACGTATCAAATGTGGAAACAATAGAAAGAATGATTAAAATTATAACGGCTGTATTCGAGCGATATTCGGAATCGATGCAACAACGCTGCTACGTTAAAATAAAAGTCCCAAAACACTGAATCTTGATAACAACTTACTCTTCAACGTTTTCGCCTGATTTGCTTTTATGGTTTTTGCTGGCCGTATTATCGCAATGGCGTTCTTCGCAATTTCCTCCCGTCTATGGTTGTGCATTATGCACATTACGAAGGAAACGATTCTCAATGGTATCGTGACCCAGTAAGGATGTATCTTTAAATGTAAGGAAATAAACAAAATTGTTGTATATAGATTTTGAAATGCTTAATATCATCAGTGATTCAGCCATATTCGAATTGATGCTGCGTTAAAATTCTGTTTCATTGACAGGAACTTTCATAAAAAGCAATAATAAGTGGATGAAGTATTTTGGAAATATAATTGAGAATGATATATTACCATGTTTGAAAATAAATATTGAATCTAAGGTCTAGTTTGAATAATAAAAAATTCTTTGCTAAAATATCTGAATAATTTGTCGATATTCTAAATCTATTAATCCCTTCGTGCTTACAGAATTCTCGACACACGTAATTATACTTCTGGAAGTAACCTACTACTAGTAACTTACTACTAGTAAGTCGCAGTGTGAAACTTAAACTCAAACTATTAGTGCTAACATAAAACTATGTCTAATAGTTTTCGATATTTGCGATACATTTCACGTGCCAAGAAATAATTTCCATCGGCTTCATCAATAGCATACTATATAAACTCTATCTGACTGAAAATAAAATCAATTTGATAATGAGAAAACTTTACCATAATTTTTCAAGAGAACGGTTGAGTCTTCACCTATGGTCCCTTTTGCACTTTCCATCTTCGTGGTAAGTGGAATACGATGAAATAAAAATAATGTTTGACCTTTTGACCTTGAAATTCAAGGTCAAGGTTAATTTTGACGGAACCTTTCTTACATCAATTTCCACTAAACAGACAGTGTAGAATCACGCCATGATAGTCCCGACTGTGCGTCGTTAACGTTCGATTCGAAGATTGTTACACAAATCGACAGCCGAATAATGTCAGATACGAATCGCCGCAAGCGTTTAGCTTAATCGGGAAGAAGTATAATTAAAATAGCAGCAGGAGAGCCGGCCGGAATGGTTCAAAGCAAAATTTTAAAGTGTAACGCTTCCCGATTTACGGAACGGCCTTACTTTCACGACGTGGAACGATCGCGAAAAGCGTGGATAACATTCTATCACGGTCGTCTATTCGCGATAGTTCGGAAAGTGAACGAGACTTTACAGGTACTTCACTGGATAAGTGGCATTCCCCGCATTTCTTCGGCAACCGCTCCGAGGAATGCTCGGATGTTGTAAAATGCCTGGAAAGTTTCGACGTTGCCGCGATTTATTTATTCGAACCCTGTCGAAATCTTTCGGGGATTGAAAACAGATGATGCTCGTGAAAATTTTTTTTGTTTCACATTTGAAACTGTCTTGCCGAGTCCGCGCATCTGCCATCTCATAAGCCGGGAGATTCGTCTTGGGGCACCTTGCTCTTATTTGTTGGCAGAACTTCAGCACGACGATTTTTTTCTTTGTTGTCTCCTCATCAATATGCTGCCCGACATACAGGGGCCGAGCATGAATTTTATGTAGAAAAAAGATTGGCACGCTGAAAATTAAATTGTCATACTAATACTTTTATTGTCAGTGATATTTCTCCAAAGTCTGTTTCTAATGGAACATATTAACAAAATTATTAGGACCATGCAGAAGTTTTAATCTTTTTGTAGGTACAACAACTTAGTGTGAGGGACCCAATTACTGTGGGGTATTTATTACTATGCCTATATTAATTATACTTATTTTTAGAGCATAATGAATATTTAAAAAGAAGATATTAAATTAAACGAACTCACATTACGTAATCTCGAACTCACATTGTTCCTTTGACTGACAAAAACCCCAACGGAAGAGTCTCAAGGTTTCCCTGTTCATTTCAAGAACTCATGATGGATTTCGGCGAAGAGTGAAACCTCTGTTCGAAACTGATTCGACCTGACAGAGATTTCGGCGGTTCAAAAGGATCAGAGTATGCAAATAAACTCGAAACTATTCTGGAAGAGAATCCTTCAGTCACGATGCGATTCCAAGTGTTCAGGATTTCTCCCCGTGTCTGTCAAATATCAGTTTCACTTCGGAATAACAAAATGGGAAAAACAAGTTCTGAAACTTTTACTAGGTTTGTCAGAAAATTGTATTTTTTATTAGATTGTCCAGAACTTCTTTATGAATTGTTTATATATGGCCAATGCAAGTGTGATTTATAAATTTCTTACTGTGAAAAGAAGTTAGTTAATATTTTGTAAATTTATTTGTACTCCATCTGAATATTTAATTTCTTTCCATTACTAGTATTTTAATTTCATTATGTTATAGAATTCTTTGAAAATGCCACTTTATATCATTTTTGTTCCCAAATCACAGTGATAATGAATTATGTGAACATTATGCAGACATTTTTGTAATTTTCTGTTCGATCATAATCAATATATTAATTATTTTATAGTATTCTTCTGAAATGTCATTTTATATCATTTCTGTTTTTAAATTATAGTAATAACTCATTCTTTATATTAGGGGTACACATAAGTAATTAATTATTTGCAAAGAATTTGTTTTGCCTTTAGTTCTATACCGATCGTTGAAGAGGAAACACGTATTCTTTTACAGTTTTCGGTAAAGCAGCCTGTGGTCAAAATATTGTAGAATGTATGATTTTTTTGACAACCCTGTAATAAAATGGCGGCGTCCGTACCGTCCGAGGATCATATTCGTCATTGCATACTTTTTCATTTTCATGCGGGATTTAATGCAACGGTAACAAGAAAGAATTTGCGATGTTTATGGAGATGTATTGAAGGTTAACAAGTGTCAACGTTGGTTCAGAAGGTTTGCTGCTGGTTATTATGATCTCTCTGACAGGCCTCGAAGTGGACGACCAGTTGAATTTGATAATGACATCCTAAAATCTCTAGTGAAAGCTGATCCAAAATTAAGTATACAAGAAGTATCGAGAAGCCTTGGGTCTACATGGTCAACTATACAAAGGCACCTACACGAAATGGCTAAGGCATGTAGGCAAGGAATATGGATACCGCATCAATTATTATATGAGATCAACAAGAATATTCGTCGATCAGTTTGCACTTCATTGCTATCCAGATTTCGTAGAAATCCATTTCTTGGCAGAATCGTTACCGGAGATGAAAAATGGATTCTAAGCAGTGGTTCCAAGCAGTGGCTTCCTGTAAATCAAACCGCAATATCAACCCCTAAATTTAGCTTATCACTTAGAAAGGTGTTACTGTGCATTTGGTGTGACTGTCGTGACATAATTCACTTTGAGTTGTTGAAACCTGGAGAAACAGTTACCGCTGAGTTGTATTGACACCTCTAGTCGTACTTTGCTTCACGAACTCTGGATTTCTTAAAGAGGGGGATTGAAAATTTGCAGGAAAGATAGAAAACTGTCCTCGATAATGATGGAGATTATATAATAAATTAAGAAATAAAAACTTGAATTTACTACAAAGTTTGTTTTAGATTTCAAAATAATTGATTATTTATGGGCCCCCCTGATAAATTGTAGTCCTTTCATAATAATTTAGGTATATTAATTGACCCCTTCGTTACCATGGATGTGATATCTCGCGATCCTGTACTGGCTGATTAACGTTTTTGACGAGATATCTCGCGACCGAATAATAGCCAATTAACACTTTCGACGATACATTTTGCCACCTAGCACCAGCGGTTTGATATTATAGACGAAATATTTTGTGTTGTGTCTCATCTTTCCCAAGACTCGTATGTTTCTAATGTTGTTTTAAACTTTCTGATGCCACTTATAATATGTTGTGATCAGGAAGAAACTGAAATCAATTAAAATATTGATGCTTCCCTGCAACAATACGGCGTCGCATGTAAAAAAAAACATGTAACAACATGTTTTGAGTTATATCATGTAGGACGTAAATAAAATTAATTTTAACAAATGATTAAAAATTGCATTTATTTTTTCCTTATAGCCATAACAATAGAATTAGTTATAAAATATATTCGTCTATAGTGTAAAAATATTGGTGCTAGTACCTTGTCGCGTGATATCTCGTTACAAGCATTAACACTAAACCTACCGACGCTTCTTGTACACTTATTCCTACCGTGTGCAGTCAAAATGACCGATCCTTAAAAAAAGTTATTGTTAATATAATTAAACGTAGATAATAGTCTATTTGTTGCTGAATGAATTAGTAGATGAACAACTTTCATAAAATGACGATACAAATTAATTTTTATATAATGTCAATTGTAGAAAAATATTGCGATGCTCTCTCCTCGATTTATTTACCATTTTTTTTTCCGTGGGGAAATGCGTTACGCATACCCCGGCTCCCTGGGGGAAGCCGGGGTTATGTGGAGATACCCCGAAGGGCTACCCAATAAAACCTCACGCCCATCTAAGCTACACGGGAGGTGCCTGGATCACGCGAGTACTCAACAGGACACCTCCCACCTATCGTCATACCCCGGGGGAGGGTGTTGGCCTCCCTCACTGCCTACGCTATAAGACCCCGGGCGGAGAGACCCGCCCGGTGTCCCCATCCCTGGAGCCTTCGGATTGGGCTTCCCGAGCCCCAGCTCGGTCCACCCATAGCTCCCGGAGTCTTCGTGCCCCGCTCGGAGCCGGTGTCCCGAAGGAACCAGCTCCGGCCAGGGCAAGAAGACGCCGCCACCGGATGGTGGGTCGTCGGAGGCGCGATCCGGCACGCCCCTACTCTTCCTTTCCTCGATTTATTTACCATGAAACGTGCGTAATTTGATAGTGTCTCATTCAATAAGGCGGCTCATTTATTTTGAATTGGCCATGCCACATTGAGAATAGCCTTTCTTTTATACTGATTGTTTAGGTTTAGAAAAGCAATTAAAATAGAAAAGGTATTTAAATACCACGTTATTTCGTGCGGTCAAACTGACCGGCCGTGGTAGGTAGGACAAGCTACATATATTTCTTAGAAAAAAAAAATAAAACCAGAAATGAGTACTGAAAAATACATTATATACATACTTTAAGAAAAGTCGTAAAGATAAATAGTGATGTGATCATGCTGTATGTAGGAGATTATACGCAGAAGTATTAAGAGGTCAATTTGACCGGCCGTGGTAAGTTTAGTGTTAATCGGTCAGTATCATGTCGCGAGATACCTCGTCCAAAACGTTAATTGGTCAGTATAGGGTCGCGAGATATCTCGTCCATGGCAACGAAGGGGTTAAGAAATGGTTCATTTATTTTAGTAATTAATAGCTGATCAAAACTAAAATGATTTTTCAAATCCACTAATTTCCCTCTCCTCCGAAGACGTAGTCACTAATCTCGTACACATAAATTTTCGGCCAGAGAACACATTCGAATTTGAATTCCCGCTGTCCGGAATCTTGAACGAAAATTATTCGCGTCTTGGGAAGTAAACTCGGTAACTTCTCGTTTGCTTTCGAACAAGTTTCTTATCCTCGGAGTTTCGTCGCTGTGGATTCCACGAAGGCACAAAAGAATGCAATTGTTCTACAATTCATACTGATTATATGTATAGCATCATTTCCACGTATTTTAAATTCTGTCATTCGATTTTCATGTTTTAAAGATTTTCTTATTCGTATTACCTTACGGAGGAACTTAATGAACATCATTCGGCTATACTTTATTATCGTAATATTAACCAAGAAATTAGTATTAATTTTTTACTATGATATAGACTTTTAATTGTATTTTTAATTCAGGAAAATGTATTAACAATTTTTGATCTTGAAATACTTTGATATTACAGAATAGATTATCAATTGAAATTACATGCAGCTTCATTTTATTTATACGGAATCAGTTAGTACGGAAAATAGAACTAACAATAAGTTCTATAATTTGGTCCAACCAATGTAACTATAAAAATGTGCATTCGTATAAATCTTTGTGCAGAATAATGTAACTAAAAAAAAGTAATGAAAATAAAAAATTTTAAATTAAAATAAATTGAAAACTGTTATTTGAGGCTTCATTTTTCGATTAAAACTATTAACCAATAACGTTTAACGGTTTAACGGTTTAACGGTTTAACGAAACGTTTTATGAACTTGTTTTGTCCACATCGAAACACAAAACCATAAAATAGACACATAATTCCAGTTTTCCAAAGCTGGAAGTTATAAATATGAATAAATATTGCTTTGTACAGAGTGTTTCAAAATTATATGTCGTCACTACAGCGTGATTCTGCACCTATGAACCGGTGGAGATCTATTTAAAAAATGAACCGCAAGAAGAAAACGACATTAAAGTTTCGTAAATTGTTTTATACCATATGTTTACAGGGTATGCGGAGATGGTATAAACGTGGAGGGGGTCATTCTACACGAGAGAATGTAGAATAAATTTTTCTCATTTGACTTTTCCTTTTCGAGAAATTTGAGTTTGAAAATTCAGCGAACACGCGTGCTATTGAATAGGAATCGTTTAACTCGTCTGTTCATCAAGTACTAATTCTACTTCTTATGTACGCTTGGCACGCAAATTCGACGAATTTTTCAAGACAATTTGCAAATGAAAAAAATTTATTCTATATTTTCGACATATTTTCTCATGCTGAATCATCCCCTCCAGGTTTACACCATTTTGGGACACCCTGTAGACGCATGGAATAGAATAGTTTACGAATCTTTAAAGTTATTTTTTAAGAGAACGGTTGACTTGAGACCTATAGTTCCTGTGAGACTTTTGTTCATCGCGACGAGTACTACAGGATGCAATAAAACAAATATTTGACTTTGAAAAAAGGTTCAAGATCAATTTTGCTGTTCATTTTTTTTTAACAGATCTCCACCTATCCAGAGGTGTAGAATTATGCTATGGTCTCCACTATTTCTTGTTGTTTCTATTCTATTTCTTGTCACTATTTTGTATGGTTATTTCCAGCCCGATTTATTTTATACATTCTCCGCTGATTCAATCAATAGCGTGCCGCTCCAAAAGGTGCGACGAATGGATTAATCATAAATCGTTTTGTTATTATATCGAAAACAATTGGAAGTTCATCAAAGCCGTTGGTTATTCATTTCAGAGAAGTATAGTTGCAAGTGGATACCGTGAACATTTGTTGGTATATTCAATTTACCACCTTTACGCAATGCCAGAAATTAATTACTTGACTTAACTATATTGTAACAAGTTGATAATATAATATAGTTTATATTTTCACATAACTCTGTCAAAAACCCAAAGTATTTCAAATAATACTAACTAAAGAGTCGAAATGCAATAAAATATCGTAGTATAGTAAATTAGTAAGAAATAGACCCTAGAGTTTACACATTTGTGACAAAAATGAGAAAATTAAATGCAAAACAGTAAAAAACATGTAAAGATTTAAAAATACTGTTGCATAATTTTCAAGTGTGGCCGGACTGGTGGTAGAGCCGAGGAGGGGATGATGCAACATATAAAACTAAGTCCAAAGAAAGGAATAACATTTTTTCGTTTGGTGCCTGGTTTTCGAGAAAATCGAGTTTAAAGATCCTGTCGGTTTTTCGTGCTTTACTATATATATAGGAAGTAGAATTGGTTGGCCATGGTCAGACGCATCAGATTCCTGGCTAATAACATGCGTATTTGTTGTATTTTCAAAATCGGTTTTCTCGAAAACGAAGCGTCGAACGAAAAATTGTTATTCGTTTTTTCCGACTTATTTTTACATGTAAAATCATCCCCTGCTCAGTTCTACCACCCGTCCGACCACTCTTTGTACATGGAATTATTAAGAAAATAAATATATGCCGCTCCTGTATCTTGCAGTTAATACAGATAATTTTTATTTCGAATAACCATCAGTGATAATGAACGTGTTAAAAAAAATGACTGAATTATTGATTTTTAAAGACTATCAAACAACTGCCGACATGTAAAGCGTTAATCTACTATCCACGGATGATCCGTGTCTGACTACACACTGTAACACCACACTCCTTCATGAACTACCGGCTGAATGATTAGCAATGTGATTCGCGCATGTGCCTTTTCATTGTTCAGCAGTTCTGCGACTGCAAGAATTAATAGCTGCTATCGATGCAATTAGTCGATCCGTTTTGAGCGCGCGTAAATGTTTTTTGATAGTAGTTTAATCCGACCAAGCCGTTAATAAACTGATTCGGACGTGCACGCGTGAATTTCCAATGCCGTTCGGTGTAACGATACCGTGCCGAGTAGAGATATTTTCTGGCCATTCCCTGAATTATTATTTGGCGCACTTTTCGGGATTTTCATTAGCGGTGCCTGCCAAATTGGCACGTCGGAATTAACAGGTACGGGCGACGAAATATAAACGAGTAATTACACCAGATAAACAATCGTTGAGACGGAGTTTACCCTGAAATTAAACTAACGCGTCGTCGAAACACCGCGCCGCGCTGGCTCTGTTGAACTCGATATTGTTGCAACAAGCTGGAACCGCTTCGGCTAATGAGCATTTTAATATTGTAATTGTTGTTATACGCGTGGGCCACGAGGATGATGTCGAAGCGAATAACTAGGACGAACTCGAGTCCCGTTATTTTTCATTCTACTGTTCCAACATTTAAGGTGTATGTCCCAATTCACTACCACGTTTCTACTGCTAACCAGTTCACATTGTCCCCAGAGACACCACCTAGAAGGATGAAACTATATTTTTATGTCCTTTTACTTCAAAACGGAATTCAGACGTGTTGATATACTTCTTTAATGTCATAAAATTGGCAAATTATATTCGCTACGGGGACGTTTTGAAATGTACAGCGTGAGTCCTGATAACGTGACGATCTCAAATAACTTATAAGTTATTTGCTTGTTATTTTAATCTGTATTGGGGGTAATACTTTTGTATACAGAATTTTGGGCTCTATTCGAATTCGAGAAGAAATATTTGACATTCCATTTAAAAAACTGAAGGTGACATCCATATCTCAATAAAAAGGCAAAGTAATAAAAAACAGATGTCGCTCAGGAAACTATGCAACTTTTGTTTGAAACATTTTATCGTACAACAAATAACTTAGGAGTTGTTTAAGATCGTCACGTTGTCAGACTCACCCCGTATAATGTAGACACACAACATGTAGGGCAGAGTAGTCGAATTTACATTTGCACTCACGTTGGATTAAATTTATTAATAATAGTTAATTAGCCCCACTAGTAGTACTGCAACTATTTTTCTCGTTAAGACTAGGTTTACACTAAGAGCGGCTATTTTACATCGTAAAAATAAAAAAAGTGTATTTATCAAAATTGTTAGCCTATCTCTTTATAATATATTCCCACAGGAATAAATTTGTTGAATACGTCCTCATAGATTCCGCATGTTTGCAATCTCAATAATTGTAAATTAAAGATATTAGGTACCTCAATGTTGAGGATACATAGCTAAATCAGATTCAAAGCACAATTTCTAATTGCTTAATATTACTAATATTACAATTTACATTAATTGAAAGTTAGAAGTCCAACTAATGAATGGAAAAATGCATGTCACGGAGCTGTTAAATATTGAATATTTTTAATATTCTTTATATTCACAAGATGTCTGTCGTTCTATTTTATCGTTGACATGTATTACTGTTATTTATCTTGCACTTTGAACGCATCTTTTATACTTACAGAACCTAATTCTTTCATCATTTAATATTAGTTAATTTTTTGCACAGCTTCTCTAACAGTGGAACAAATAGTACAAACAAAAATAATGGAAATTATGTGAATTTTATGTTTCCTACAAGCATTGTTACCTGTCACTGGATATGTTCCAATAATAATAATAATGGTACAAATTAAATTAAAATCTGTTTAAAATATTTTTTATTTCATCAGCTTTCAAATATCTGGAATACAAATTGCAGCTAAAATATTATGCTAACATAATTCAGAACTTAAATGAGGTTGAAGTCTTCAGGTTCGGCTTTATCGGAAAATTCTGTCTGCTTCCTGATTACCAGCCATTACCGTTATTAGGTGTATTTCAGAACAGCGGTAAATATTTATGGTCTGTATATTTCACGGTAGTTTACGGTACATAAACCAGCAAAGCGTGACAAAATAGATAATCTGTTATCGGAAATAATATAGTGACGGTATCGGTTGATGAGATATATTTGTGGCGCCATATATTAGATAAATTCCAGCAAGGAAATAAAGTTGCAAATTGTTGTGCTTTCACCTTGTTTGGCGAATATGTTATGGAGATATGAACGTAAAAGACGAATCTCCTCTTGGCCGATGATCTAAAGTCAATAATGATATTGTGTTGACGATTTTAACACTAAACCTACCAAGCACACCACATAAAAGTGAAACGCCTTATAAAAGTGAGAAGATTGAATGTACTGAAACTTTGTACAGTTTTCAGTATATGTACGTAAATAAAATAGTCAGTTCAGTCATTTCCTATAAGATCACCTTATAAGTTCAATAATTGTGAAATAGAAAACCAGTCATTTCGCCGTGGTAGATTTAGTCTTAAAAAGCAAAGACCACCCTCCTATGCGAATAGAGAAACGTCAAATATGCCACAACAACGTCGGTTTATACTGGGTTGTTAATTTCAACTCGAGCATCTAAATTATTTCGGATACTACTGAAAGTAAGAAAATCTGACTAAATAGAATATACTGTGAAGGTAATTTCAACGGTTTATTTAAGGTCGTTTGCATATTAACATGTAGTTTTTATAATGCGATATGGTAGTCGGCTCCAAGATGAGTTCCACGACCTATACGCCATGACCTTGAAGTGGTCACACCATGACGAATAAATCAGTTTCAGCTTGAAGAATGCAAAAGTAATAAAAGGGAAAGAGTAGTATCCCGATACTTTATTTGATGCTCAGAAGCTGGCCGCCCGTAGCAAGACACGTTTGTATACGATAAGTGAGTGACAATTTGTTTATAAGTATTTGCAATATATGTCATATCGATAGCAGCAACATTTATTTGCAGTATACATAATATTTTAATTTTTGATTCGCTTATTACTAGACGGCCATTACATACGAACATTTAGTTAACAATTACACATGAAAAAGATCATTTTTTTTCTTCAACTAATTTAGAGTTGTGATAATTGTCACAAGGAAGTAGATTAGGGGATGTCGTACAGAATATTCATTATAATTTTATTATGAAAGTTCGCTTTATATGTACAATTTCAACAATTAATATCGGATGAAAACGTTTATTTATTCAATAAACAATACCGATAATCCAAAAGTCACAATCAGAATGGTCGACAAAGAGGTAGTTTATGTTAGAGATTTTAATTGTTTGTATACGAAAATATTTGCTTATATTTGTTCATAATAAAAACAATATTTTGTATGCCAGAAATCGTTTCTTATTTATATACCTAGATTCTCTTCATTACTGCATTATTTATGCTCACTTTGTAGCTATTCTTAATTTTTGTATTATCCATGTTTGCTAAATGTATGCAAATACCATTATTCATGAAGCTTGAAGCAATATTATTTATATTTTTAATGAATCATTAATTAAAAGCTGAAGTTACGTTCGTGTATGCAGTCAAGGTAGAAGACGCTAATTAGACTAATAAAGTATTATAGTAAAACCGGGTTCTGCTCTGGTCGGGCTCTTTACACACTCCAGTCATACCTCGTTCACGATTGTTCACAAATAGCATCATGGTAGATATTAAAGGTAGATGCACATCATGGTAGATATTAAAGATACTGTCGAGTAATATAACATCGTAATAGAATGCGGTATTTTAGACATTTATAGAACATGCAACTTTCAAAAATTTTATGTACATGAAAGTTGAATTTAGAGTTCATAGGATTTTTAATAATTTTTATAAATTTTCCCTTAATTCAATTCCTATAAGTTAATGTATAAAAATTATCTATCTAGTGATAGATGACTAAAAACGTTAAACGTTAATTGAATAAATTGCATGAGCTACAAGAACATGATCGAAGGAAATTTTTTCATGCACAGTAAAATAATAATTAGGTACTTTCCTTATCTTGAAACAATGTACTTAAAATAGTTAGACAGTAATAAATAGTTTTTGCTTTTATAAATGTTTTTTATTGCTATATATTTTTTGGAGATATTAACACCAGATTATGGTGTTTTTGCAGCATAGGTTAGGTGAAGTATCCCATTACATACTCTTCATAAACTTAATCCATCACTCGTTACTAGCACCATAAAGTTTATACACTCGAGTATCCTGTTTTCATTACTTCCTTTACTCGTTTAGAATTTTAGGCTGGTCGTTACTTTCAAGAATCCCTCTATTTTAGTACACCTTCGCACCCGTTTCACAAATAATTTAACGCGGCATTACATGCACATGTATATTAAAATATTCACTGTTCCTTTTGGCTTAGTTGCCAATACTTAATTATTTTTGGAACTTCAACGACGATTTATTTAAATATGTTCACCTATTATTAAAATATTCAAGTCCACGGTTAATTGCGAAACTCTTTAAATCGATTTATTAACACTTCTGCAATATGAACTTGGATAAACATATTTAATATTTTGATTATAGTAACACTGTCTAGAATTGTCTAGACATCGTGTCTGGGTCTGCGCTGCGATAAAGTGGAACACTGTCATTTTTGAGTTCTTTATTGGTAGTGCTTGACTCTAAAAATTTATTACGGACTTGGGTACGGTTGAAAGTTAAGTGTCCTGTTTCAAAACGGAAAAGCAGATCAGCTGTACCCCGCTCAATGATAATTGACGCATCGCAGGCCCACACTCAGCGGAAAGGCGACACCAGTTTCGGGGAAAGATCCTTGAAACAGGGAATCTTTGTGCAACATCCTCCGAGGCTCCGTGAGAAAATGAAACCACGGAGTCAGTAAGCGTTGCACAGTTTTTGGATTACGCCCCAAACTGGTGATTCGTCCCCTAGTTATCCCTACCAAAGAAATTATCTCTTCCCAAGCTTTGGTAGGGAATTCCAGAATGAGTAGGATCAGAACGCTACGAACCTTCATTAGGTTAAGAACATTTTAACATTTGTACGGACTTGAACCTTATAACCTTTGCCTAGAACTTGGCATGGAACACTACGAACCTTCATTAGGTTAAGAACATTTTAGAACCTTTGAACATTTGTAACCTTTGCCTAGGACTTGGCATAGAACTTTGTACGTTCTCAATGGTTTTTTTATTAAACTTATTGTTACGCATTTTTAGAACGTTTTTCATACAAATCAGCGCCATTAGTTAACGTTCGAACCAAACACTTTGCTCAAACTTTACCCCAGAAATGCCGTAAATCCACGTTTCAATCCTAGGAGATCACTAGTTCAGAAGTTATGCGTGTGTAAAGTTGTGCGATTTTTAACGTTTTTGACAGGCAAGGGCGCTGCCACGTTGGTACGTAATGACCGTCGCGTGTTACTTAACAAGCGGAACCACTAGATGGCACCACATGCACGCGGCAATGCCGATAACGTAGAGCACCGATCTTTGAAAGGAAATATTTTTTCCATACACACGAATAAAAAAAAAATCGTAAATATATCTTGCAATTTTTAATTGCTTATCTGTCAAAAATGCTGAAAATCTCACATCTTTATACACCCATAACTTTTGGATTGAAACTTGTATTTTCGACATTTTCTCGCCAAAATCTAGAGGATTACAGAAAAAAGTAAAAAATTTCTGGTTTCCTGAAGTAAAACTAAGCCAAGACTTATATCATATAAAAGGTGCAAAGGAAAATTAAGAATAAAATTTAATGTAATTTCATACACATCTACTTGAGGCTCACACTTTGATGTCTAACATATTTTTAATTCTCAGTAGTTCCAAGGGGTTGAAAAATATATGTTCGATTCATTATCTTAAAATTTGTAGTGTTTAGTCACAATTGCGAAATCTTTATCGCTTGTAAAATTAGGTCCTAGAAATCTTCATCTAGCAATAGTAGATTAAATAATACATTTTATTGTTCACTTTGTTATCGTTCTCTTACTATTTCTACAGACAATTTTCGTACGCAAATATTTGATATATTTTTACGGCACTATAAAATTCCATTTAATCAGTATGCCTTCTAAAAACTTTCCGAGACCATAAAGCAGCTAAAACTAAACGACATGCATTACTTTAGCTATGGTATCTCGAGTTTGAAAGACGGAATAACTTTTCAAACTTCTACTGTTCTGATGCTCTCTCGGAAGTCGTTTGGAGAATTGGAAAAGAAAATTGTCGGGTAAAGATAACAGGACGAAACGTTTTATTGAGAAAATTTCAAAAGATGGATTTGAGGTCTGCGACGCTTCGGGTACCCATTCTTTAGTTCGTGAATGCTTTGAGAAATAATTTAAAGTCTTGCGTGTTTTTATAAATTCAATCTCTATATTACATTCTGATCAATTTAGAAAGACCAAAGACGTTTACTCATAGTGTGATTTTATCATTTCCTTAAAAATATAATAAATATCCTATAAATAGATGACTATAGTTTGTTTTTTTAAATTCGTAGAATTTCCACTGCAGTTATAAATATAAAAAGCGTACAAGATAAAACATTTGATAGTGTTTTCACTTAAAAAAAGAACTACAGTAGGGAACAGTGTGACATGATTCAAATTGTCTTAATTATTAATATTATTTTGACATAATTTAAAAACATATATTATATGCAGTGTCTCCACTGCTCTGTCGACTCGAATATCGTGGTTAGTTTAAACAATACGAGAAAATGTTACTTACAGAAGTTGTAGGATTTAAGAAACTACATAATATGGCGTAGAGAAGATATCGTTTTTTTAAATGAAATGCCCAATTTTTTATGCTCGATTTCAATAGATTCGCATATTCTGAGTATAAAAGTACTAAAGTGTATTTGTCCTAAAACTTACCGTTGCTCAGATATTTGACTGTTTTCATGAATAGTGTTCGAAATGTCAGCTATCTGCATGGATGCAACGTTGTAGTCTTTGAACTATTGCGTCTCTTACACGTCTTACTGTTGAAGCGTCTATTGTAGCACACGCTGCGATGATTCGTTGCTTCATGTCTACCGAAGTTGTTGGTGCATCTCGATACGCAATTTTTTTCAATGTTGCCTACAAGAAAAAATTTAGGGGTGTTAAAGCTGGACTTCGGGCTGGCCAGTAAATAGTGTCGAGCGTAGTGTGTTGGACATCCATCGTGCTGATACCACATTGTCTGAGGAACGCTTAATGCCACGTTTTCTAATAAATTTGTCAATGTTTTTTGTTAAGAACGTATCATATTTTTGACCAGTACAAGTGCCGTCAATGAAATAATGCCCAATTATTTGTTGCCCTATGATTCCACACCACACATTAATGGACCAACGTCTTTGATGATCAATTTCTCGTAGCCAGTGAGGATTTTGTGCTGACCAATAATGCGTGTTGTGTAAATTAACACGCCCAGTACTGGTAAAAGTAGCCTCATCGGTAGATAGTATTAAAGATAAAAAAAGGTGGATAGATTTGTAGTTGCTCTTGAACCCATTCACAAAATCTAACCAGATTTACATAATCCATGTCATGCAATTTCTGGCGAAGGCTAATCTGGTACGAAGGATATTTGTGACGAGTGAGAATTCGTGATGCACTACTTTTGCTGATATCAGATTCGCGATGAATCTGACGTACACTTATATCAGAATTATAGTGTACCGTTGCAAGAACATTAACTCCATTATCTTCATCACTACATACAGGCTTTTTACGATTCATCTTGCGAACAGCGAGACTTCCGGTTTCATTTAATTTTTTACACAATCTTTCAAAAATCTTGTATGAAGGGCATATACGGTTTGAATATCTTTCACCGTACAAATTTCGAACCACAATTGCATTTTTCTCACTTTCCCCATAAATTAGAAGCATCTCTAATTGTTTTTCGAATGAAAATTTCATATTGACTATCTTATGTTCACTAATTAAGAAACTGACTGACACTGAGAGACGTCGAAAGCCTACCAATGTTTATATTTGAAAACAGTCAAATATCTCAGCAACAGTAAGTTTTAGAACGGTAAGTTTTTATTGAAATCGAGCATAAAAAATTGGACATTCCATTGAAAAGAAAACAAAGGTGACTTCTATATCTTCTCTACGCCTCCATTGCAAGAATATCATTTATACCATATTACACTTCGGGACAAAAAGATAGCACGTCACACATTTTTTCTCGTTTGATACCATAAACTGAAGAAAATTAATATTTTAATATTGTCAACATTTCTGGACGTGTCCATACGTATAATGTACCGAGTATCGTCCACAAAATTTACATCATCATAATTCTAGGAACTAAAACGTAAATATTGTGGTCCGCAAACGGGACAAAATGATAGCACACTTAACGAAAAACTTGAAATACAAAACAACTAATTAAGAAAAATCAAACCTCAATATTTTGTAGAACCTCCTTTATATCTAACCAGTTCAATCATTCTGTTTGGTAATGATTTATACATTTTTTAAATACTTTTTTGGCTAACATTCTCTCACTTTTAGATCTTTTAGATCGTAAGACTTTTAGATCGTTAATGTTTTGAAATTGTCTTCCATTTTGGTGTACGGCTCTGGTAAGATGTTCCCAATAATTTTCGATAATGTTGAGGTTCGGGGATCTTGCCGGCCAATTTAAAGCACGAATACTCTTCGAAGAAAAGTATTTCTTTAATACTTTTGCTGTGTGAAGCTTGGCATTATCTTGTTGTAATCTGTATCTATTTCCAGCAATTCTTACAGCATATGTGTTTAATTGTTCACTTATCATTTCAATATACAGTTCGCTATTTATTCGTTCTGTTATAAATTTGATTTCTGTTTTAGCCCGGTGTCCAATACCGGCCGAAATCATTAGATTGCGGCCTCCCATTTGGCGACGGCTTAAAAATGGCTGCTCCTTTCTGAAATCGTGATAGTAATAACCTACACCATCTGGTCCATCCAAATTAAATCTGTTTTTGTCAGTAAATATGATTCTTCGCCACTTTGTTCAATACATTTATAAGCTTTCCGGCAAATTGTGAGCGGAGCGCTTACGCTCCTTCTTTAACTAACAATAAGGTTTCCTCTGAAATTTCCTTCGCATTTTTGTAAAACTCGACGTACATTTTTTACGTTAGTGTTTACACCAACACTTTCTGCGATTCGTATCGCAGTCATGTTCGAATTTGATGCTGTTCTTAATATTGCACGTTTTCCGCGAGCAGTTAAACTTTGTGGACGCACAGAACTCTTCTTTATTCCGCAATTATCAGGATTTTTGAATAAGTTTGTAATTATTTTTCGGCTCCTATTTACAACTTATGATATTTTTGTAACTGAATATTGTTCATCCTTTAACTTCAATATTGTATGTATTTCACATTCGTTTGTGCTATGTTCTTTTTATGAAATAAGAACAAATAAACGACGTACACACTTTATGAATCAGATTGTACAATGCATGTATCCACTTCAGGGTGTTATACACAACTGAGAATCGAAAATCTGCAGCTTGTACTATCATTTTGTCCCGTTTGCGGACCACAATATTTACGTTTTCGTTCATACAATTCCGTTGACGTAAATATTGTGGATAATATTCAGTACATTATACATATGGACATGTCCAGAAATGTTGACAACATTAAAATATTAATTTTCTTCAGTTTATGGTATCAAACGAGAAAAAATATGTGACGTGCTATCTTTTTGTCCCGGAGTGTATGTAGTTTCTTAAACCCTACAACTTCTGTAAGTAACATTTTCTCGTATTGTTTGAAATAACCAAGATATTCAAGTGGGCAGTGTTCGTGGGACACACTGTATATATTTTATTCCAATTTACACGTACAGGGGCATTTGGAAACTATTTACCCACTACCTTACTTGTGTAATGTTTGTTTGTTACTTGTTTTATTTAGCCAATGATTTTATCAATACACCGTTTTCGTTTAGTGCTGTTGTCATCAATTTTATCCATTACAATTTGTAGGCAAAATCAGTTATGAGTCAGCCGAAAACATGTGCTATAACAATAGTTGTATATACAAAGATTGTATTTCTTCGAATCCATCTTGTCCACCGTGTCCACCTTCAGTCTCTGAAACTGTTACATTCGCCAGCAATAATACTCGACAGTCTATGCCGGCCAGGGGGGAACATACTGTACACATTGTCAGCTTCTGTTCTCGGAGCTGCAACGAAAGAAACGCTTTACCAAGAAAAGAAACTAAACAACCATCAGAAAGTAACGTAGGAGATTCCGAGAAAAGTGGAAATAAGACTTTCATAACGAGCCAAGTAGAACAAGTAAAAAAACAAGCATTCGCAGCACAGACGTTCAAGACAGGATCGTTGTTGGGTGACCTATACCACCTGTGCCTTTTCCGTTCGAGGAGCGACGCGTTTCTCTTCTATGATCGAAACGGATTTCATGAGGCAGAATCTTTCGCAGCACGCACCACCTGCGCGTACACCTTCTACTTTCTACGTGCGAGTCCTTACTTACAATCACGACTGGAAAGGGTTCCGAAGAGAAATGTTCCAACCTGCTATATAGGGGTTCCCAAACGGTTGGAAAGAACTTTTATTCCGAATAACTGTTACTTATGGTGAACCTAGAAATCGGATTAAATCAATTCTAGTTGCAGTTCTTAAATCACCAGATTCTGTATCAATTGTATAACCGTTATTTTCTTTTTATTGGAGATTTATACAGTTTACGATACTGTTATGATATGCAAAAATATTTTAAGCGATTCTGCAATGGCTTCGAGGGGAGCATATTATAATACTATTAGTTTGTTTGTAGGATGCGTAAATGTCACGCGAAGGTCAACCTTGTTTCTGTAAATGGAATCATATATTTTTATAATGCACTCATCGACACAACTTTCCGATAAAAGTATACTTATAAAAGTATAGTAAAGTATAGTATTAGTGATCTATACTATTTACAATTTTTTTTAAATAAAAAACGTGTCCTCAGTGTTTCACACGCTATATCATGCACAATCATTCTAGAAAAAAAATGAAAGATGGTCTACGAAAGTATGCCTCGAGCTTTTAAATGAGTTGAAATTTATTAATGTAGTATTTTGTTTAACGAAATTATCGTAGTTCAAATATTGACAATTTCCTGGGATCCGGGTACTTAGTGTTCTTTTTTCATCCCACCGTAAATGTCTCACCCTGTACAAGTCCATTTCACACGTATAAAACTTATCAATCCGTGAAATTTCGTTTAAATGGGGAGAGATCACACCTAGAGCTCTGTTTGATAAAATTATAGTGCGGTGGATTCTCGAACGTGGTGATATAGCAGTATGCATGATAGTACAGCTTCTAGAGAATTTTGGTGGCGGATCTGTGTCGCGGGCATACATTACTGTCGCGATTACTCTGGCAGTTGTTTATCGTTCGCAAAATTCCAGACAACAGCTCCAAGGCGATTCCGTTGCAGAGAAACACAGCATCACGCGTCGAGAAACCGCATTCCCATTGTCTGATCTTATTTCACGCTTTGAATTATCGAAGATCGGCTTTTTAACGTTCACTATTTAGCCTACCATGGAATAATAGAAATATCTGTCCATATTTAAACATTAGTTACACCGATTCAATTAAATGTACTTTGATTATTCACTGCATAATATTTTGAGAAGTTTCTCTGAATTTTGTTAAAATGCTGAGAAGATTGACGGAATTTATTATACTATTATTTTATTTTTCTTTTGTACTGATAGAGTGATATAAGACTCCCTAACTGTACTATAATTGTACTTCATGAAGATGTTACATCTTCGGCAGGATTTACATAGTAAGTACATCTTCGATTTTTTACTTAACGAAAGTACTCTTAGCGCAATAAGTTTCTTGAAGGTTGAGAAACTTCTCGACAGTATACTTCCGACTTAGTTTCTCGAGCAAAAAGAAATATTATTTCTTGTTCTTCCTCTTCTTTCACTATAACTCATACATAACGTATGTGTTGTTGTACGGACAATAATAAGTGACGTAAAGAACAAAATCGTAAAAAATATTAAATATGAATAGAAAATTCGACTTAAGGTCCATTTGTTTCGTATGTATTTAATGCTTTCATATAAACATTATTATCAGTTCAAGCCTACAAAAGATTCAATCAACTATTCTATTTATTGGAAGTTGGGTACACTAAAGCAATCCATGTGAACTCATTTTCTACAAACCCATGAAACAACGTTGATAAATTTTCAACTATTATGCCGTTCAATAAGTTCAATTTTCTTTTCTCGACTTTCTCCCAATAAAAAGTGTTGGTTGATTCTTCACTATATACCACCCGATCTTTCTCTTTCCTGTCAGAGTTATTCGTAAAATTCTCCTTTCTTGTTAGTAAGCATAAAGCTTCCAGTTCAAAATTACAAAGTTTCAAGTGAATGAAAACGAGCATTATCGACACCGATCCAATCTACACGGCGAACTTAAAAATAAACGGTTCCTCGAGTTCCTAAGCGAGAGGTTTTCCAATCTTTTCCGTTCCCGACGAAATAATTTGAGCAGAACTTCGTTCCAGAATTATACGGAACCGGTGAACTTCAAAATTGATTCAATGAAAACCGTGACGAATTCCTTCACCGTTAATTTCCAAAAGATTCCAATCTGCGAGATTAAATATTATCGAGGATGAATTAAAGTTTATTAAAAAAGACACGTGCGAAATTCGAGAAGCAAATATTACCTAGACGGAATTAGACGATCCGCTACGCTTTTCTCGACTTCGGCAGTGGGTCGGCGTTACCTTCGTCGTTAATCTTCCGGAGAAATTCTAGAGGATTCATTAACTATAGCCGGCATCCGCCAGTTACTGGAGGCAGTCCAGAAATTCACCTATATATTCGCGTTTTTCCGCGTTTCCTGGTTCGGGAAACGGAACTCCCAGGCGTTTCTTGTTTCTCTTGGTCGACACTGTGCATTCAGCTTTTTCTCGCTTTCTTACGAAACCAGCCGTCGTCGAAGGAGCGCTAAAACTGTGGAATAATCGAGTTTCCCTCGCCATTTCTCTTTCTTCTACGCCGCGCGCGTGTCTTTTCCGCGACACATCCTCCGGGACTCCGCTTCACCTTTCGGAATCTCTTTATTACTCTTATGTTTTACTAGAGTTTTTATTCGCGGTGTATTGAGACTGTTTAACCTTTGGGCTAACACCCATTTTTTATTTTATAACTATTAGATTTATTTTACGGTTATTCATTAAAACTTCTTTGTTGTTCATAAGTTTGTAGAAGAAGAAAGAAGTTTATGTAGATCTATGTATCCTCCAATGGCTATACAGTAAATATTGTCTACATGAATATGTTATATTTACATTATTTTTCGAGAAATGAAAGTGACCTTCAGGTTTGTAAAGGGAATGGTGTATGATTTTTAGTGTCATATAAAAGGGTGGATCAAGACAAATTCACTCCTATGTAACACAATGACTTCCGAAGACATACAAGGTAGAAACAGAACAAATACGTAGATTGAATTCATTTGCTGTACAAAATTATTCATCTGCTTATGTCGAAAAGTTAATAGTTTAGAAAATATTTCAACTTTAATAATTCTGAACCTCCA
Source organism: Halictus ligatus (assembly GCA_028454255.1). Lineage (NCBI taxonomy): Eukaryota > Metazoa > Arthropoda > Insecta > Hymenoptera > Halictidae > Halictus > Halictus ligatus. The sequence goes on along the minus strand of CM052139.1, from coordinate 13,516,261 downwards.
TTACTCCCTCATCAAAATGTTAGTTTTATTTAGCAACCATTTATCAGTCATTTACATCATGACATTTTCTTAATCGATGCACTAATGATTCATAAATACAATGAAAGAGTATTGGTCTTTGAGAATTATTAAAATTGAAATACCTTCTAAAATATTAATCGTGTGACATAAATAGGTTAATACTTTTTCATACAATTTTCAATGATTTAGATTAATCTTCAATTCATGTATGAAAAAACCTCGTTTAAAAGCAAGCTGCGCGATTAAAACGTGCATTTTCTGGGAACTGTGTTCATTAAACGAAGATATATCGGAACTTTGACAGCTGTGGAAGGAAAATGAAGATAAATTGATAAACTTCCCTATGTGTCTTGGAGTTCCTTGCGTTATTAAATTTCGCAATACTGATCGTATTGTTTTAAACAAAATTTTTACGTGAAATAAAGAACACGTTTTTACAATGAACAAAGACATGAAATTATATAACTATAAAAATGCTATACACATCGTAAGGTTTAGAACTAGGAACAGGAATAGAACTTGTGAAATATAAAAATAAAAATGTTATTCCAACAGCGACAGATGTTGTTATTTAATTACGTTTATTTATAGTCGCACCAACATTTAAGTCATTAACAACCGTAAGATATTTTAACAAATTATAACATTCCTAATTCAGTGTCTAATAATGATTCTTAAATCATATTAAATCATAGACTGTTTGTAAGAACAGATAATAAATATTTATTTCGATCTCTGTATTTTTGAACCAATTACTGTCTTCTTTGAACGATTTCAACTTGCTACTAAAGAAATTAGAATTTAGATGGAATGTTTGTTCTGGATCTTTGAATCAAAATAGAGCCAAGTCACGACATCCGGAAGTTAAGATGTTATCAATTTCACAAGTTTATTTCCGAATAAAAGTTAAGTATAAAAATGTAAATACAGTCGGTCACGAAAATATTCGGACACCACTATAGTTTTGACTATTATAGTCCGTACTTCAAAAATGTATGCAATAAAAACAAAAAGAGGTTTCACGTATGTTACTATGTAGTGCAGCTAACAAAAACACAAGAGATATTTATTTACCATAAGTGATTACATAAATAAGAAAAGAAAAATGGACAGTACGCTCATTTTCGTATCATGAAAATATTCGGACACTATCAAAACTAAGCTCATAACACTATTATATAAATCTTGTTTTTATAAATTAATATTTTGTTGGATATCCCATTTGTTTTATAACGTGCCATAAACGCGTTGGTATATTGAAAATTATTCTTTTTAAATAATCTTGCCCAATACGTCCATTCTTCTTGCAGACGTCTTTTTAGTTCGTCCTTATTGTTTATGGGAGTTGTTCGAATATGGCGATCTAATTAATCCCATAAATTTTCAATGTGATTCAAATCTGGCGATTGTGGTGGTGGGTGGAGGACATGCTTGCACGTATATAATAACAATTCTTGCACAATACGCGATTTGTGCTTTGGGTCGTTATCCTGATAAAATTTTATCCCACTTTGAAGTCCGATATTATCAGCACTTTTTAAAAGATTGTTCTGCAAAATGTGCAGATACCTATTTTTATCGAGGATGTCGTCGATAAAAACTAATTCGCCTACTCCATGGGCCGAAATACAGCCCCACACCACCACTACCGTGTTTCACAGTCGGCTGCAATTGTCTCGAATTTAATTCTTCTTTCGATTTCCGCCATACTCTAATTCTTCCATCGCTTCCATAAATATTAAAGTTGGACTCTTTCGCGAAAACTACGCCTTCCCACCATTGACTTACCTGGGAAATATAGTTTTTTGCAAAATTCAGTCTCTTCATTCTGTTGTTCCCGTTAGTGTGCGGCTTTTTTGAGCTATTCTTCCATTATAGCCCTCTGATCGTAACAATCTTCTTATGTTTTCCGGATGAACTGATATTCCACGGTCATAATTTAAATCAGCTGCTAACTTTGGAGCCCTTATCCGAGTATCACATTTGATTCTCCTAATTATGGAGCGTTTATCACGAGTATTGAGGATCGGTTTGGGTCCGCCTTGAGGGATAGATTCAATTCTATCTTCGTTCTTGTAACGTCGCACAATATCCCATACCGTGCTCTTAATAATATTTAATAAATTTGCAATTTTGTGAATCAAAATTATGTGAGCATATCAAACGACGTGTTCTTACTTTTTCGATCCATTTTGCACAAATTTTCAACAAGACTGACAAATATTCAACCTCTAACATACTCTGTACATAGTATGAATAATATATTTACAAACAATGTTTCAGTCAATTCCTGGAACCTGGAAACTTGATAAGTATAACAAGTGTCCGAATATTTTCGTGACATGAAAATGAGCGTACTTTCCATTTTTATTTTATTATTTATATAATCATTTATCGTAAATAAATATCTCTTATCTTTTTGTTAACTATACACTGCATGGTAACATACGTGAAATGTCTTTTTGTTTTTATTGCAGACATTTCTGAAGTACGGACTATAATAGTCAAAACTATAGTGGTGTCCGAATATTTTCGTGACCGACTGTACATTTTCCTGGACATTCTACAGTTTAGATATCACAGAAACTTGATAAATTCGTAAATAATTCTCCTCGAAGATTACACTGCCTTCGTTAATGAGCAAGACACCTGAAACTTCGCAATGGGGACTGTTGCACAGTGTTTACAATAACTGAGCAAATATGATCATTATCGAAGGAAATGTTTTTCATTGGTCCTCGACGTTGCCCAATGCTTCAGTGACGTAACGAGCAACCGGATCGATTCATCTATCATTCGTTTTACTGCTTGCAATTTACCCTTTTAGTGGTTCTTCTGAATAATCAAATGCAAGTTGGGCCATTAGAAATGGGCAATACTCTGTAGAATTTAAATACTACGTAACGATTGGCTTTTGTTTGGCTCGTGATTGCATATTTTGATTCTAGAATGCCTTTGTGTTTAAATAAAAATCACTTCGTAATATAGAGGGTGGAAAGTGAAATCTTGAAGAACTTATCGCAAGATGTTCTTTTTTAATAGTAACATCATTTGTGTTTTTATTAATTTGAAATTCCATTGAATATTTATTACTGTATTATAGCAAATGGATTCAAATTGTACCTTTTTGTCAGAGTTGCAAACGTTTGGTTAGAAAGAGATAGGTTATTTTTCACTTGCTTGTTAAACATTCATGAAAATGCTGGAAACACAATGATGTCCATAAATCAGTTTATTGTTCTGAATAGATGACGGAAAGCAATCGAGTCTTGACAACAGTTCCACTTTTTGTTTTGATGTTGGTCTCTATATTCTAGAATAAATCGCCAAAAAATGTAGAATTCGAAAGTAAAGCCAGCTGCGCATTCGACGATTATTTTTCATCGCGGAATCAAAACCAGTGGCATTCGGGGGAGCATCAGCTTATTCTATGAATATGAAAACATCAGGAAATGTAAATAAATGGAAAATGAGAATCGTACCAGCATTGTACCTTGTAGCTTGCAGCATCTAACCCTTAATGCTCTTGAGGCGCACCGCTGAGATTCCAGAGGTAGAACGATGACAATGAAATTATAATTTTCAATTTGCCAGAAAGTAATATCTTTTTTCAGTAATCTCATTTTCACGTATGAAAATTTCATTTATATAAACGTCGATAGTTGTGATAGCGCCTATATAGTACAAAGTGTTGTTATGAGATTTTCGTTATTATACGAAACAAAACTAACTATTCAACTATTTATATAGCATTCTATTCATTCTAATCGATTTGGTTAAGCTTGCTCCTATTTTCATGAATCTTATATTTTCCTAGATTGAAATGTAAGGTAATGTATGATACCTAACGCAGTATAATATACAGTACTGGACAAAATAAAGTACGCACCTCGAATATTTTTACAATTACGTTTATAACCTCGTAGTTTTTACAGACATAATAATTATGTATTTGCACAAAAAGAAGGTTTCTTAGTCTACTTTTAAGTTTTAACAAAAATAATTTCAAAAACGTTTAACATTTTTCAATAGACAGGTCCGTTACATTTATAAGGATATTTCCTTTGGACAAAATAAAGTACGCATGTGATAATAACAGTCAAAATTAAGTTTTAATTGAGAACTAGTATTTTGTATGGCCGCCCTTTGCTCGTATGACCTCTTGCAAACGCCGAGGAATGCTCTCGATGAGATTCTGGATGTTCTGTTCGTCGATGTTTCCCCACGCCTTTTCCAAAGCTTCGAATAACTTGAATTTACTCGTTACGTCACCCTTGTCAACCTTCTGGTCCAAAATGAACCACAGATTTTCAATTGGATTTAAATCCGGGGATTGTGCTGGAAAATCTAGCACTTTCATCCTCGAAGCACGAAAGAAAGCAGCAGTTTTATGCGCGGTATGTTTAGGATCGTTATCTTGTTGGAAGATAAAGTCATCTTCCAGACCAATCTTTAGCAGAGACTCCTCTAAATTCTCGTTGAGGATGTCAATGTATTTGTCTGCTGTCATAATACCATCTATTTTGACGAGATTTCCCACACCCGACCACGCAAAACACCCCCACACCATAATACTGCCTCCTCCATGCCTCCTCCAAGCCAGTTGTTTGGACATTTTTATCCAGAAGCTTCTCGCCGGGCTTCAACCAAACCCGTGTTCGTTGTTTATGACCAAACAGGTCATACTTACTCTCATCACTCCGAATAACCTTTTTCCAGAAGTCCACTGGCTTATCGACGTATTTTTTTGCAAATTGGAGACGTTTCAATTTATTAACTTTTCGAATTAAAGGGCGACGCTGTGCAAAACTGCTCCGCAGTTCAGCTTCCTGAAGTCTTCTGCGCACGCTTCGTTCACAAATGTTGAGTTGCACATTTTCCCTGATTACACGACTAGTAACAGTCGGATTTTTCTTCGTTTCCCGGATAATTCTACGATCGTCGACTGAATTTGTCTTTCTTTTCCGTCCGCGACCGATCTTATCGGCTACTGTGCCAAGCTCTACAAATTTTTTGTAGATATTTCTGACCGCTGCTTCACTAAGATTGTATTTTTCGCCGATTTTCCTATTGGAGAGGCCCTTTTGCCGGTCGTTAACCATTAATTTTCTAATTTGTACGGAAATTTGTTTCGTCTCCATGTTATTCGCAATGGAATGATACAATCTTGCTTCTAATAGCACTGGTGGCTAACTGAAACTTTATTAATACGTTTATTTGTAAACATTCTTTCATCTCCAACGGCAAGAAAAGGCATCCTACATGCCATTATTGCCGAAAGTAAATAAACACTCTAGTGCGTACTTTATTTTGTCCGAGGAAAATATGACAACAGACGTAACGTGCTTGACTACTGTACGATGTTTCATGTTTTTGGAATTTTTTGTCATTGAGTTTAAAAGTAGACTAAGAAACCTTCTTTTTGTGCAAATACATAATTATTATGTCAGCAAAAGCTACGAAGTTATAAACGTAATTGTAAAAATATTCGAGATGCGTACTTTATTTTGTCCAGTACTGTAATGTAATAGATGTAATATAACGCGGTCGCTAATAACCTGAGATGTTGATGAGACCTAAAATAAACCAATATAAAAAAAAGTCAAATTGACGTGATTGAATTCAGACGTTCTAATTTACATAATTGCAACCAATCTGCAAGATATGATAAATTAAAAATAATAATTGGCACAGGTTTTATTAAATTTTTAACTTACTTATGTAAAATATATGCTTTATAAAGAAACGAATTTATTATTTGCATGATACTTTTAGAACTTGGCCTAAAAAAATACAAATAAAAAATGCATATAAGTTTGTAATTGGCTTACCAATAAAATCATAGCAAACGAAGTCACTACCATAAATAACAAGATGTACATTAACTAATCAAAAGTTAAATTACAAAGTAAAATTACTTACAAAATTAACATCATTCCCATTACATTATTAGACCAATGATTAGTAAAACCTACTATCAACTTTTAAAAAACATTATTAGTTGCCATGTAATCTGTGATTAATTAACAAACTTTATTTATTTTGTAACATAAAATTCACACCGAATTGATTGATTATTATTGTATAATATTAATTAATATTGATTTTATTCTATATAAGAAGTTACTAATATTTACCCAAATTTGCGTACAATTATGTTATTTTATTAAAATGCAAGTTAAAAAACTTATTTCCTGCATCATTTATTTTGATTACAAAAACAGGTAGAAAATTAACGACAGCATCCATTAGTTATTACAAGACAGATGATTATTATACATAATACAATTATTTGAACAAAATATAAGTTATTTGTATAAACTGGAAGAAGAGGTGCAAAATAAAAGTGACTTGTATAAATTGCAAGGAACAGGAGAGAGAGAGAAAAAGAGAACTTTCACCTGCCCATGTCTATCACCAATGCATAACATCCACAGTCTACTTATTACTTGTGCTCTACTGTCCTTTGCATATAACAGTAAAAAAGCGTTCGACTTTCCTCGTTAGTTTGTATTTCGGCGTTAGATGTCCACAAGAAAATTTGCTATCTTGTAGCACATTATGCTAACTTGGAACAATCGTGCTAATTATAATCTTCAGTCATTGCCCGGGCCTCGTAAACTCGAATTGCGATGCGAAATCCAGTGCATTTTCGTTTCTTTCACTGACCACGTAAAGTCACTTGAAACTTTTTCCTGGAGCTTTACGTTGGTTATAATTAGAACTACTCTTGTCAGAGTTTAACTTCGCAGACGATTCTTAATTCAGACGGAAAACTGAGTTCGTAAGGGGTCGTGGAATGTGTCCGAGAAGAAGAGACGAAAAGAAACGAAGTAGCTCAAACAGAGGAAAGGTGGACGACCGAGGTCGGTCCGAGGGACTAATCAGGTCAGACAAAGATCGTTCTTTCTTCGTTTCCCGTTTCTGCAAATGCCGCGTTCCACGTTCGAAGCATTAATTACGTTGTTACGGTACTTTCATCTTGTATCCTTCTCATGTCTCTTAAACAGTATCCGAATGGAACTGGCCAATTAATACAAACCGGGAACTAGACGATTTTCCACTTAAAAATAAGCGAACAAGATCAAACAGAACCCTTTTGTATGAATTATTATACTTCCTTTGCTTTAGCAATGCAAATAAAAATTTCCTACTTCTGTTGTAAGGAATTGAAATCACTTAGGAATCTCGTTCTCTTTTCAATCATTTTAGTAAGTCGGATATAACGCAGGTGGTGATTCTAGATGTAATAACAAGTCTCAAAAGTGCAATAACATTTCTTTGTTTGACACCTCCTTTTCGAGAAAATCTACATTTTGGAGCATTTTAGAACCTCGCGGTACTTCAAATTCATTTTTCTTGAAAACGTGGCATCAAAAAAAAATTCGATTCCTTCTTTTCAACTCACTTTTGCGCGTAGAATTAGTTCCCAATAGGTAGTCCACGGTATGCGGAAGACCCCATATATAAATGCAAGTATTTAGTTGTAACATCAGTTCGTTTAGGTGCAAATGTTAGGCTGCGATTAAATAATTCTAAATGAAACTGGCCATTTAATATAAACCGATAACCAGATTATGTTTCCCGTAAAAATAAACGAGCAAGTTAAAAGCGAATCCGTTTATATAAATAATTATACTTTGTTTGCTTGCTAGAAAATTCAATTTAAAAATTAATTATGTTAGTTTAGCCTCCGATAGAAGATTCGCAATGTAAACAGAGATTTAAATTACTCTATAGATTGCGTCTATGAATCATTTTAAAATTTTTCTAGAATCAAAGAGTTTCATTATACTCTTCGACTTAATATATATGAATACGAACGTAATTAGTACGATGGGAATCAGAGCTGATTTTATATAGAAAAAGAAATGAAAGGCACAGTCTGCTCGTTGGAAACTTCGACCCCAAGAAAATCGAGTTTGAACATTCACCGGGCATGCGTACTTTCGTCGAAGACTGGGTGTGTTAAAGCCATGCGTTTGCATCTCGTGGATTTGTACTTTCTTTTGAACACTGCGAACTTTCTTTGTAGACTAGTTGTCTTCGTTAGGAACAAAGTCTCGCGTTTGTAAATAAAGAAGTTTCTATTTGCTATAGAAACTTACTCCAAATGCAATTTTATTCAGAAACTATTTTATTTCTTAGTTAGTTACGCGGTTAATGAATCTCAAAACTAGTTCATTAGATTATCAAAATAAGTAAATATACACGAAAATGTATTATCATATATTTTGTACTATTGGTTGAAATAATTAAGTATCTGGCATATAGTTAATTTGTAAATAATTTATTTTTCAATATAAGATTTTTCGGAATTTGTTTGCATGCATAATTGCATTTAAATGAACTTATTTATTAGTTCAATAAAAAAGTGGTCAAGCTTCAACGACACTCAACTGTTACGCCTCACCAAAACGTACTATTTCTACTTTGACTGAATGCAGACGACGCGACGGTAAACTGTAACGTCTGCTCAATACATATTATTTCTACTTACACTGAATGCAGACGTTACGATGCTATGCCATTGTTTCTTTTTAACTTTTAAATGTCTTCTAATTATATATATATATATTATTCATATATATATATATATATTATATATATATTATTCTATTTAAATTCTACCATTCTGCTATCTAGATTAATTTATTCATTATGTGTTTTACATTTAATAACAAAATGATGAACGCAGACCTCATAAATTACCTTCAAAAGTATATAAAAGAAAATTGATACGTAATATTTGAATACATTTAGGCATATTTGGCATGAAATCGTCAAAACCAACCGCTTTGTGATAATTAAACTATGTAATTATAAGTATCAATTTGTATTACATTTTTGTAACAAATCGATTTAGACACGTCTGGAAGTTATCAAAGCAATTACTTTATTAATAAATGAAAAGAAGTTATTGAAAATAACTGAATTAATACATATAGTGCGGCCGAATAACATGTACAAGCGGGCACGAGACGATTCCTTGTGAAAAAATAAGAAAAAAAATGTAAAATAAAATTTTTTCATCCAAAGCTTCGTTTTCGAAAAAATCCAGTTTTAAAATGAGCGAATATACGTGCTATTGAATATGAATCGTATGATGCGTCTGATCATGACTAACCAATTCTTTAATTTCTTGAAAATTACTTAGTATTTCTGTATGTAGTACATAATATCATAATTGTTACGATCTGAAGAGACGGATCATGTTAGTAGATAAGGTTGACCTCGCTAGCTTTCTGAGCCCAGCAGAAGAAATATACAAATGCTTAGAGCGAAATGATAGCACACTTGTTCTTCGTGCTGATATCTTTCCATAGTTTGCGAGTTGCCAAGCAGTTAATAGCAAGTGTTAAGTTTCAAAGTTAAACGTCGACATGGGCCGCGTAAAAAAAGTCAAACTGAAATTGCAAGGATAAGTGAATTAAAAAGTCAAAATGTTACTGTTTCCAACATTTCAAAGATTGTTAAAAAAAGTCGCAAGGTAGTATATAATTTATTAAGAGATCCTGCAAATTATGGGAGGAAAAAAGTTGTGGGAGACCGTCAACATTATCAGAACGGAACAAAAGGGCTATTATTCATACTGCTTCGGACTCAACATTGTCATCATGTGAACTTGCTCAAAAAGCAGGCATCACTGCAAAAGTCTGAAGTGTTCGTCATGTTCTTCAGACGTGAAAGTTTATTCAAAGATTGAAAATGCAGCAAAAACCGAAGTATTCACCGGAAGAAGAAATGTAGATGTATTTTATTTACGGATAAAAAGAAGTTCGATATGGACGGCTCAGATGGATTTTCATTCTATTACCACGACTTAAGAAAAGAAAGAATTGTGAAAAAACGAAGACAAATGGGTGGGATGGTGTGATGATCTGTGTCGGAATTGGATACAAAGGTTGTTAGGATAAGTCATAGAAGTAGGCGCCAGAGGACCGACAATCGCATATACACAGCTCGCAGGCCCTTCACGATCACATGTACGCGGTGTTAATAAAGGAGTGATAATCATCCGTTATCTAATCAATCCTATTCCCATCCTCGCATCCAGGAGACGACGCAACAAAGGTAAAACAGATGTACAGTTTCTTGAAGGAAAAATGAATAGCTGGAAATATAAAAATCTACTCTCGCAACAAATGAATGAACATGCACAACGAATTACCAAAGGTAAATTTATTTTTTAACATGACAATGCTGCCATTGCCCGAGCTAAAGTTGTAGAACAATTTTTTCAGAGAAAATGTATCAGTTTTGACATGGCCAACTGTTGTATATAAGAATGGAAAACAATACGATAATATTCAACAATTAAAAGAAGCTATTAAGGTAAAATGGTGTTATTTGTCACAAGATACAATTAAAAAGCTATATAAATCCTTACCGAATTGGATGATCGAAGTAGTAGAAAATAAAGGCGGATACACCCATTATTAATTTTCTGTTAATTATTATGTAATTTTCTTTTTGTGGAAATATATGTATCAATTTTGTAAGTGTGCTATCATTTCGCCCTCACCATTTGTATATTTTCTTCTGCTTGCTCAGAAAGCTGGCGAGGTTAACCTTATTTACAAAGAGGTTTTGTCTCTGCGCGTCATAACAATTATGATATTATGTGTTACATACAAAAATTCTAAGTGATCTTCGAGAAATTAAAGATAACACGCATGTGCTATCATTTTGCCCGGGACTGTACAGTTAAACACGCAAACCCGACGCGATGCGACGAATCTTTAAACTTGATTTTCTCGAAAACGAGGGGTCAAACGAAAAAATGTTATTGCCGTTTGTCGATTTATATTCACATGTAGAATCACCTCCTGCCCGCTTGTTTCTTCGGCCGTACCCTGTATATTCACGACCCACTATTTCGTGTATATCCTAACTGCCACTGTCAATGTTCGTGTACGGCACATAAGGAGAAGGGAACAAGTAAAACGTCACTATACATCAAGCAGTTAATTACCAAAAAAAAAACCGCAGGAATGTTTGACGAAAAACACGGCTAAATAAATTTTCTGACACTGTCACGGAAGAAATATTTGCCTAATATCTCGCGTCAGCAATTATTCGCGAACGCTTCGATCACACAAGTAGACCGGTGGTCCAAGCCCTGAAGATAATACAATAAATCACCGCAGCGGCCGGTTTATATTTTCTGGCCCGGGTGTTTTGCCAGTGCATTTGAATATAACCTGGCAACGTTATAATATTTCTGGAAATCCATCCATTTTCGAGGAGGGGGAAAAAAAAGAAAAAGCGAAAACACCGACAATACCATTGGAATTAATGCGGGCGAGACAGGCGCCGGCCGGAGTTCATTTATTGTCTGTAAAAGCTCTCTATTCGTCATTGTCGTGTATACGGTCAAAACAATGTACGCATTCAGCAGGACCACTAGGGACGTGACAAGTACAGGAATGGCCGGGGTCGATGAAACTGGGATTGCAGGGTGATAAATAAATCAGCGAATTGCCAGGACGGACCCTTGCGATCCCTCTTGACGGTGGAGCACGTGCGTTTATTAATAGACCGACATTTTTTGAGCCGCTGCAATCTGCCGGTCCCTGGAAACCGATGAAGTACGGCCAAGGAAAAATGAGCAGCGAAATGCTCGCGCCGCAATCACCTCACGCCCCCATATTCTCCGCGATTCCATTTACGAATTAATTGAAACGTGACGTACGGTCAATGGTTAGAAGGTAAAAGCCTCTAGTCGCTATCACCGACCTGGTATTCCGTTTCTGTTATTCCGCCACTTTTAGCATTTTCACTTTTAATTTTGTTCGAACAATATCTACGAATTAAATGAATAATCCAAATTGTTTTTCTGCTCAAAATTAACCCTTTTGCAAGCAAGCAGGGACTGATTCTACGTGGGAATATAAATTGAAAAAGAGCAATAACGTTTTCTCATCTGATGCCTCGTTTTCGAGAAAATCAAGTTTAAAGATCCGTCGTATCGCGTCGGGTTTGCATGTTTAACTATTTGCAGAAAGTAGAATTGGTTGGTCATGATCCGACGCGTCAGACGATTCCTGTCGAATACAATAAATTCTTTTCACTGACACTCATACGAATCAGTGGATCTCGGCGAGCGTCCCATTTGAAATATACAGGGCACGCTGGAAACCTAAGAGTCATCCTTCGTGAAAGTCATAAGAAACCTATGGCATACCAAAATGACTGACATTCAAACGGAGAGAATATCCGTCTCCGATATAATTACTTAAAACCAAATATGATACAATTCCGATGATATTTACTTGTGCAACAAGCGATAAAAGTTTCGAACACAGAGACGGACAGCGTATGTCAAGGAAAGAGCCACGAAGAGTCGCGGCCGCTGGCACACATTAAAGCTCACGTGAGCGCAGGCCTTTAAATGAAAAATTTAACTTCTTTATTATTAATTATTTTTTTATGAGACTTTCACCAATATATTTGTTGCATTATTCTGATTAAATTTATATCACACGCGAGATAATTGAGATCACATTTACACTATTTTTCCGTTAACGTAATTGTTACACTGTCCAACACCAAAATTGTTTTGCAATACCAGTTGGGTGATTCTTATACACTTTGTCATTCTAAAATCAAATCCGAAAGCAGAATTGCTCTATCACGCAACTTTTTCGAAAAATATTGGTTTTTGTAAAAATGCATGATTTTGATAAAAAATGACGTGTTACGCAAAAACTAAACATGCGATAAAGTTCAAGTTTGAGTCAAGAGATAGAGGGAACTCTCCTCTACATATCTATATAGCCAATTATATTTTTATGTACTTCCTAATAGTTTTAAATGGTTGCTAAAGTTTTAAAATGTGCCGACGCGGTTACTTTGTACGCGCGTATATTATCGCGTAATATTATCTTATATCAAAAGGAATTATATCATATTTGGTTTCATTTTAACCAGAAAAATGCCACGAATATGTTCGTAAAAGTTTCATAAAAAAATAACGAAAAATACAGAAGTTTTGCAATGGGATTAATAGTGGTCTTCTGGTCTCACACCGATATAGCTGACAATGTGTGGCCGCGACGGCTCTCAAGATTCGGCCACTCACCACGGTGATGTCAGGTGTTCCACTGACTTGGAAACGTAAGATTGTCACTGACGTACAACGATAATTTACTGTAGCACGTATATTCGCTGCATTTTCGAACTTGATTTTCTCGAAAACGAAGCTTCGGATGAAAAAATTTTATTCCACATTTTTTTCTTATTTTTTCTCAAGGAATCACCAGGTGTCCGGTTATACATGTTATTCAACCGCACTCTGTAGAGTAAAATTTTTTGGATTCCACAGAATTGGAGAATTCGAGATAATGAAGATGTACGAAACACATAATTTTGTTATTTACCTCTTCAAGACTGAACGTTCCCTCGTCAATCAAATGAACGAGCTCACATTTTCTTACTGTAAAATTATTGAAATTACAAAGACGCTTTCACTGTAAAGTATTGAATATATTTCTCGATTCAAGCACACGTTACTATAAAAATTGCAAACAATTTTATTAAATTCAATCTGTACTTTTTGTAACACAACATGTACCATCCACTTTTAGCGTTTGATACGTTTATTATTACATGTAATACGTTCACAAAAGTATAATGAATAATTATTCTAACAATGTATGTATTGATTGCTCGTGGTTATCCCGAGGATGTTCGAGCCTGTATGGTGGATCGCGGCGTCGACAATTATTTTCGCGACGATCAAACGACGCGGATGTGTAACTGAGTGGACTGTAGGCTCAAGAATGAAGACGAGTCGCTGGTGGAATGTATAACTGTATTTCAATAGCCGTGAGACAGAGTTTCGATGTTTATGTTATGGTGGTTACAGTGCTTCTCTGGTGTCTAAGGGAAGTGGTGGCAAATATATAGGGTTGAAACGGAGCAGCGGGGGTGTGTAGGGGTAGTCAGTAGGTAACGGAAGATGTATTGCAGATGTTGGCCTTCGGAGAGTTTTAGTAATGGTTCAAGTATAGTTTTCGCAGGCCTTACCAGTGACTTACGATAACCCCAATTGGGCCCGTAGCGGCGGTTTATTGCGGTGCCCCTCGGACATGCGGAAACAGTAAAACACTACCCGGTGCCCCATGCGTCCTTACAAAGGACCCCCAAGTACGGTGTTCCGTAACGGACGGAACAGAGCCTTTGATGTATATTTACACGTGAAGTGTCGACTAATTGGTGTAAGGAGTTTTCCTCTGGTAAAAAAGGAACCTAAATATAACGAACTAAGAAAGTAGATTGTATTTAAACTGAGCAGTGAGCCGTTACAGAATCGAATTGCCTGGGAGGATCGAGCCAAAAACCAACGTAAAGTTAGATCCTCCCTCTACTTCGGGATTTTTCCTCCATTCCTTAGATAATAAGAGATATCCCCGGATTGGACAGGACCAGGACCAATTGGGGGTGGACGGTTGGAAAGTGGGAAATAGGACCGAGGAACATCCTGATGGCCCCAAGGGCATCCTGATGAACCAAGTCCCATCAACCACTTACTAAGGGTGAGAGTTACCACAGCCTGGGAAAACCCAGGGCGTCTGGCAATCGCCAAACACCAAGCTAAAGAAGGGCAGGATGGGACCTCCGACAGATTTATGGCACGGGCCCAGAAAACTAAATACAAGTGCTAGCTCCACGCCTTGGGAACGGACACGATTGGGAAATTAGCTAAAACGGAGACAAGGCCACTCCGTATCTAATTCCTAAAAATCCCCAAAATCACGTTCCAAGAGCGCAAAGCAATACCCATGCCATAACCAGATGTCCCAAGCTAGCCGCTACAGTATGCGTAATTGGAACAGAATTGAAATGGATTTTCGGTTAGAAAAAGGAATACTTGAATCCTGTTATACGGCTATGAATTACTGAAGAAAATCTTTTGAAGCTACATAAAAATGCCCCTTCTCGGATGGTAACGTGGATATATTCGGCGTAATTAAATTACAAACCACTTAACTGGTACCTGAGTTGGAAATTAATCCGAGATTACTTTGCAGCCGAGAGACAGTATTATTCTATTACCATGCTATTGTTTCCTTTATCTCGGGCACGGTCACCCAGGTTTCACGACATGCAGTAATTGAACAACACCGGCCACATTACGTTACCCTTTTAACGCGTATGTTCCTTAGAACGGTCTAAACATTTGCAGCGACCTGCAGTGGATGCAAGAGTGATGTGAAAGGAAAAGATGTGAACACACTTTATACAAGAGTCGGGCGTAACGAAACATTGTTCAATGAAAATACATATTTTGTCGTAGATAAGCCAATTTAAAACATTTAATACTTCTTTATGCTGTGGTGACACATGCAAAATAGAACACAAGCAAAAGTATACATTAATTTATGTTTCGTTTTTATAATGCGGAACCTTTTAAAGTAATTTATATAAATAAGAATCCAAATATTTATTCGCATTTTTTTACTTGAAAAATGAAACTTATTTATCTAACAAGAAATACAGTTGTAAACGGCAATATATGTTTGTATATAACAAATAAAGATTAGACATAGATTAGACATAAATTATGAAAATTATCTCTTTTATAATAACTGCTCTGTTCATCGTGTAGCTTATTATAAGAAAGAAAACGTAGTAGATATAAAGTTAGAAACAGTTTACTTGTTTATGTATTCAATATTAAGTAACCTATTATTTATACTGTTAATCATTTTTTTCATTAAAATTTTTTTCACAGCTTTAAATGTAAAATATCTCATTTTAAAAATAATATTTTAAAATAGCATTATGTTTAAATGGATTCATTTAAACAAAAAATTATTTTTCTTCATCAAACCAATGCAGTTCTTTTCATTTTTATATTATTTCTTTTCTCATCTTAATTTTACTTTTACAAATAACGATATAATAACGATATTTCTAGTTTTTGTAATATTGTACATACTATCTTTAATTTATATTTTTATAATATTTTTCTGTTTATCCAACACTACACATACATATAAAAGCATGTTGGTTAATATTTACTAACAATAAACGCGTTTAATTTAACTATTAAAATCCTTTTTCAGAAAGTTTTTAGCTAAGTATTAATTTAACGTTTCAGTTAACAAGTGTCTCTTTGTAGTTACTGGAGTACAGAAATTAAATTGATATACATACATTCTTACAAGTTTTAGAAAATGAAACTGTACTAAATTTCAATGAATTGTGTATTTTAGGAACTCCTTGATTGCTAATTAACTGGGTGTAATCAGATCAACGAATTTACACTAAAAAATTAATATAAAATATCTACCTAAATGAAGCCATACTTTGTCATCTGTATATATGACATAAGTGTCCGCCGTTAAAATCCACGATTAACAAATTACAAGACTGCGGATTTCTATGCAAAATATAAATTGTCTGCGTTAATTCCAACACAAAAGATAATACATTTATTAGTTCTTCAAATGTTTTTTCTATTTTGAAAAAAGAGGATATTAATTACTTAAAAATTTACACAAGTTCCTGTAACATTCAAATTCAATAATTCAAATAAGAGTGTTAAAGTATGCCTAAAGTATTTACTATATAAGTATTACACATAAAGAACAATCGATAGGTAATCTCGCTCCACGACTTTCGTTCCCCGTTTTATCAAATTTCGCTCGTTCCGTGGGTTTCTTTAAATGTTCCGATATCTTCTTGCACCCCTGCATTTCCTTAATTCTGCAGAGGGGGTGTTGCAGTGGGAAGTTTCGTTGGCATCGCCAGACTGCGCTCTCTCTCTCTCTCTCTCTCTCTCTCTCTTTCTCGCGTTTATTTTTCAATCGTCCGCCTTCTCTAACATCCACCTTCCCTTTACTGTTTACAAAATCTGTAATAACGACGCACCCTGCGCGAAGTGCTTATCTGAACCCATTCCAAACCGGAAGTTTCGGTCTTCGCCGAAATATGTGGAACACTAGAAGAGAGAAAATAAGAATCCGAAGAACTTTACCCCGAGAACTTTCCGAAAAATACATTTACACACACTTAGTCGGCTCCGCGGCGAGGCAGCCGCACATTATACGGTAAGATGAACGCACAGACGCATTGTATATCGTCTGAACTACTTCTCGCCTTCTCTCTGTCGTTTACCGTACAGGATGGGACACGCAATTGCATTATATCTCGGATTTGGCAGAAGATAGAGAAAACTTGTAGAGAGAGGACTTAAGTTGTCTGGCTGAAGATGTGGTTTGTGTGAATGCGCGTTTCTGTTAAATGAAACTCTTCTTTTCTATACGTGGATCGATTCATTATCCTGTCAAAAAAAGTTTTACGGGTCAGATGTCAAAAATTCAAAAATTTGTGGTGTTTCAAATTTTTTGGATATTTTAACCGTTTGCACCAATTTGTTTGGAGCAGTTGTGAAATATTACAATTGCTCTTACATATTACGTAATTGTAGTATCATTGATTAATATAAATCAGTAGAATAAATAATCGTTCGTGGAAAAATGAATGTTGAGTTTAGTCCGACATAGAACCGCAAAGGATTAAGAAAAATAAATTCCTAAATTTAAAATTCAAAAATCATGTTACCGAAGTTTTAATGAATTTAAACTTGAAAATTCCACTAAAATTAACTTTAATAATACAAGAAGCATAAAGTATAAATAAAAAAAGACTGCTTACTATATGAAAACAAAATTATTCTTTTTATAGAAATAAATATACACTTACTTTAGGAAAGCATTATATGTCTAGGGAGCATAGTTACATTCATAAAAAGAATGAAATCACGAGAAAATAGAGCATCTTGTATTATTTAAGCATTTTCTCGTCGGTTATCATCCAGATTTAATTAAATTTGACAGATATTCTGTCTATCCTGTATGATCATATTCTTTTGATGATATATCCTTTTATTAATAATTCTTTTTATTACGATAATCCTTTTTATTACGATTTATTGTTAGCATGCTTGGAAAGAATACCCTTTGAGAATCTAATCCCACATTCCTTTGTGCTGCTTTACAATTACTTCTATTTATACGTGTTTTGGTCCCAAAGACGGAGGATTAAAAATTACTTTTGAAATTTCATGTTATGAATTATAGACGTGCTTTATAATACACTTTATAATTATAATTTCCAGACATTTAAAACCTCTTAGATAAAGTGAAAGTCTTATTTGTTTTTAATGACACACGTTAAAAGCACAGCAAACACAATTAAATTTTGAAAAACACAGAACACAAAGAATGATTTTTAGGTCGGAAGTGGCAACAATACAAAACAAACCTAGTGACTTATATTTTGGACCAACTGATATTACAATCCTTTCAGTATGTATATAACTTATATAAGACTACAAAACACATTTTTAAATTTTCGTTACAAGCCCAAACAAAAAAGCTGTGAAATTCAACTTTTACTAGTTTTTTTTTTTTGTAATTCAAACTAAACTTTTTCCAAAATTTTCGTTACCTATCATGTAGTAAAATAATCCATATAGTTTGACAGAAGAGGTCGTTTGGCCAATTTATAAAAAAGTTATTTCTGAAATGTGTGATTGCATATCAATACCTTCGAATTCTTTTAATCTTCCTGCCGTCTTGAAATTGCAGCTACTCATTTTCCTCACGAATGCATCAAATTCGCAGTCTCATTATGTCTTATTATTTTGTCCAGCATTATACTAGGTGGTTTGCTCAAAAGACTCGCAGAGCGATTAGTCTTCACGGAATTGGGCTCGGAAGTCCCGACGCGGTTCCTTTTATCGCCGACACAGCCAAGAACGCGCGAAACGACGAAAATTCCATTTTTATATCTGTACGTCTCGAACGTTTCTGGCAGTTCGTAAAAGTCTGGGCGTCACCGCGTAAGCAACTCGGAATCGTACCGGCGTCAATACGTGGTCGTCGTAAAGTTGCGGCGTGTCGTACAGATGGTGTCGCTGATAAACCGCCGAGGAGAACGCCGCGATAGAAGTATCCACGGACCTATAAGGAGATCCACAGGACGAATCTTCCTATCCCCGGTCTCGCTGGAATTATAGTTCATTCGCCGGCACTTGCTCAAACACCGAAGCTTATTCAACAACTGGCAGCTGTCAGTTCGGGAATAGTTGGCGCGCCTCAGTGGCCGACGATGAATAGTGGAGCGGCACGAGTTCCAGTTACAGCTCGGTTAAACGGACTCCGCAGGACTCGGCAAAACGGCCACCTAATTCCCATAATCAGCTATGGAATTTGCCTCTGTCCGATGTCGCGCCGCTCAACGGCGCTAAGTCTCTTACCAGAGAGTTCCTGGCACTTGCTGAGGCGTTAACATTCAGACAGACTCGAGAGAACTGCCGCTACACATGATTGTGATGCCGGAGGTCTCTTTGGAGTAGAGGGATCATTCGAATTGGATTCCAGACGGTCGTTTCTGAAAAAAACTGGATTATGCCCATCAAATGAACCCCCCCCCCCCCGCCACTCACGTTTCAGACCAAACGTCTAGCCTATTTGCGTCATTAGGAGACTCGAAAAATGGACCCTTCGCAAAAAGAATCTTTCTTCTTTGAGATGATTTGCAATTCTATTAATTATTAGTAAGACATCATGATTTCAAAAATCATTTTCTACTAATATGCTATTAGGTTCGGGAATAGACAGTTCTTTCGTAGATACGTTTATTTATTGAATCGGTACATATAAAGATGCAATTGTTTTTGTTTAGCAATAAATTGTTACCATTATTGTATGAGAACAAAATAGCCTGTTTCACTATGTGTCTACTACTTTGTATATATCATAATTGGAGATTGTTTATCTCCTAATGTTATTAGGTAAATCAACTGTACATACTTTACAAATTGATTTCGTGTTGAAATTCAACAATTATTATAGAAAATGTGGATAAGAAATCGTTATGATAAATCAGGATAAGAAATAATTCCCTAATTTAATTTTTACGGAATACAAGCATTGTATTTACAATAAGAAATGGCTCAATTTTATAAGATACATGTTCATACATGTCTATACATGATTTTGTATTTTAAATCTTTAAATTGTTACTGTATAATTCTGTTTTACGTAGAAAATGTTCTTTGCATTCAAAATTATTTTCGTCTAAGTATATATTTTCTAAATATTTTAAAAAATATGGAAGTCTTGGCAAATATATTGTATAGAAAGGATGTAAATGTTGTTATTTCATGCCTAGTTCATTACCCTTAATATTCTTCATCCCCCTAAATTTGTTTTATCTAATTATGAAACATCTGCATATTGTCCAAGTACATAGTAAGTACATAAGAAAGCTCGAATAATGAACAAGTGTATTTCGTTATTATTTGTAGCACGAACTGCTCAATAAATTAAAGTCAATGCTAAATTGAAGTAGAACAAACTTTTTCTTTCGTTTATTCTTTATTGCACTAGTAACAGACACTTCTACTGTACTTCCACAGACTTTTTAGAACCAGATTTCTCTTACACGTGGCTCATAGTTGAAAGTGAGAAAACTTGCTTCAAGAGGATGAGCAATTGCTTATGATCAAAATTATTATCATTATAATTAAGACCTAACATAACTGAATAAACTGTTGATAAATATAAAATAATACTGAAAAGAAGATAATAACGATCATTGGGTATTTATTAAAATAGCGGAAATAATAATTGTGTCCTACATAAAAATATTCATATACAAATGATTTTTCATGTAATAGATATTCGTATAGTTGATTTAGAAACTGATACATTGCGTTATCATCATTTGAAAGCGCCTGCTTTCGTGTGTAAAAAACCTGGTTGTCAAACATACTACGGTTTTTTTTATTTTAGTTATGCATCATCGAAACAAAAATGGTCTTTTTAACTTTAACTGACACTAGAAAGCGAAAAAATCATCGTAGAATTTTGTTCAAAAAAGCAATAGAAAGAGCTTTTTTTCTTTTGAAGGTGCGTCTTTAATTTTTCAATTTAATTAACACTTCGATATAGCAGTTCTTTTTGAAAATGTGCTTAAATTTTGCATATTTTCCATTTTTCATTCAACTCGCTATATCTCGGTGAGAAATGATCGCAATACCCACATTTTAAGGTCAGATTGATGCGACAATTTTTTCATATGGCAAATGTGTTTAAAGTTACCAGTTCGCAAAACATGAGGCTAATAAAGCTACATAGTTAGTCACGCAGGTGTTTATCTCAAGCGTGCTCTCTTATTCGCATCCGCATCTACCGACGCAAGTGACGGAAACACCCGAAGACGAACCGAGTTACGCCGATTACCTTATGTCATAACATCATCTTCCAATTTATGTTATAAATAATTAAATTAGATTAAACATTTATAAGTACGTACCATTATTACTGAGGACATTAAATTCGTCTTTTTCGGAATACAATTTGTGGAACAGTGGATATGTCAGTGAGAGACCAGCGTGCGTCGGACAATATTAATCCAATGATGAAAATCTTTTGTTGTTAATGATTTTTTTATGAATATTTTTCCAACATATTTGTGATATTTTACTAATTGTAATGGCATCAAATACGACAAAATTTGGTTGAAGTTTCCTTGTTTAATTCACGATACAGTGGAACCTCGATCGAAAACAGTTTAATGTGAAGCGATCCACATACAGCAGGATTTATCGAATATATCAGTACTGTATCTAGGTAACTGTTCTATGATTCCAGCACTCATATTCTGTTGATTAGTTGGGACAAACGAGGTTTTACTACATTGCCAATGAAAAACGCAAATGTGTTCAAAATTACATCATGTTTGTACTCATTTTAATCAGGAAAATGTCACAAATATATTGATACAAGCTTCATTAAACATAAAGATGTTTTGCCATTGATCCGTATTGTCTCATCGATGTAACTAATTCCGAATCATGTGACACTTCTCGGTGGTAGTGGGGATAAATTCTTCACAAACATCGTTTACATCTATTTCACGTACGTCAAGACGATACTGTACTCCTGAAACGTTATCACGAAGAAATTCTATACGGTATCAAATAGTCGTCTTTATCACGGAATAAGGAGTTTTGTGTCACGTGCTCTCGTGAAAGAATGCGCACTTAAGGCGCAGCTGAAGAGAGAATCGCGAGGACCTTCGAGCAGAACGAAATTAACTTCAAGAGCCGCCCGTGCAAACGCGCAACATAGTTCAAGCAATCATGTGTCTTCCTCATAGACGAATACAAATCTCGGAGTTGTCAGGTGACGGGAAACTCCTATGAAAACCCTTGAGGCTCGTTCCCGTCAACTATCATCGCTCTCCGCGGATCTCCCTAACGCTCCAAATGGATTTGTGTTGCATGCGTCGAGACGCGGGCTGAATCGCGTTGCATCTCGGTGGATCGCGCGGCCCAACGATTCTCGATTGGCCCACGGAAACTGGCCTTACAATAAGTCGTAACAAAAGCAGCCCGCTGAAGTGGCGTCAGTCTCTTCCGCGAGCCTGGAGAGCGCCGGGACTCACAGGACTTCAGCGTAATTGCGTTTGCGTCATCTCGGTGAAGTTCCGCGATGAGAAGATCATTTTCCGTGCTGTAGTTGAGTGAACCCGCAGTCCGAATGAACCTGAGCTAACCGAAAGGGTGGAGCCGCGCGTGCAAAACGGGTTGAAAACGGCAGAATGCTGTTACTCGGTCCATTTTATTTTATTCCCTTCGAATTATCATGAGATTATTATGTGCGGTTCCGCTTGCATAACACTTAATTATTAACAATTTATTTAGATATATTTGTAATATTATGGAAATTATTAAGGTTCGTCAGATTTTAAAAGCTTTAAAAATAATTATGAACGTTATAGTAACAATTACGGGTCGTCGGATTTTAAACATCGCTTTATTGGGATGAAGTTAAGAAATTTGAAAATTATCCCCTAAGTACGAATTTTGCTACGGTAACAATGAAGGCTTCTCAGATCTTAAAACCCGATCTGTTTTAATAAACTTGTAATATTCGCAAATTTTGTTACGGTGACAAAATAAGTAATCAGATTCTTTAAACCGAAATGATATAAATAAACCTTGATAGTATTTCGTTTAAATAAATTTACAGAAACAATAGCATACCTAAATAAGCATATGAATCGCACAGGTCATGTCTCCAATTATATTGCAGAATTCTTGAACACCCAATGCTTATTATAACTTTGCATAAGTTATAATTGCACAAGTTTCCGGCGTTTCGTGCAGTCAAACTTAAAACATAGTTTCGACATGTCCTTAACAATTGATTTAATTTTGCTGCTGCGTGAAAACGCTAAATGCATAGGGTTTACCTGGTAATGCTGAATGCGTATAATTAACTTATAGTCCTCAATAATATTGCCTAATATTTGAAACTACGATTTACCTTATCATATTCTCGTAAAATCGGAATTGATAATTTACACTGCTTATAGACAGATTATGGGGATTATGATTTTAGCTTGTTAAGAAACATTACTTACTTAGGAATTAGAAGGTGCAATAGAAAGTTGTGCAGAATTTTATTTTTGTTGTCCTGAAACTAATAATTCAAGATATAAACCTCTATTTTACTTTAATTTTGCAATTCTTGGAAAAAATTTGCTTCTAGAAACCCGAAATATTCAACCTTTTTACGTAATCCTGTACAAAACCACTAGTTCGAAACATATGCGTGTGGAAAGATGTGCGATTTTCAGCGTTTTTGACAAGTTAGAGCGCTACCATATTGGTATGTACTCAGATATCGTCCAATGAGCCGAGTTGTAGTTAGTGGGAATTAGGGGAGAGGGCCAACCATCAAGTCGGCGCAATTATGTTTGCAAATCTACGTTATCCACATCACCATATTCTTATGCTGCCATCTAACGACTCCGCTCATTACACGACGAGCAATTCTAAGTACATACCAACATGACGGTGCCCTTACCTGTCAAAACTGCTTAAAATCGTTCAACATTAAACACGCATAACTTTTGAATCAGTGAATTCCTAATATTAAAACTTGAATTTTCGGCATTTTCTCGCCAATCTCTACAGGATTACTTAAAATCAGTTACAAATTTTTGGTTTCCTGAAGTAAAGTTTAACCCAATTCTTAATTTTAACCTCTTAAGTACTGTACGCCACTATAGTGATTTCCGTGGAAAGCGTTAGTTTGGACGATACGAACCACTATAATGGCTTTTGTGCCATCCGCGGCCAGGCGCGCCGTCCCTGGAAGACACCTTATGACCTTCACGTGATCTTGCATTTATTATCACCAATGATTCCACACCATACATTTACGCTCCATGGACGCTGGTGTACAACTTGTCGAAGCCATTTCGGGTTTCCAATGCACCAATAATGCGTATTATGTGTATTCAGTTGTCCATGGTTAGAAAAGGTAGCTCCATCAGTAAAGAGAACGTAACAAATGTTCATTTCTTCGAGAAATGTTCATTTCTTTGTATTTGCTGCAATGTCCGTGTACGAAAAGCAACGCGATTCTCAAAGTCGTTGCTATAAAGCTCCCGACGTAAGGGATATTGTTCTCCTGACGTCGCAATATTTGGGACACACTTGCTTTGGAAAGGCCTAAAGGATGTCCAATTTTTCGGCAACTTGTAGTAAGATCAATAGTAGTAGGACTGTAGCCAATACAAAAGTTTCGGAATCTTCTCTAGTAGCAGGCTTTGATCGTTTTCTGTTCAGTAATTTAATACTCCCTGTTTTACAAAACAATGTATGCGAACTATGCGATCAAAACTTTGTCGAGAAGGATGATTTCTCTCAGGGTATCTTTCTGCGTATAGTTGAGATGCTTGTACTGAGTTATTTTTAGCCTCACCATAAACTAAAATCATTTTTATCTTTTGAACATCACTGTACGTAATCGTTTCGGAGAAGTAACGTGATATTTCACAATCTAATAACTCCCGATGAATTTCTTAAACGTACTGATTAGAGTCACTGAAAGGATTTACAATCTATTGTAGCGTGTTTACAATCACTAGTCAAGGTCCAACAACATTTCTTGAAACCATAGGAGGATCATGTCTCATCGTTATTTCACTATTTACATCAATTTCTTTGCCTATCATAATATTTGCCTCTCTAAACTAACTAATAGTTTTCTCTGAAATTTTCTTCTAACATAAAAAACAAGTAAGATATTTTAAATGGTCGTGTTACGTAAGACATACAGAGTGTTCTAGACCTCTCGTCCCTATTAAAATGGTGGAGAGTGATTTCTATTCAAAATTAAAAAAATTTCAGTAACTAATTCGAGTACACTGTATCCAATGGTGATAGTTGCAATTTCCTGTACTAACCGGAAATAGGATTTTCAAATCGGAAGTCGTTTTTTTTAAATGGGACCTGGTTTTTTATTGCATATTCAAATTGTGCGCAAAAAATCTAAAAGTTTTGTCTCAGACGTTTTTCTCGAAAATACCTCCATAGGACGGAAAATGAATTGCAATGTATAAATTCACATTTTTCAAATTAAGGATGTAATTTTTAATAATGAATTTGCACACCTAAATTTCCGGTACGATAAAAATAAACTTAAACTGCGATAATGATCCATCGAGACAATAATCTACAGTGAGATCCGTTATAACAAGACATGATCAAGTGCAGGCGTACTCGACGAAAATTCAAAGTCGATTTTCTCGAAAACAAAGCCTGACATGAAAAAATTTTGTTCTATATTTTCGACTTATTTTTTCATGTAGAATCACTCCTTTTTTGCTTGTACTACAAGTTACCGAACTCCTTATATATACCCAGACAGCACGCGACGTCTTTTTTACGTCCACTTTACTGAAAGCTTTTAAAACGTCTTTAAGACATCGTTTTCGAGACGTCGTTTTTACGTCTGAAAGCTGTAATTGAACTATTTCCTTTGTTTACATGTAACGACCTAGGGAAATTAATTTATGAACGAAACCGAGACGCAATCTATGCGCAAACGTTACCAATCAGATGCTTTACAGCTTCGAGTTACGATACCGAAATACAATTACGATCGCGTTGGCGAACCTTCCGCGGCATAAAAATTTCTTGATCCTGGGAGGCTGTTAAACTTCCCATCTATCGAAGAGGATGGTTTTTCTTTGTAGCGTCGGTATCTCGCGGGCCGGGTCAGAAGTAAGGAAATAAGGTAAAAACAGAAGGAAGATGAACGCTCCACGGTGGGTCTTCTTTCACGAGGTTCTTTCCTCTTCCGGTCTTCTCTCCCGCTTACAGTGATTAGCGATCGAAAGTCCAGAAGGGGGGGGGGGGGTAATTACACTCCGGTTGATTGCAACAATGTCGAAAACGGCGGTGTGCCATTATGTACCGCGCAATTGCCGTGTTCTCTTTCCTTCCGTTCTTCTAAACGTCCTCGACGCCACCACCGAGCCCTCTCCTCCGAGCTCTATCGCGTCTCAAAGAAACGAAGTAAACACTCGGAATGACGCCTTTTGTCGCCGCGAAACGACACTGTCGAGGAAATGATAAAGCTCTCGGTACCGCGCGGCAGCGAGAAAAAGTCTTTAGGAGAATTAACGCGGTACCGTAACAGTACAGCTTTAATCAAACAATTTCGGGACAGCTACGCGTTCGCTATAATAATGATGTCTGGCTCCTTTGATAAACTCAAGATCACACGAAAACGCAGAATATTTTATACATGAGCGCGGACCTGACTAATTGGACTCTGCAAACTCTAATTTAAGTTGTTTGTTTGACAGATTCTTGGATCTTTAATTAAAAGCGTTATTGTGGACTCTTTTTGATATTCGTATACAATATATTTGTGTTTCGGAGCAGCTCATTGTTGGCAATTTCGAATGAAAAACTGGGAAAGAGAAGGAGAATATTAACTATAGTGAATGTATTTTTCAGTAACAGTGTTCGTAGAATAGGTTTCTTAGAATTTCTGAAGGTTAACGGCTGTCTAGAATTGTCTAGACATTATGGATATAGTTAAAAATTATTTTATAATTTTCAGGTACGTAATATTTTTCAATACGTCTAATCTTTAATTTGATCATTGTTATTAAAAAAATAACTCACTTTTAAAGTAATTTTACTAATGCTAGTATCAGCATTGTTAGTATTGCTTACTGTGTAGGAAGTATCATTTATAACCTAATATCTAACTCGTATCGTAAAAATTGAATGGATATAAAATTGAAAAACTAAAATTTACAGTTTTAGCAAATTTTAGTAAAATTTTTAGTAAAATTGATAACTTATAATTAGTTCGACATTAAAGATATCGTCGTTAAATCATTTCAAATCTTCGATTACACAGTTGGTGAAATTATTATATACCCGTCTTTGTCAGAAAATTTAAAACAAATCCCTGTACGTTATCGAAGTTGCACGAAAGATTAGTGAATACGCTCTTATAACTTTAATTGTATCGTTACTTATAATTTTAATTGACATTTGTTAGCTGGTGGAGTTTCTATGAATTACCTAGTGTGAACAACATACTATTATCATCCCGCAATAAAGTATTACTAGAACTTCCGTAAACATGCACTCACTGGGTTACTTTGCTCTGTACTTTCGCTACGAAAAGTTTAAATGTAAAAAAAGGGTTTTACAATGTTAGTACTTTCCTTGGCATATGTAAATTCCTGCCTTGAAGTTTGTGTAAAACTTTAAAAGTTTCTGGTCTCCAGTAGGATCTCATTCGTAGAAAAATAATTTCAGAAGTTTTCACAAAAATGTATAAAATCAAATCATTTAAAGTCATTTGCTTTACATGCAAAGAACAATTTCAAAGTGTAGTAATATACATAATTAGAGTAGATGATGTTAAATATTCTTAAAAATATTATATTGGTTAATGAGGGGACTGCTTACTTTGTTGGTCAAAAAGGATATATTTTTTTAGACATTTTTATTAACAATAAACAACTGAATACTCACGGTATGAATCAATTAGAATAGAATGGCATACATTTGCAATGAATACATTCACAACATTAAATTTGTTATGATTGACAATACTCCCAGCTTATAATGAATTTTGTGGCATTTATTTATAATTTTTTGATCCTTCGCTTTGAAATATTTATATACTTCTAGTTTCGCTGAATTGATTTTGTATCCACAAAGAAGTAATCTGCGCGATTAAACATTTTAAATTTCGTTATATACGAATGACGTTACGTAAGATGAAACTAAATTAATTTTTACAAACATTTTTTCTCACGATATATCATTTTTCTATAAATTTACTTTTATTATCAGGAAATATTTTAAATTAAAATAGAAATATTATATTTCTCGAAATTTTGCAAATTAAATATTATTTTATCTAAAAGCCATGTATCATCTAATATTTTAAATATGTTTGTTCCAAATTTTACCCGACACGGTTAACACCAGTATTTTCATTACCTACGATCATACACGGGCACACACACTTTCCATAATATTATTTTAAGCTTACGTTCTAGGTAGAACCATTCCTGCTAAAGGGTTTTCACTGACATATTTTATACTAGCTTATATTTACGTTGCAAACATTCCTAGAAATTCATGCTTTTACAGTCTGCTATACGAATAAAATAAAACAAAAGGATTTAATAAACACAGAATACAGCACAAAATAAATTTAAATTCCCTAAATAATGAATAATATGAACATTTTTTATAAACTATACCATTCCTTTTTAGTCTATTTTGTTTCGCCGAATTATTGTAGTTACAAACTCATTCAATTTGCAGTCAATTTATACAACTGAAATACACGCATCAAGATCGTTACTAAATAATAAGTTGTTACCGAACCTTTCGGTACTAAAATGCACCGAAAAAGAAGTAAAATTGAGGTAACAAAAATGTTGCCATAGCCAACGTAAATACAATATCGTTCATAGCAATATGATTATTAGGTACAATTAAGTGGAACAGTTATTTGGTTAAATTAAGAAAAATTGAACATTTTGACAATTTCTGACAACTTAAACAATAAAATCTGTGACGCGTCATCTAAATACCTACAAAATCCACAACTATAAAACTGAAGTTGTTTAAAGTCATTGACAGCTTTCTTTGTCAATTCGTTATTGTTAATTGTTAATTTGCCAATTGAATTGTTAGACAGTGAGTAATTGAATGATGATTTTGATACTCTGTCAAAATAGACCGGACTCATCAATCAAAGAGATAATTATGTAGCAAGTATTGTTGATTTTGTAGGAGATGAGTTTAATGATTGTAGAGTGCACTATTTGTTTATTATTGGTTTAATTATAAAAAATAAATGATACATAAATGGAACACTCGATATGCATAACTCTTTTAAACACGCAATATCACCAGTGTGTGTGTGTGTGTGTGTGTGTCGCCAGATCAGGACTTGTTCCCCACTCTGATTTCCTCTTCTACCGCGCTATTCCTCACGCTTTTGCTACGGCCGGGACACGTGACGCATTCCGTTTCTGTCGTGTCTGTTTCACAATGTCACGTGACTAACTCAGTACTGGCAGAGAGAGGGTAACTCCCTTTCCTCATCTGGCGACACTGAATATCACACACGCACGCCACGATCCTAACCTCAAATCTCAGCTCTGCCAACTTTCACACCTCACCTCTATACCCTCCGTTGTCACTCGTGATCATACCGTTTCCACCGATACGAACATCCCAACAGATTTGACTAATGCAAAATTAACGTATGGAATTTATAGACAATTCTTGAGCTTGTACATCAGATTACCATCATGTTTGACGACGAAACACTACGCTTAGATCTTTGTAGTACCAGGGACAACTCATTAAAGTAGGGATAGTCCGGTAACTGCCACCATTGATCTTGCTGCGGCGGCGTGTTTTTGATGGCCGCGTTCGTCAGACCACTTGTCGACAGGCGATTCCATCCAATTTTTGCGTATTGACGGTCTTCACGTGAGCGATGATGTTGAAACTTGCCGTGAAAAATTATTGGTAGATTGATTTTCAACAAAAAGACCAATGGAAGGGTCGTTGGGGTGGCAGCCACTGCTATTTCACAGACAATTTAGTAATATCCGCGATATTTTTTATCGTTACAACCTATAGAGACAATTTTACATGAAAATAAATCGTTAATATCGAGATTAAAATCACTATAACCTATTGTCGATGAAATGTCTGCATTACAATTGCGTTAAAGCTATTTAAAAATCAATCTATGTCAATTGCCGAAAAAGTAAACTGTCGTTCGAAAACGTATCGAAACGTTGAGATATAAATTCACTGAATCTCGTAACACAATTTATGGAATGACATTAATTCCTTTCTCCGTATTGCAATTTTATTTATGATCATTCCAATGTACACGATTGATTTGTGGACGTGATCTACTTATTATTAATTCTTTAAATCGGATGGTTTATTTGACAAATACAATATAATCTAATACAATATAACCTATGCCAAATACATGTGGCATAGGTATTACATAGTTTCTACATTGTTGAGGAACAATGTTTAAGAAAATTATAAATTATTTTCAGGCCTTTAAAAAAAAGGATGCCCCAAAATGACCTGACATTTTAATTTATTAATAAAACGTATTTTTTTTAAGTAGGAATGTTTTTATTTTATAATAACGTACAAACATGGAGGTTATGTGTGGAACAAAATATCTGATAAATGACTTCCTCGTCCCTGTTTGCAAATGTTCACTCTTTTGACGAAATTTGCGATAACAGTTTGACATAATTGCGGATTAGTTTAAGTAACGCTGCATACAATTGCTCCAGAATGGTCTGTGGATTGTTGGCATACACTTTTCCTTCCAGAAAACCCCAAAGAAGAAAGTCCAATGGCGTCAAATCGCACGATCTTGGTGGCCAATTCACATCGCCGCGGCGGATTTCTTTTTAAAACGGACTTTTCGAACCGTTTCTGCAAAGTCTTCACCATTTCCGTAGTGAATTTTCACAATTTCTATGCGTTTCTCGATCGTGTAATTCTCTATGACTAAACCTTAATACTTCCTCATGCCAGTAGTCAAAGATTAGTATTCTATGTTCGGCACAAAACATGGCGCGCAATTTAAAATGTCAGGTCATTGTGGGACATCCTTTGTGAGATTATTTTTATTGTATGTGTGAGGTTGTACGATGTTTGAGACAAGAGGGCGCAGACGAACGTAGCACACGGCCCCTGTTCGTGTTTCAACGCCCGAGAGAGTACATAGTACAGAGAGAGAGTTGTAAAGAGAGTGGTTCCTCAAACTTATTGTTCAATTACATTAATTCAGTATTTTATCTACCTCTTTTTATTCTACCCACACCCTTTATCAGGACTGCATAAGGGGAAATAATACAAAGAGGAAAGCAGTGCTTGCCTGTGAGAAATAACATGGTTCAAATCTTGGTTCAAATCATGACTTGCTAATGTAGCACTTAAATTGTGATCGGAACGACTAACGAAAACTACAAAATCACTGGAAGTCTGAATCCTGCTTGTGGATGACCTTTATCCATGTGATAAAATCGAAAGTAGTTGATATGTTTAAATAGACTTTTCTCTTTAATTAGAAAGTCGTCGGACATTCTTCCTTGTATTTTGAGGTCCCTGGTTAGATCAGCAGGTGCAGTCTTGATATCTGACGAGGAATTTTCTTTAGTCGCTATTCTTGCCAGTTGATCTACTTTCTCATTACTCATCATTTCTACATGATCTGGAATCCAGACTAATTCAATTTTGCCTTCAATATCTGTTTGTAAGGTTCTTATTGTATCAGTTCTTACCATTATGTGAGCAAGATGGAAATATTAAAAGTATAATTAACGAAGAATTAGTCTCAGAATATATCCAACGATACACAATTGCAGTGTTTACTCGATATATGTCCAAAACATGGGTCAGGGTCATAGAGACATATATCGGCTGGAAGATGCTATTCTTTGATCCACTGTCGAATGTAGAAAAGGACAGCGAAGCTCGAGTGGCCACCGTCACCGTTCAGTGTAAACATAATACGGATGTGGTGTATCGGTGTGAGACCACTACCAATCCAATTACAAAACTTCTTTATTTTTCATTATTTTTTTATGGGACTTTCACCAACATATTCGTGGCATTTTTCTAATGAAAATGATATCAAATAAGATATGAATTCGATGATATTTACTTATGTAAATAATCTTCTCGGCGACACATATTGAGTAAAGATTGTATTTCTATTACAAATTCGCCAGTACATGACATCTTGACAAAGTCTAACGTTTAATTTGTTGTAATATTAGCTTCTAACATAAATATGTTCGGTCATTTTCAAAGAATTAACAAAGAATATGCCATGGTGATTAAATCTTAAACAATCAATTACATTATTACTGGTATAAATTTTACATATGATACCAAAACGTATATTTAACGCTAGAAATACCAATATAAAAATCACTCTGAAAATTGTGAATGAAAGATTGGCAATAAACAGATGTCAAATACATCAACGTTACAGTAAAAACAACATTGAATTGTATTGTACTTTATACTTCATTGCATCTGTCATGTTCGTATTGAACACAAATGCAAAAGCATCCGCAGTCCAACGACGTCTTACAAAATGAAGAAGATCGCATTTGTTAAGGTTTTTACTAAACATCATCGCAGTACCGAATAAATGATTCATTTATTGATTCCCAACAAAAGCGTCGTTACGTTTTCAGTAATTGCGAATGATACAGTCCATTCTTATCCATCTGTTACTTCCCATGATAGTCATAATCACGATATTCATCACGGTCGTAAAGAAATCGACGCGCATCACGTATCGATACAATGTGCACCATTAAGAATTGGTATTGTATGGTAGTTTCGAGCCGGGAGAAAAAGAAACAGAGAGAGAAAGAGGAAGAGAGAGAGAGAGAGAGAGAGAGAGAGAGAGAGAGAGAGAGAGAGAGAGAGAGAGAGAGAGAGAGAGAGAGAGAGAGAGAGAGAGAGAGAGAGAGAAAGGACAGCTTCGTTCTCGTGAATCATTTAACCGAAGAATTTAATCGAGCTTTGACTACCTTGGATTCGCAGTAATGGCACGGTGAAGCCGATGGGAGAAGATAAGTTGAAAACTCAAAGAGGATGAGAGGTTGAGAGTGAGGTGAAGCGTGGCGAGCGAGGAATGCCGAAGTTGAAAGAAAACGCAAGAAGAACGAGGCAAAAGATGAACGGATATCGCGTCGACGATCTTGTTATAGATCCCTCGGTGCGGTCTGCCAAACGAGTTATTTAAGTTGGATGAGAAAGAGAACGGAGCGAGGGAAACGAAGACGATGATGAAGATAAAGGGGGAACGGAAAGACGGAGAAGCGAAATTAAAACCCGCCGACGATGGGCGCGGGTACGGGCCCGGCGTCATAAAGAGGCCAGGCTCTCTTCCGGCTGCACCTCTTTATCAATGCCGCCGTTTTAAGGGATATATTAATTAAGAGGCTGTATGATTTAATAACGTCGCAATTACCAAAGTGGCTTACTCGAAAGGCACAACGTGGGTGTACCGGTTCGGATTCGATCCTCAGATTGCTTGGGCCTGTCGTCGTCTCAATTGCAATCCCCGTGGATCTCTAGCGAGACAGAAACAACTCTTAAGTTTTGCCAGAGTGTCAAGCACTTTGACCTGCCATTTTCCATGTTTGGTTACACTCTACAGAAGGGAATGTTAAAACGCGGCCAAATAGTATAGAAGCTTTAATTTTACATTAGTTTTTCGCGGGAAATACATCGAGAAAGGCGGTTTTTATTTTTTTTACCACGACGCACCACAACAAAAAATCTGAAAAAATGTATGGACAATACATATATCAACCCATTGATACTGTAAAAATATAAAGGGCGTCTCTTTTAAACTTTAATGCGAAATCTGCATTTTTAAGATTTCTTTGAAGATTTTGATTTTTTGAGATTGGAATTTTCAACTGAAAAATCCGAATTAATTGCAGTATATGTATCGGGGTATTTCACATCTGCTAGATTTTTTCAGAGTTTTCGCACATAAAACATCTATATATTAATTCCTCGTTATCCAATGATTGAGTGGTTTTATCTACACGATTTTTGTACTAAATCGTTTATATAAATATGCAAAGTGACGTATCATTTTATTCAGCACTGTGTCTCTTGCCGTTGTAAGTGTCCCTTTGTCCAAATAAAATGTCAAAGCTAGTATTTGGCAAAGCGATAAAGGACCTAGCAAAGCTGGACAGATCAAACAGCGAAGGTGGTTCATAGAACACTCGGTCGGTTTTATGCAGGCATGAGTTCCATCCCGTATTAGAGGTTAGAGTAAATCATTCGGGTCTTAAACGAATCGCAGTCGAGAAGGTTTTGGACGAGGCAGCCCGTGAAAAGACAAACCATCGTCGTCCCGGGCTGAAGCCCCGAGAATCCACAGATTAACCTGGCCCAAGTTTTCCCCACCTTCTAACACTCTTCCTCGTCCTACGGCGATCGTGCTTCCCTTATCCGTCGCACTAATATTGTCGTAGCAAACTGTTTGGCCCGTAAGAGGAGAAGCCGAATAGCGCTCGCTACATCCTGTTCTTCCCAAAGGACTCACACCCCCTTTGCGGGAATCCTGAAACCGTTTCCACGGTATCGCCTGCCTCCGGTCTAGATGTCTTCCACCTAAAAAGTTAGTCCCCTTGACTCTCACCACTGCCACCGCCGCGTTCCGCCTTTTCTCTCTGGATACTTTTAAATTCCGCAAAGTGAAATTTACAGTGCCACCAATGATCCGCCTCGCGGCTGGAGGGGGATTTTCGAATTTTACTTAGCTATCGCCCGATTCCCGTGGGTTATCTTTACTTTCTGAAGAGCGCAGGAGTCCTTTTAAGGGGTCTCGTACAGCTGGGACATAGGAAAGTAGGATTAATGTTATGAAGTTGTTTGGGACCACTACATGATCACAAGCAAAAATACATTTCTTCCTTTGATAATATCAGTGAGTCACTTGTCTTAAAGACCATGTTAAGTGGATCAACAGGGATCACACGATGCCATAAACATATTTGTTTTTATGTTATTCTTTTTTAGAGGTTTCAAGATCACCTTCATTTTCTTAAACGGGACCACCCCTTTTTAAACACCTACGATGATAGTTCCTTTCATTAGGAATTCAGTAACTATGATTACCCAAGGCCATTCAAGGTCACAGGCAGAGGAAACGAGTTGAACTTGGACTGTGAAACTGTGACTGATACAAATGAATTGACAGTATACTTTGGGGTCGAAGGGGATTCTTGTACTGAACCGTGTGGGATGTGTCATTGTTCCGATCGCTGCTGGACTTCCAAATCTCTGTGAAGTCCATCGTCAAAACATAAAACTTTGTCCGAAAATGACCATTTTCTTCACTTTATTCTTATTTTTTGGTTGTAAAAAAAAGAGAAGATAAATTTTTATTCAAAGAAGGTAACTTTCTTTTATTTAACTCAACTTTTTGTCATTCAAGTTCGTGATGCAGAAATAATTAGCTGAGTTTACTATGAAACGTTTCAATCAATGACTTTACTTCCTTCTATTGAATTATTTCCATTTATAACTGTCATTAAAAGTTGTTAATCATTATGTGTGATATGAATAGGGAAATGAAAATAATAATTTTTCACAATTGCAAACATTAAACGCTGAACACATTTCATTAATTCATTTCGTTGCGTTGTTATTAATATATTACAGTACAATATTAATATTGATATTAACTTACAATGGACTTTATATTTAATCACATCTAAATGGAGTCTTATATTCGGTACTAATACTTTATTATTACAAAATGATGCTTAATTTACAATAATTATTATTCCTATAGCACAAACAACGCTAAATATATGTAACTTTTATAGCATTTGGATTACTCTATAGAATCACTATAGTTCACAATAGAATTTTTAAAAATATTATCGTTATCCAAAGCGATTTCGGAACGCAACAATGCATTACTATAATAGATACAATATTGCAATAATCATATATCGTGCAATTGTGTCTGTTATACTCCTAATTGAAAGTAATTGTCCAGTTCTATGACCCGCACAACAGTATCATTGTGATAGAATTCAACCATTAGATAGAAACGGTATGGTGGCAATTAGGGTTCTCATAGTCATAGTCTGGCAGAATCCGAATTCAAGTACTAATCAGAACGTTCTGAAGGGCTTAAGCTGGTCAATTAATACACATTGACAGTCGTATCGAATGGTTGTAGGTGCTCTGAGAGGTTACGAGTACTCTGGAGCAATCAGGCTGTAGTAAGCAGTTAGCTGTTAGTTCATCAGCTAATTGTAAGTTTGTTAGTAAATACACTAAACTGTAGCCCAGCATGCTGAAAACATTGTAATGTAATTAGTTTTACAAACATCGGTACACTCGATACAACTCGAAGCTAAGTTTTTTCCAATGCAAAAGAAAACTGAAAAAAATTAATACCACCATCTTAATATTATTTTATGAAAAGATAATAGCCTGCGGGTATTTACACAACTTCAGATTCTTAAGAATTAATTCATGAAGATAGAAATTAAGAATGAAGATAGATTTCATTATCTTCAAAAATGTTTTTATGAAATAAGCGATATTAAACATGTGTTTACCTTCGACAAAAATATTTACTCGGATTTTAGTTTGTAATATTTGCTATGAATGATAACAAAAAATGGAATCATCAAAGATAAAATTTTAATTCCGGATTCATAAAATTTATCGATGATTTAGAATACATATAATACATTTATGGTTGCGTGTGAATTCCACAAAATTGTTGAAATAAAGATTATGATACAACATATATAGAACATTATACAGAATTATTACTATATCTAGAATTAGCTATTATTTCAGACAATAATAATAAAGTAGAGACATTTTTTACTATTTTTAGTATGAGAAATAAGCAATACAAGTTTTAAATAATGACTCCAAAGAATAAGTTTCTAACAATGATTAGATTTTAGTTTTACCCGCTTTTTGTCTTTTAGTTATTTTGTACGTAAAATTAACAAAATTGACGTTTATATTATTTTAAAATAATGTAAAGTATATATTATTTTCAGTTACATTAAAGTAAGATTATTCAGGTCTATCTGAAATTGTCGTTAGGATCCCACTGTATTAACGTTGAAATGAATAATACATTAATTAATACATATATTTTAATGTCTATTATAAAATGTTATGAAAAGACGGATGTTTTTGCGTAATAAAGGATATGATAACGGGGTTAGAAACGGTTTCTATTGTTGACTGTTTTTGCAGGACGAAAATCATATGGTGTGACTACATTCACGTGCTAGGTGTAATTAATGCAACCGTATGTATTTATTTACGCTTACCGAACAAATATTTGTTGCGTCTTGTCAATAATAACAATGAGCATCAACTGAACTACGAATGTTTGTGCCAGTACACATTTTTATAATTAAGTATCGAAAGTCCAAAATGATACAGATTTTGAAACTGATATCAGTAAATTAAAGATATTATAGAAAAGAATCCAATTGTTTACTACTTACTCCTGGAAAAAAAATATATATATATTAAAATATATTTAAAAAATATATATATATATATTTAGGGTACTCGACAGTCCCCTTTATCTCAAGGATGCTATATCTTTCTGTTCTGTATCGAACGATTATAAGAGACTTACCTATTTTTGTAAGGCTACGAATTCATGAGCCGGTTATAAATAAAACTGTTCGAACAGTATAATTTCCTCTAGGATTTCGAGAAAGTACTCACGTGGTATAGAAATAATAGATATAACGAAAGCAATTTTATTAAGACGTCGATCCGTGCGATTCAATTTATGACGCAATTCGAGCCCCTTTCGCGGGCGGTTTATACGATGACCTCGCAACTTGATTTAAGGAGATTTTTAATAGCCCGCGCAGCGGACAATCGCATCGAATTTATGTGCGATTTCAATTCGAAATTGCGATGGGCTGTTGGACACTTCGTACGATTCTTCGTACGAATTTTGAAACTGACTGGTATATCTTCAACTTATACATGGAAATCGTTTCTTCGATAAGTTGTCGTAAAACTATTCATTTCCGCAGTTCTTTCGTTACATAACAACAGTTAGACAAAAATATAGTTCAAAATGTATATAATTGTAGTTCAAAGTGTATGTAATTTAATATAGATTCTATAACATTTGAAGAAAATTTACAGAACATATCAGAAATTATATTTGAACTTTCATCCTTGATTTTAGTTATAATTCATCTATCACTGACAATTATGTGACTATAATTTTACATTTCATTGAAGAAAAAACAGAATAATTTTCATTCAACATTATATTGCATAAGTTATACACAGCATGATATTCACGGAATTTATAACTTTTTTATTACAACGTGCTTGTCATATTTTTTAGGAGCATACGTTGTATTTATTAAATTATTATAACTATTCTCAAGGACGCTGACGGCAAACTTGTTAAATATCAAAAATTTTAGTGCGTTTTTAAAAATGTAATTAGTTTCTTCATTATAACTGTCTTGTAGCACGTCAAGGAGGATTTCGTTATTGTTCCATTTTTTTCTGTTTATTCTGAATATAAAATTATAATAAAAATATTTTTGATCACATATAGAAATGTACAAAAAATGTTTAATCTAATTTTCTTATTTGTTAGTAGAAGTTACATAGTTCCGCGTAATTGGCTACAAGAAGTACTCTGGACACAATTAAAGGTCGATATTTCTACTGAATTTAGCGTTACGAGTGTTACAAAAAACATGAAGTGGTACAATATAAATTAATAGCTGTGAAATGATTAAGAACACGGATAATCATAGTATCGTGTTGTTACAAGACATAAATCTGGTATACATGTATTTAAGCCAGTTTAAAATCTAAACTTGATACGCAAATATTTCTTGACAATGAAATACAGGTATGAAATCAATTTTTATAATAATAAATGCGGCCTTCGTGTAATTTGTACGATCATGTAATTAATACCATACAATATTCAATAATTTTACATTGCTTTATAAAAATGCCAAAGCTGTATTTATTTAAATTATCAGCCATTTCTATTGAAATATATGTTCAAAGAAATCACTCTATTGAATAATTCGTCACGAATACATCCTTGCACTCTTAGTAATCGTAAATTAAAAATTTTAGAAATCGTCATTTTGACGGATCCTGTAAATACAGTGTTATATAGAACTCAATTAAATGCCAAACCGAGACATTCAAGTATCTAATGAATAAATTACGGATCTTTATGAAAAATAAATATTTTCTGAATCAGCTATAAGAAACACGAAGTAATTAAAAATATATTACCTCTTATAATAATTTTAATAAATGGATAGAACAGTGTAAAAATTTGTCGAGTGTTATTACAATTTTACATTTTACCCAGTCATTTTTAGTCAAAACGTCTAAAATCCCGCAGTCTACTGATGAGAAATGAACGTTTTAGTCCACTTCCATAATCATCAACTCAAGTGACGTGTAAATAACGGTGTATATCTGAGAATTACCGCATCTTGAGGCGCAAGAAACGCCAAAGCACTGCAAAAGCAGCTGCGCTTCGATCGAGGATCATTGATCTTCTCGAACGGCCACGAAATTCCTCGTCAGCGTCGGATCCTGAACAGGAATAATCCCGAAATAATTAACGGCGTGGAATTTGAAGTGAAGGCTTTGATCGAACGAGCTTATGTGCGTGGAGTATGCGACAGGTACAAGGTCGATAAAAAGGGTCTGATAAAGGCACATAAAGGGAGAGCAGCTTTGCCTCGTTCAATCTCCTCGTATGGAAACTGATATTCCATAAAGCATTGGGCTGCAGTACACTCTTTCAGCCTTTTGGAGAACGCATCTGTAACACATGATGACAAAGAAACAGGATTACGTTCGACGCGGAAAAAGGATAAACTGAAACGAATAACTATAACAGGTGAGAAGATGGTGTGGCTCTTCCTTTTTTCTTCGTCTCGTCTCCGTTACCTATCCTTCGGTCGTCTTTTTCTGTCGTTACCGGCGCGGCGGTACAATTTCCCATGCTTATTTGCATGCCTCGCATGACATTTTTATTCCCGCTTAACGTACCCATAAATTGACGCTGTGCTGCCACCTATTTCACACGTTCCCAGTTTTCCTCCGTTTTTCTCAGCTTCCGTCTACTATTTTCACTCATTATCAGTTCTCATTCACGGTTTAGGCACTCCGTTTGTTGATTGCTTAATTTCGTGTAACCACTTGTTCCCTCGGCCTCGCTCGAACTTTTCAATTTACATTTCTCCGCGGGGACAAGGAAGCGAACAGAAGGAACAGGAAGGAACAGAGCAGATACCAGACAGATGTCACCAATTTTTGCAAGCAGAATAACGGACGGCTACGTCAGAATTTCACGCGACAACCAGGAACTGCACGGTTGTTTTGTGCCGGCCGAGATGTTCGCTATATGTACTTGTAAATTTGGGAGACGAACGGCTTTTTGTCAGAACTGTTGCGACAAGAAAAACTGGACAATCGTTCATTTTATTATTCCGTTTGAGATATATTTAAATACAGATTGAGTCAACTACCGTTTGCACCTCACATAGCTTTGTTATTTTTAAAGATACGACAAATGTCTTAAGGACAAAGTTGAATTCATTTTTTTAAACGGGACCACCCTTTTTAAACACCTACCATGATATTTCTCTTACTAGGAATTCAGTGACTACAATTACTCAAGGTCATTCAGGGTCACATGCAGAGGAAAAGTATAAAATTGACAATATAAGACCAGAATATCGATATTTCAGATAAACGGATTCTGAAGGAATGTTGAAATCTGACAAGAACATCTGAGGTGATATACGCTGACGCATATCATCAATTGTCGTTGGAGCACTCATCATTTAGCATACTCCACAAAAATAATCTGTTTAAATCTTATGCGTTTCTCTATTTGTGACCTTGAATGACCTTGACTAATTAGAATGAATTCTTAAGACTGAATTCCTAATGAAAGCGACTATCATCGTAGGTGTTTAAAAAGGGGTGGTTCCGTTTAAAAAACAGAAGGTGACCTTGAGATCTCTAACAAAAATAACATAAAAACAAATATTTTTATGGCATTCGTGTAAGTCCCATTTTTTCAGATTTTGTCTTTACGATATTTGACGTATCTTAGGATCAACGAATATATATTAGGTGACTCACCCTGTATGTTCTGTATATTGGACTTACACGCTGAACAGACGTACTGTTTCTCACATTAACATTCGGGGACACAAGTATTTGTGTATTCGTTTCTTTCTTTCTACGATTGGATGATTTGAATAACGCGTTGTTTATTTTACGAAAATATGAGGCACTTATTGGAGTTTTAGGATACATACACTGTTTACTACCAACAATGATATTCGAAAATGTAGAACCAACTGTGAAACACGGAGGTAATTACAGTATGTACATATGTACAGGCTGCGGTAAAAACATCTCCCGAATTTCTTTTAGCTTCTGTTCCGTTAGGTCTTGGAGTGGGGTCTTGAACGGTGACTATCGTGTGTTAGTTGTTGACGCGTTTGTTAAAAATAACGAATCTGTGACCGCGACGCAGCATTTCTACCGAACGTGAAATTGATACGAAGAACTTTCTTCGTCGCGATCACATATATCTTGTTTTTAATAACGAACGCACGATTGTAACCGTCCAAGACATGGTAACAACTGACAATGGTAAAATATATGTTATCGAAAGACCCCACTACCAACTGACTACGTTTCATTATCAACGGAACTAAAGCTAAATTAAATTCCTGTGATCGTTTTGCCGCACACTGTATTAGCGAAAACTTACATAAAGACTAACAGTTCTATACTTTTGATTTAGTTTTGCGTGGGAAATGCTGCCATCCTTGGTAGTATTGTTCATTTCCCTCCTTGTACAGCGAGCTACCAAATTATTAGACCCGCTTGCATAATTTAACGTGGATAGATCGAAACAATCCATTTTTAAATAAAACCTTAGCTATACCGAATATATATATTTAATTCCAATGGGACAGATATTGTCTACATTTCATGAACAAAACAAAAAATATTCGGTATAGCTAAAGTTTTATTTAAAAATTGATAGATTTTTCAGATTGTGTTTTTTTTATCGCCAACCATCCACTTTGAAAGGGTGAAAACAGCCTTCAAAGTTGGAGATCAAAATAACATTTTTGTAACATCTCGGAAGCCAGATGTCAAAGAAAATTCAATTTTTTTTAAGTCGTGTGTCTTGGAATGAGAAATTCATTTACGCAAGAAAATTTTAACAAAAGCTGTTTATTTAAAGACTATATTAAAATTTTGATTTCTTCAGTTTCTCCTATCTATTGTTAATTCATTTTAAATCTGCGATACAAAACAGGGGATACGTGTTTTGGGTTTTTTTGTCTTTACCCATTTAATAATAGTTAAACATAATGAATGGTAATAAAATAATGAAGTTTATATAATTTTAGTCGTTCTGAACAATCCTTTTCGGTCTAACTGTTATTTCTCTGTGAAATAAATCGGCGTGTTTAGCATCAATAAATTGCAGTC
This sequence comes from Halictus ligatus, assembly GCA_028454255.1. Taxonomy (NCBI): domain Eukaryota; kingdom Metazoa; phylum Arthropoda; class Insecta; order Hymenoptera; family Halictidae; genus Halictus; species Halictus ligatus. The sequence continues at coordinate 13,473,738 of CM052139.1, read as the reverse complement.
GTAAAAGCAAGAACTTACTTAGTTTAGTACCTAATACATACTAAAGTAAGTAGCGATAAATTGCTCCGTGTAAGAGCCAATCGAGTACTTTTCGTACACCCAGCACGTTCTGTAAGGTACCAGGTAATTACATCGGTCATTGGCATCGATCGTGAAAGGACTCGGATTAACCTTTTGAAAACATTCAAAAGCGTGAAGATTTATCCTTTCACTGCCCTTTCAATCAGCTATTTTGGAATCGGCGCAATTTTATGGAAACAAAATTAAGTGCACTTGCAGTGAATATTGAAATGTGAAATGTAAAAAGCATTTCAGTAAAACAAAAATAGAAATACCAGAACAGTGACCAGTTACCAGTTCTATACCAGAATTTGTTAAGCAAATTTAGAGAACGTTGTTTGAAAATCATATACTTATTTTAAAAATTTTCTATTTACGATGAGTTGTAATTCAATGTTGTATTGTTATAGATTTGTAAATAGGAAGCCTCATATAAATAAATATCTTATGTAGAAAATTCAAATTTTCAGTGTTTGATTAATCGTGGCACAGCATAACGAGGACTATACTATACTTTATATTTAACTTCTAAAGTGCACACAATAATCAAGAATTAATTGTATTAATTCAAATTCGTCGACATCGCGGTTGATCGTCCTTTCTAATCGAAAATAACATATTTCTAAATCTTATTTATATAATGACATGCAGTTGCAATGCACTCAAAAAGTCTGTTTTAGTTCTTAAATGCCTGTTTTAGCTTACCTTTCTCTTTAATTAGTGCTTCGCACTACTTCATTTGATTCTATTTACACGCATGCTCAGCTTACAAAATTATTCGAATTTTTTGGGTCAAATAACTTTCATTAGAGTTTTTATTGTATCCAAAGAGAGCCAAACCAAATACCAATACTAGCTAATATATAAAAACAATAAACAATAATATATACCAGTAAATATAAACGAAATTTTGCATACATAACTGAATGTTGTAATTTTACAACTATGTATGTCCCTGAAATTTTCTCTTATCAACTTTTCGATACCAACGTTGGTCAAATTTGGACAATTTAATTCTCCATTTAGACGTACAAAGTCTATTTTGTCAGAATGTTGTTATAATCGATACTTGAAAGAGCTACCTTGCTAATAAAATTTGACCTTCTAATTTTATTAAATAAATTTCCCAGCTTTAATCTTTGTACAAACGTACTACACGTTTCTAACACTTCGAAAATTTAATTCACTGTTTAGACGTTCAAAGTCTATTTCGTTAGAATGTTGTTAGAATGTACAGTTGAAAGAGCAAACTGTCCGATAAAGCTTGACCCTTTAATTTCCATTTCGTGAAACAAATTGCTTCGATTTTGCGGAATTTCTGGAATCTCATTAGTTCGAGCATAACAGCCAAAACGTCCGGCATTTCGTTTTACTAGAAACGATTCGTGTGTTCGATGTTGTAAATGTTAACGCGCGAATAGTTTCGTGAGCGACTGTACGTCGTCGCCCTGATCAGACTTTGTAAATGGACTTTCGGTACACATTGCTCTCACCTGTAGACACATTTGCGCACACTTCTCCACAGTCAGTGACATTGTGCCCTGACATTGGATAAACACGTACACTCGAGGCACGCCTTGTTCAATGTATTATTCGCGGATTTACCGTTACGAGTTATTATGTGACTCGTATAAACACACACACGCGCGCGCGCAGCCAGGGGTTTGGTACACGCGTTCCACATTCGAAATTTCGGAACACTCGCGATGTACCACGTGCATCAGTCGGTAGAAACCTACGCGACGTGTCTCGACTTGAGGTCATAGAGAGATTAGACAAAATCTCATCCTGTACCGTCGCCTCTACACTAAACTCGAACAGGCTTGATTTAAATAGCACCCTAAGGTGTACCGCTACACAAGTTCACGACGGTGTGTAATGAAGACAATCGCCTATGTGCTACATGGAATTAAACTTTTCATTTGTTACAGAAATATCTGGCTTCATTAACTCTTTGAGGCACAACGCTTTTAAAGAAAATAAAAACTTTAGTCGCACAGTATTTTGCGAATTCACTGCGTCAAACTATGCGCCCACCTTAATCACAGCAGCACACACAACCTACTGATGCGTTTTGATTAGCATTCATTTTTTCCACTTATTTACACATTTACCATTGGTACATAGCATTGCCAACTGAATGAAAAACTTTAAATAAAATATTAAATTATATGACTATGAGTAACTTCAACTTTTTGAGGTGGGTTAAAATATATCCCACCATGTATGAAAAGCTAAGCATTAGGTGGGATAGTTTTTAACCCACCTAGCCCTAAAGAGTTAATACAAAACGAAATAAGTACATCAAATGCAAAACAGTATTTCAAGAATATAAAAATACTGTTGTATTATTTTCAACTCATTCCAATTTTTAACGCTAAGGTCAAATTAACGCATTTTAGATTCCTTATTTTAAAATCCACAATTTGCTGCTTAGCGTGATTCTACACCTCCGGGTAGGTGGAGATCTGTTAAAATATGGACCCTAAAAAATTGACCTTGACTCTTTTCTCAACGTCAAAATTGTTTTTTAATGCATCCTATCGTTGCGATGAGTACTGAGTACTGAGTAATGAGTATTTTACGGTCCACTTTTTAACAGATCTCCACCAATCCAGGAACTGCACCTCTGATTCTGCACAATCACTCTATGGTGGTCGCGACACATAATTTCGAAAGACCCTATATAACGATCAATGTACCCCAAACACCTGTCTTAAAGTAACAGTATAATTTCTAAAGTGATTTTTGTGAACTTTTTGTATTTATCTCTTACTTTTTCCTTAAACATCCATAAACATCTATCGTGTATATAGAAAATTCGCGATTTAGATACTGACTCGTCTGTATTCTAGAAACAATATAAAGTCTAATTAGAAAATATAGTATAAGAAAAACAAGCAAAAAGGAAACTAAGTTACACTGCTAATACAAGGGGGGGGGGATAAGCTCATTTTACCCAACCTTATTTACGTGTTACCCGCTCTCTGTGTTGGTACGAATATTCTCGTGGATACTCTTTGTGTATAGAGGCAAATACTTTAGTCGATACATGCGCTCTAATAAAAAATGCGATACAAAGACATGCCTGTGGATTGTAGACGAATTCCACAGAGTATTTCTTCACAGAGTCTTGAGGTAATCTAGAAGAGGTAATTTTCAATAACTTTTTCGTGGTAAACTTTTAATCATCACTCGACTGTGAATGCTTGTGCAAAATAAAAATTGTCTCCATTAATAGTAATATTTCAAGTAGCATATTTAATGTTCTAAAACTGTCTGATTCTGCAAGAAACCAACGTATAAGTTAATAAAGAAACTACGCTGTACAAGTATCACTTAAAGGAAATGTGACGCGACTAAAATGCAAATTTGAAACTGTTGGGTTATCGTTTTTTTCAAGAAACTTCATCGTAGGAGATTAATTTCGCATAAAAGAAACTTCACGACAAGCTTATTTTACAAGCAGGTCGTCCGATTTAAAAATTTCCAATTTGATCAACTTTTTTGTTTCTCTTCAGAAAAAAATTATTTTTGAACTTATACTGAAATAAGCTCGTACGTAACATAAGATAAGAAATAGGATTGATTTGTGGATTATTTAAACTGCAATTATCTGTAAATATAATAATAGTTTTTGAAAGGTATAATATATTTGAAAGTAAGCTTTCGTAACGAGAAAATAACAAGCAGATTTGATTGTAGGATTCCTGTATAGTTCATACCTATCATAAAATTTATAACTTATGATAACACCAATGTAGAGAAAGTCATAAAATAACGTTTTTAGTGCAAACTCGATAAGTTTGAGTTTACTAGAGGCGGCTGACTTGATTAAACGAAATTTTTGGGAAGAATACTGGGCTAACAGGTGGCTGTATTTTACCGTCGATTTACGATTGCTTCGAGCACTTTACGAATCGCTATAGTTGTGCATAAATCTGCGTTTAATGCACTTCGCGTCGCACGTTGGTATTCCCCTTGTCGCCGTTTATCAAATTGTTATTATTCGGATAATCGTTAATTGGACTATACTCATTAACGTTAATGATTTGCTGTATTGACAATTTCCTCCAAACAATGTTGCTTCCGATTCAATGAAGATTTTAGGTTATTCAAATTTGGAAATATTTAAGCTGCTTGTGCATAGGCGACTATACAACTAAGAAGTTTATATCTTCCATATACAATAATATTTAAATTATACTAACACAAACAGGATGAATTTATACGTAATCACGTCATCATAAAGTTATTGAAGAAGTAATTCCAACACAGTGATTAAGTAATTAGAGGCTTCAAACTTCAAAATGAGTCCAGGCTTATGGTTGTGCTGTTCGTTTTTACGAAATTATCACAATTTAAATATCAACAATTTTTCGAGGTTCGGAAATGTAGTGATAAATACTTTTTGAATCCACTGTACATACAATTTATGGAATGTATATGTAATACATTTATCATCTATTCGTTAAATAACGTCCTTTATTATGCAAAATTTACAATATTGAATTAATTACAAATAGTATCGTTCAGAGATGCAAAAATATATAAGCAATAAACAAAATTTTTTATGTTTACTCAATTCTCTTATTTCTTAACTTTTGTAGGTAAATGCATATGTGAATGTGTGTTGTATTGTTGATAAAAATTTCCAAGCCAATTCTGAAAGCATACAATACAGACATGCAATAAAGTTGCAATTAATGTATAACATTAATAAATATACTGTGTTTTCGAAAGTAACATTTTTAAAAATTTAACATCTCGTGATACGTATTTACTAGCTAGGAGACCACCAAAGATGTTACAGATTAGAAAATTGTTAATATCACAGAAAATTCTTAGGTTATTGTACACTAAATATTCAAACTTGCCACACATACACAAGAAATCACAATTTATTTATCACTTTAAAAGTATATAGATGTTGGTATAGAGATGCTTCAAGTTGATATAGAGTGCTTATAGGCTGTGATTGTAATTTAACTTCTAGCTTTTAAACTTTCTTACTCCTATTGAAGATCCATAAGCTTCTCCTCTGTGATCTCTTGTCTGTGATGCGCTTAGTTATAGTCCTTCAAGTTCTTTACGTATTTAAATTTTTTAATCAGACATTTTTTTCATACAGATACACTTCACGAAGTTATAATAATTGAACAGGTTGATGCATGTTACCCATATTTCATTATCGGTGTATGTACGTGCGTAGACGGAAAAGATCGTTCGAATTTTCTCACATCTATCACTCCTGCTTAGTTACTTAAAACCTTGCTAGGTAGTTCCTTTTAATTGTGAGGTGTTTTGAATGGTAAAGGAATGGTACAACTTGTCGATAACAATAACTTGTGTTTTAATTACGACGACTGTACAAAGATGTGAATAGTTAGATACAAGCTGAAGACTGACTGAGGACTGATTGAAGACTTACTGAAGACTCGCACGCAGAAATGGGTATTTAAGAGATGTGAAATTATTGGTGGAAGTGGTAAAAATGGTAGAGCGAGAAACTTGGGGGTGAGTAGTTTGAAATTGTCCAGATGCTGTCTTAATCTCAAATGGGACGAGTCCCGTCGTTTTGGTCTCAAGAGTCTTCGACTCTTAGCTTAATTTATTGCTTCTAGCACTGGCGATTGAAGTGATCGGGACTCGGAGTCAAATTCGAGAGACACTTGCGTGGGTCTTGCATTGCGTTGCGTTTTTTATGTGGCGCCGGAAAGTCGCAGAAAATCTGGGATGAGTCCCGTCGCTTTGGGACTCAAGAGCCTTCGACTCTTAGGCTAATTTATTGCCTATAGTCGGGTGGTCGAAGTGGTTGGGACTAGGTGTCAGGTTCGGGAGACCCTTTCGTGGGTCCCGCATTGCGTTGCGTCTCAACAATCGGGCTTATTTCACGAGGCTCAAAAATTCATTTCTGTAATGACCGATACAGCGTGCTTTTACTTATTATCTATGAAATATAAAAGAAGTGAAAAAGTATTTAACACCATAAATATTAACTCCTAAGGTTTATTCACAAAAATTGAATGCTCCTACAGTCTAGCAACTAGGAAGCTTTGCTGTTGTGTTGGTATTTTCATGTCCTTCTATACCAACATTCGAGGGGATCCAGGAGAATGGAACTTCTTTTTTGGAACGTTTAGCACCAGATTTACGTCATCTCGGCGAGTCCTAATATTCTAATTTTACAACTATTGATTCTGTAAATGGACATCCATGAGAAATTATTCAACAGATTTCTTTCTTCTGGGTACACATTATAAAAGGAATGTGTTGGATAGATAGATTCGTTATTTTTATAAAGTCATGTAAAATAATCGTTTTTAGTGCTCCGTAAACCTGGGGAAGGTTTTAATTAAAATAATTTTATAATATATTTTAACATTGGAGGGGTTCATATTAGAATACAGTTAATTAGTGTAATAATTTTAATAGGGATGCATATGGTACAGTTAAATTTTACATTAACTACCTTCAAGGGAAAAGTTCTTTACAACCGTTTCAAATCAGTATTACAACAATCTCTTTCCCCGAGTAAAAGAAAAGAAAACAAACGCACAATGACTATTGCGATGCGCATAGATCGATCGAGCACACAGAATTCAATATCTGGCGGCTAAATCCCGGTGACATGACATTCATGCGAGCCGTAAAATTATTCAGCGGCCACGATCATAGGGAACAGGCGGGAACCGCGCCGCGCCGGGGAATATCTTCCGAAAATCTGAAACTTAATATTCATACCCTGGCCACGTCTTGCCGCGACCCCTGAATCCATTACCTTCTTTCACGGGTGCCGATTAGTAACGAGCCCGGGATTTCATCCGGCTCCCGAGGATTCCCGTCGAGCAAAAAGAGCCAGGTGTTCCAGGCTTTTGCGCTTCGCGGGAATATTAATCGACCGGGGACAACGCGGAAGCGGTCGCTGCAATTCGTCTGGGGGTCTTCGAGTGGCGCGAACCGCCGGAACTGAAGAAGAATCGGCAAATGGAGGTTGAAAAACGGTGGAAAGGAAGGAAAGGGCAAATGGTGGTGCTGCTAGGTCGACCGCTCGAGGATTTAAAACCGCTCGAGTAAGCAGTAAATTCTTACGGTGTCTTCGTACCTCGTGACCGGTTCCGGCTCGAATAACTACTTGGGACGATACTCGACGAAAGGCCTATCCAAACTCTTTTTCCTCTCCTGCTTCCGCGCTCGGAGAAGTGTATCTTATTCGACATTTTCTCGACACGGCACGTTGTCTTAGCTAAATTGAATCCCCCGTCGCTGTTGGTGCTACGTACAATCGTTCGCCCCACCGATAAGTGCCAGTTGAATAACCTGCGTAGAGGGAGCCGAAGCATAGTCACGGACAAGGGTCGTGATTTTTCTCAGGAAGTTAATGTACTCCGACGAATACGTGCTAAAGGATGAATACCGATGACTGACGGCCCTTGAACCAAGAACACCGACACTCTGTTTAAAGATGATTTCGATTCAACGATTTTACGCGATTGTTCATTAGAGGATCGTGAGCAGTCAAGTATCGGAATGCCGCCTTTATGAGACCACTCGCTCGAAAGTAATTTCTGATGCTGCCAATGCTTACCAAGGCTCACCTTCACTCTGTGCTTGTATTATAGTTTTCTAGAATTGTGTAGACATTATGAATGAGTTTGAACTGCGTTTGAATGCCTTCAACTGCGACAGTTGCCTTTTAAAATTCGTTACGGACTCGGGTACGGCTGAAAGTTAAGTGTCTCGTTTCGGCCGACGCTCTGCGTTTCGCAGACTCACACTCAGCAGAAAAGCGGCATCAGTTTCGAGGATAGATCCTTGACCAAAGGATCTTTGTGCAGAGTCTTTCGAGGCTTACGTAAGAAAATTAAATCACGGGGTTAGTAGGCGTTGCACAATTTTGGATGACTCCCCGGACTAATGAATGATTGGTCCTCTATCTATCCCTGCCAAAGGAATGATCTTTTCCCGATCTGTTGGTAGCGATTTGTACAAGAACTAGATTCAGATTCCTACGACCATCATGAGAGTACGAGCGATAAGAATTGTGGTTCTTAAAGCAAAGTGGAACATTGTAGACGTTACATCTGAACTTTGAATATGGACTGTACATTTTTTATCCTGGACATTGAACAAGTCGATCTTGAATTTAACCATGGACTTTTGAACTTGCTGGATCTTAGCTTTAATCTTGGATTTTATCTTGGACTTTGAACAAATTGATCTTGAACTTTGAACTTGTTGGATCTTGACCCTTGAATTTATACTGTGGACTTGAACTTAGTACGTCTTTAGGAACGTGATTTTGCCCTGGAACTGAACCTTAGGACTATTACAAACGTTGCATTTTATTTTATGGCTATGGAATACAGTAATTATTAGTTTTAAACTAGAGCGTTATTGCCTCTGAACCAGCGGCAATATTGGACTGGGCAATGCTCGAAACAATAGTGCTTGCTTAACACTCTGGTCAACACGGAACGGTGCTGCATTTCGGGACAAAAGGTGACAAAAAATATTTTTCAAATGAAATCATGCACAGTGGATCTAACAATCATTTAAACACTCGACTTACAATTTATCAAGAATCGTAGTGTTTAAATGATTGTTAGATTCACTGTGCATGATTTCATTTGAAAAATATTGTTTGTCGTCTTTAATTGCCGATATTTCAACCGTGATCATGTTGTACAAATCGGACTTGGTTTAAACTTTGTTTTAACATTAATTATTTGTGTGTAAGTTATTTTTGTGTGTGCATAGTGGGTGGGGAAATCAAGACACGTGTTAAATATTGAAACATTTGTAAAAAAAATTGGAAAATTTTTTTCATGGCAGAATCTGTCATCGATTTATAGATTGAAGCTTCCCCTTTGCAAAAACCGCCTAAAATTTGGTGTACGATTTTTTTTTTGTCGATTTATTAAACTTTGAACGGAAGCTGTACTGGCAACTTTACAATAAGGCGACACAAAACCAAACTTGTTCGCCATTTTTGTTCCATAGAACAGGGAGTCCTTGAAAAAGGGAAGCTTCGATTTTCAAATGTATGGTAGGCTTGTTCATGCAAAAAATTTTTGAATGTTTTTATACATACGGTTATATAGCATTTTTCATTTAATATAGGAACTCAAACAATAAATTAATTACACAAAAAATTGTTTCAGATCGCTCCTGAATAAATGGCAGCACATTAATGGAAATAAATTTAGTAAGCATGTCTGTCGCATAGTCGCCTCTTTAACTTGTCTCCCACTCTAGCCTTCCCCTTCTACGACGTCATTCCCCCACGTTTCCGCCACGACCCGGTCACGTGTGGTGTTTCCTCTGATCTGGCAAGTGTTGCATATAGACGTTGCGATTTTAGAAAAAAACTTAATGAATTTTTAATTTTTTTCGTCAAAGTTCGGTTTTATTCAGTAAGGAAACCAGAGAACACAGTATCATTTCTTTTTCAAGTTTTACGTTGTATTCGCAGAGAAATTAAAAGGCGTAATCAAAATGATGTATACTAATGTACATTGCCGTGTCAAATAATCCTGTATAGCAGAAATAAGCCTTGTATGAAGCTTCAAATAGTTAGTGAAAAAAAAAGTATGTGAATAGTAATACAGTCATTCACATAACCAATAAGTCCCTGTTTCTTCTAATCAAATAATTTCAATGAAATGACCCCCGAAATAAATATTCCTAGAGATCTTACTTGTGACCTCATACGTACAGTGACTCACGAAAGTATTTGAGCACTTACCATGAAATACTTTATTTATTATAATAAGTATATTAAACAATATTTACAGAAATATTATTAACATTCTAAAAAAATATGACTCTCGAGATTATACAGGTCAAGTTTCAAGTGAATCGAAATTTTTATACAATAGTTATGAATTATTTCTCATAAACATAAACTTTGCTGATGCCACAAAAGTATTTGAACACGCAGAAATGAGCTCTAAGAAAGAATGAAAACAAAATGTTAACATTCACTGTTGATAGTTGCTCTAGGTGCGTCAGTCATAGCTTAGCATTCATGGTGAAATATTCTATTGAACATGTGTCCCAAAACATCTGAAAGTCCTGAAAATAAGAGAAAATTAATTGTGAAGTGCCATAACGAAGGAACGTATGGCGTAACGTACGGTGAAATAAGTAAATTATTAAATATAAATAGATCTACAATACATTATATTCTTAAACGATCGAAATCTGAAGGAATTGTAAAAAACAATTACCGTTCAGGCCGTCCAAAAAAACTAACGGAAGGAGTAGAAAGAGCTTTGATCGGCGAAATAAAAAGAAATCCAAACATTTCTACTATACAACTTGCAACGATAGTTAGAGATTACTTCAAAAAAGATGTAAATCCAGAATTATGTAGAAGAGTGCTACGTGAAAATAATTATCATGCCAGGGTTCCTAGAAAGAAGCCGTAAATTAGTAATATTAATAAGAAAAAGAGATTAAAATTCGCCAACTTTGTTTGGACGCAGTTTTGTTTGGAGACAAGCAAATACTGAAATGGAAGTGAAAAACTTGCGTGCTACGGTAAAACATGGAGGTGGTTCAATTATGACCTGGGGGTTCATGTCAGCAGGCGGTACCGGGAATTTGGACTTCATAGAAGGAATAATGGATAAATACAAATATCTGAACATTTTACAAGAAAATATATAAGAAAGTGCATGAAAATTGGGTATGTACGAACACTTTTACTTTCAGCAGGATAACGATTTTAAACACAATGCAGGAATCGTTAAGGAATTGATCATATACAAGACCCCCACATGTTGGTCACACTATCACAAAGCCCCGATATTAACCCGATTGGATATCTATGAGCAATAATAGGAAAAGGATTAAGAAAATGTAATATATCATCCAAGGCAAGTTTAAAAGAAAAAATACTCGAAGTGTAGAATTCTATATCTCCGAGTGTTACAGAAATGTTAGTAAACAGTGTGCATAGTGCATACTCGCTTACAACATGTTATTCGTGCCAATGGTGAACCTACTAAATATTAAAGCTTTAAAAGTTACCTGTTCAAATACTTTTGTGGCATCAGCAAAGTTTATGTTTCTGATAAATAATTCATAACTATTGTATACATATTTCGCTTCATTTGAAACTTGACACGTATAATAATCTAGAGAGTCATACCAATTAACAACGTTAATAATATTTCTTTAAGTATTGTATGATATACTTATTATAGTAAATAATGTATTTCATGGTAAGTCTACAAATACTTTCGTGAGTCACTGTATATCTTTCAATAAGAGTTAAACTACTAATTTCACATAATTCCAACGATTACTTTCCACTGTCGAGAGTATGTGAACGAAACTCAGTAGAAACATTTAGAAAGTAATAGTCTGGCTTCGACAATTGAATTTTTCGTGCAGACAAGTTAAATCTTGTTCTGAAACTTGGACTTCTATAGAGCGCTGCTATTGATTGGGCAACTAATTAGTCGTTGTATCGTGTAGAAAAGGTACTAAAAAACATACAACAGGATCTTTTCGCACAATCATGCTTTAGTTGTGTCCCTAACAATGACGATACTATTTAATCTCCTACGACAGAAGCCTAAGAATTACCCGCAAGGAAATAGGATTAAATTACAAACATTACAAAAATAGTGTATATTGATTTGAATTAGTGTACACTGATGTATACAGGAATATCAAATATATTTGTGATTCACAAAAATTTGTTTATTAACAATCTCGTCAACTGTTTAAACGCATCATATATTAATGTTAAATAATGTATGCCAACTTTTGTTTGTTCCTTCATTGTTAAGCACTACCAAAGGAAACGCTTTTCTTCGTTGAAAAAATTCCTTTGAGTTTTCCGCTACATTTTATTTTTATGCTCTACTTTTTCAAAGAAAGCTGTTCCTCTTACGTATTTACTTTTCCCGGAAGCATGTTTATAAATTTTGCTATGTTATGTGAAGCATTAGCGAAGAACTCGACCTTCTTTTTATGGAAATATTGCATGTATACTTCCTTAAATATTCACTTAATTATCACAATAAATTTTTAAAAGTATGTATTTCGTTATATGAATTTAAGAAGTACAAGATCAAAAATTATTAAATTGACTTTAATTTATTAAAATTTCAGTCTGAAAATCACGATAAATGGAGTTGCAAATATAAAATTCAAACAACATACACTTATTACTCATTTCGTGAAGCTACAATGAAAAATAAAATTTATGAACGCGTAATTTATGTGCGGTCAACCAAACGAAGAATTGATAGTATCTAATTATTCATATTTATTGTTAAGCTGGTCATTTGGGAAGAATTTTTATCAGTCTTCCATATATTCACCTATATATTCGATGTTTTATTTAAATTATTTTTTTTTAGCAATATTAATTTAACTAATTGGCCGAAGAAAGTAAACTTTTCTTTGAAACGTGTAAAATTAATTTCACAATAAGCACACTAAATATTAATAAATTCGGATACTATGTAGTCCACGACTATAGTGGCAATATTAACAATATAAAATAATAATAATAATAATAATAATAATAATAGTAATAAAAAGTAAAAATAAAGAAAGTAGAAATAATATCAATAAATAATATTAATGATATTAAGTAATAATAGCATTCATAACAATGTTAATAAAAATTACTAATACTAATATTAATTGTTATTCGGAATGTTGTGGTCCATATACGAGATATAGGACTGCGAATGTGTTAGTATTTCTGATCCACGCCGACATTTCACTATAGTTTAAGAAGAAGGAGAAGAAGAGGGGCTACCGATATTCTTATCTCGAAATAAAAAATTATATCGGAATAAAATTATACATATGGACGGTCATTCGAGTTAATCCTCACCGCGACGGGTCCCGAATGACTCCGGCATAGCACACGGAGGGTTAAACTGGGTCTGGTCTGGTCGAAAGGGAACATGTTCGTGATTAATTGTTGCCAAATACCTGTGACGGTTACACTTCAGAAAAGCGTCAGTATAGTCGGAGTGCAAGTATGGATACCGACCACTGGATTAGGTTTGTACGAGTAACTACATTTCAAGAGCCTTCAAGTCTAACATAGTTTTCGGTGTACCAATTGCCCAGTCGGCCGAGCGACCACGTACGCAGTTACGGCTTGTTTGTGACTGATGTTATCATTACGAAACGAGAACCACTTCTACGGGTGAAGGGAATCCAGAAGAACAAGTGTCGATCAAATGATCGGAGTGTTTCGCTCTAATACTGTATTGCTGCTTTGTTTTATGTAAAGTGCAGGGTGTTTCAAAACTACATGTCTTGACCACTACAGAGCGATTCATCACCTTTGGATAGATGGAGATCTGCTAAAAAAATGGACCGCAAAATTGACTTTAACCGTTTTTTCACGTTCAATATTGCTTTTTATTGCATCCTGTAGTTCTCATCGCGACGAACAAAAGTATCGAAGGAACTATAGATCTCAAGTCAACCATTTTCTTAGAAAACACCTTTAAACTTTCGTAAACTTTCTTATTCCATATGTTCACAGGGAGTCGCAAAATGATATAAACGTGTAGATGATAATTTATTAATATTTGAAAATATTTTACTTCAATGTATACAATATCATAAGAATTAATAAGTTCTATTTTTAAAATTGCATTTCAGATCAAATGAACTCAAACAACTTAAAAAGACTGGAATGCTGCTGGAAATATGCTTGTCATCAAATTCAATTTAATTGTCATTTACATATGACCATTAATGAATATAACTGATCAAACTTGTGCTAATGGTCATTCAAATGATAGAGAAAATCGCGTTTTTTAAATTACAAGAGAAATTATACTCTTCTTTAAAGAGCAAACAACTTAGACCTCGAGATTTCAAGTCAACAAAGCGCTCCGTAAAGATACGGAATGACACAAATTCCGCTATGCGATAAGTCTCGAATAGCGAAGCAGGTGTTGTGCCTATATGAATATTGCGCCTACATAAAAAAAAAATACATCTTGTCAGAATTCTGTGAAACAATTTATGTATGCGACCATACATAATGATACAAAAAATGTGAAACTCATAGGGGCGCCATTTGTAAATCATATTTGAACAAATTGGTCGTTTGTTAACCTTTGATATACAAATTAAATGAAATTCGATGTGACCAAGTGTACAGTTTATTTTTTAACTTATCATTTGGTAAGTGTGAAAAGAAATGTTCATATAAATTTAGAATAGATATGTTCCTATTATGTTGCTGTTAATATTGAACAAGATTTTATCATGTACCTACAATGTCGCAATATACAGGGTGTCTCACATAAATGAGGACACCAAAATATTACACTATTGCTAGGAGGCAATATAATGGTGAAGAAAAAAATTGGATATGTCGTGTTGTTTAATGAAATTTCAAGATCACCGATGTTTTTTTTAAAATGGAATAGTATTTTTTTTACTATCGCATGATAGACAATAAAAAACTGAATTCAGTGGATACCACCTTTTTGACCTTGACATGACCCTGTATATTTGTACACTTGAAAGATGCGGAAGAAAAAAGTCAATGTTAAAAGTGTTCGAAAATGATTGATGTTAAAAATGTTTTCTTTGCGCCATATTTCTTCCAACGAACCTATATAAGAGGGTAAAATATATTTATGTATTCGTGCGCATAATTAATTGCACTTAAATGCAACACATGTACACATGAAAATACATTTGAAATTAATTCATCTTTCCAACGCGCATATAATTAAGTTCCAGTTGTAGGGTAAAACGAATCTGCAACCGTTTTCCGCGTTCCTGTCAGAGCATCTGTCTTCCGTAGATTAAATAAGTTAATAGTTACAGTAATTTGTTGCAAGCGGTAATTTCGTTTCCCTGAAGAAACTGTTATGTCAACTGACAGACTAACCAATCTGAATAGCAATTACCATAATCAAGATAGTTTCTTGTTTTACCATAAATGACTTAATTCTTCGCGTAAAATGTTTGTAGCTCGTCGGAGCTTCAGAGTTTACGGAATTTCAACATACAGATAAATATTAACACGCATACGTGGACAAAAAACTGTTTGACGTGCGGACAAGTGGGGCACATCTCACTACACGTTTATATGACGATGTAAGAAAAATTTCTTTTGCAAAACTACATATTAAAAGGAAATCGATATTATTATTCATTTAAAAATCATTTAACAATTATTTTTATGCATAAAAATTGTTAAATTTTTCAATTTATTAATTTTATTGTTACATTTCATTTTTTGTGAATAATTACCATTACATATGCATTAGTAACCAAATTTAGGTTTTTGTAAAAAAATTTGGCCATGGACGCACTCTCTGGAGTGCCAAAAATCGAAAAATATTTCATTAACTGTAAATGAGTGTTGCAATAATAATTCTGTATAATGGAAAGTGCTTACCAAGGAATATTCATTCTTTTTACATTTAATAAAGTAGATTTATTTTGTGTACAAATTTTCGACGGCGCTGTTATTTGTTAATTGCATATAGAGCTTCAAATTATCATAAAACAAAAACAGCAAAATATGTCCTGAGATTCTTACATATTCGGATACATTACTTATTATAGTTTAAGAATTTTATAGTTCTTTCTGCAACTAACTGCTACTTTTAATTTTATAAACTTTTTTAGAAGTGCCCATACCTTTCCTTTAGGATCTATCATGGAAAAATTATTAATTTCTTTTTTTTGTTAGTTAGATTGTCAAATTTCAGTTTCTGTGAATAATTAACAATAAGCATACATTTGTAAATAAATTTGGATTTTTGTAAAAAATTTTGCTATTTGTTCGCGACAGTCACAGTGGAAAATTTACTGGAAAAGTTCAATATTTGTGTATATCACGATGTGAAATACATTTCTTTTGCAAAACATGCGTATTAGAATAGAAATTGTTATTAATAATCATTTTTGTGCACAATACAATTTTGCAATAATTATATATCAATCATTATTTGATATGATATATGGTGATATATGGTATATGATGATATTTAATATATGCTAATAATTTTACGGGTGTTATCATGTTGTGAACAAATAAATACAGACACTTTCAAAATATTTTTAAAACAAACATTAGATTTATACATAGAAAAATACAATTGGTACTACATGTCTATAACCGTACATAAAGTTTTAATTCATGGGTGTGACTTTATTCATCATTTCGATTTCCCACTGTGACTTCTGTCTGAGGAGGCTTTAGAAGCGAAACACAAAGAAATCAGAAAATATCGTCTGAATCATACACGAAAAATCAATTGACAGGCTACGAACACCGACTTATACTCAATAGTCTTTTACTCACATCCGATTCGCTTATTTCAACACATCGAGATAGTACAACAAAAAGCAAATCTTGCAATTTTACTGAAATTGTTACAGTACATCAATATTTACAGTACATCTTCTTTTATATGCGACGTTTCATTAGCATTTAATTGAAAGAGAACGATCTAAGTGTGCATAGTGAGATATTATGAGCAATTTTATTGTAATACAGTTATTTTTATTGATTATGATTTTGCAGATATAATTGTGTTTCTCCCTCTCCCTCTCCCTCTCCCTCTCCCTCTCCCTCTCCCTCTCCCGCTCCCCTTCCCTCTCCCCCTCCCTCTCCCTCTTCCTCTTCCTATCCCTCTCTCTCTCTCTCTCTCTCTCTCTCTCTCTCTCTCTCTCTCTCTCTGTCTCTCTCTCATATATATAATATACACAATTTCCGTTATAATTTATCTTACATTTTTTGGTAAATATAAAAGCACGTAAAGGTTTATTTTATAAGTCGTTTCCTTTGTTTACAATTTTCTTTATTCTTCATTCTACGAAATAATAAAAGAAATGTAGGTGACTACTTATATCTCCAAGAAAAAATAAATGAAAGATTTAATATTTCTCATCAAAAATTCGAAGAACCTAAAGTTAGTTTAGGGAATTTTGCTTTCAAACTAAAAGAAAACTGGGTAAAGTGCAGTTTACACTGACAGTAAGTTCTATAACTGTCACAACGATTGGTTGGAGAAAGATTTCAAAAAAAAAAATAGTAGGAAAAAAATTGTGAAAAAAATTAAATAAAATTAATATAAATATTAAATTTCAAATCTTCACTTCATTTCTTCTGTGACAAAATCACGTACAAAGAAAATTATAAATTTAGATCAAAAAGCTAAAGAATAAATAATTACGTAACATAAAGTATGTAATAATAAATACAAAGTAAATATTACTAAAATATTTTTTTTTCTGTGCGCTCGGCCGCGCGATACGCGGTCCACCCGGGACAAAGGGCAGCTCGCAGATCCGATCTTCGCGAAGAAGTTTTCGGTTTGGAACGATGATCGAGCGCCAGGCACTTGCAAGTTCCACGCAAATAATCTCTTCTGAGATGCGAAGCGTGAACCGCGGTTTCGAATCTGCGAGGGCAGCGCGGTCCCGTGGATAACTTCTGCCCGGATCAGGGTTCTACACGGTAGGAGTATGGAGGTGAGGTTCCCCGTATTCCTTGGAGGAGGAAAAAGGGTCCGGGCCCCCTGGGACCCGGTTACGGTCCTGTAAATTCGCGTCGCGCCAAGTGGCGCGGTGTTCAAAACGCGTTACAAATCGTCCCTTGGGATTTTCGGATTTTGCCAGGGAGAGTGTTGGCGACTGCCATTATCGCATCGGCACTGCCAGAGGGCGGTCCAGCCTCTCGTTACTGGTTCGGAGGGACGTAGGCAATTATGCCACGTCACAGCATAAATAAAATTAAATTATACAACAATGCCTGTGCTTATATATTAGAAGTACGAAATGTTCAAAGTAATTTGATCTAATTTTATTATATAACTTACATAAATATATGAATTATAAATATATATGTAAATTATAAAAATGAATATAAATAAATTTACCGAATAAATGTCTCCAGAAGCACATTTATATATCTAACAGTTGAAAAACCAGAAACCTATGGATTACTTTAATGAATTATTTTAACCCTTCGAATGGTTCTACGGTTAACTATACCATTTCTGGGCTGTATTATAGTAATGAAATCAGATCATATATAAATAATCACAAGACTATTCAAACAACAGTACAATTTTGAACACTATACTTCATATTCTTCATAAATGCATAAGGAATAGAAACATGTACTATAATACATTGTAGTACAGTTTCTTTATAAAAATTATTTATTTAGTCTAGGATATTTGGTACCTCAAATAATAAAAAAGGAATTATTAAGTCGCTGTATGTGTAAATTAAATTCACAAATATAAAACAGCAGTCGTTAATTAAGAATTAATAGTTTGTAAAATATACCTACTGGTTCACATATTTAATGTTTAGAAAATTATTCCTATCTTGACATGCGAGATATAATTTAGTTTAAATTTTATTAACATTGATATTATGCTACAATTTTTCTATAAAACGTTCTTTAACGGTATTTCTAAATGCATAGTATACATACATATCAAATTTATTTCGTATTTATATTGTTATCGATAAAAGAAAATCAGTACCGAAGAACCGACTTCTACCGTGTCGGTATATGCAAAGACTTTTTCATTTAATGTTAGCGAGAAAATAACTGCATGGCGAACAGAAAGTGTCAAATAATCACGATCGAGTAAAAAACTTGTGAGAGCGAAGGTGCAGGGGGAAGATGCATGAACGGACCACGAAAGAAACGTTCCGTTTTTAACGGTCCAACACGGTCGTTTATCATAGGAACTTTTAGTTGCTCCTGTCTCGCTGAATGAAGAAGTCGGAATTGTGAATCGAGTAAATCCGCATTACCACGTCCTGCTGTAACAGAATTCTGTGAGAGGTAGTTAAAAGATGATCGAGTAAAATAGGGGAAACGGATTAGGATTGGAAACTCCGCAAAAACTTGGATATTGTTTACGTCGGATTAAAATTACACAATCACGTGAAAAATTAAAGTAACGCTAAAGAGTGTAGCCGAAAAAGGAGGTCTAAAGAGCTGCCAAACCAAATTGAATTTGCAATAGGCCATTCTATATACTTAAATACTTTGCTATATATGTATTTAAATACTTTGTGCCAATTTTCAATCCTACAGGTCGACATGGGCCGTAGTAATGGGGTGACAAAGAAAATCAAATTTTTCCATATTTTCTTTTATCCTCGTCAATTGAAAATTGAAAATTGAAAAAATGCACATCTACGAATTTTTAAAAAAATTGTAGCTTCGAAACCGCATTTTAACAAATCGAAAAAAAATTTTTAAATATGTGCTCCCACTTTAAAAAATGTGAAAAAATTGTATGTTAACAACTACAACGAGATGGTAAAACTGTAAAAATATGAACTTAGTATCTCATAACTTCTACAAGAAATCGGAATTGCAAGAGTTCTTTTATTTTTTAAAATTCGATTGCGAAGCTAAAAATTCTGAAAAAATCATAGACGTGCACTCCAATAGCTAAAATAAGCTTGATTTTTCAGATTTTTTAATTAAAGTGGATAAGGGCGATTACGGAAAAACCTGATTTTCTTCATCACTCCACTACTACCATCCACATCGACATATAGGGTTGAAAATTGACACAAAGTATTTTCTTTAGATAAGCTATCGAATGGGCAATTGCAAATTCAATTTAGATTAGGGGCACTTGTGACCTCCTTATCCGGCTGCACCATTTACATGAAGAAATTGTTGTAACTGTTATATCTTCATGACCAAACATTGTGTAGCAATCGTTCCGGGCTCATCTGAAAGTGTAAAGCCTTTCCTTTCAAAGACCCCATTTAGATTTTCCAAAGAAGTTTTGTAGTATGTAGGATGGTAAAAAGGCGAAAATATTGTTTCCTTTTCAAGATTTTTCAAATTCAAACGACTCCAAAATAATTCTTTCGAGAACTAAAATCTCCGTGAATTTGAATATTAGAGTGTATCTAATAGTTTAAATAACATAAGTAATAATAGCTTAAACACTTAAATATTGTATTCAAATATTTAAACAAATTAAAATTGTCGATGATAGTTTAGTGCTCATTTAATTTTGCACACCACTGTAAGTTTCGAAGCTGGCTAGTCTAGACATACCTTGTCTTTATTGTATATTCTGATAGTAATTTCATTCTTATTACTACATTACATTATCACGTTCCCAGGTAGCACACAGACGTCTTAAAGAAGTCTGTTGATGGACATTCAGACGTCTTAAAGACGTCTTGAAGGTCCTACGAACGTCTTCCGAACGTCTCTGGAACATCTCTGGAACGTCTTCGTTACAAAACTATACATCTTAAAGACATCTTTAAGAGGTCTGTTAGACGTCTCTAAGACTTCTAGAAACGACGTCTTCTAGACGTCTTCTAGACGTTTGCTAGACGTCTTTTAAACGTCTTTTAGACATCTTAGTGATGTTCGTAAATTTTAATTACAATAAAATAAATTTAAATGAATAAAACCATATTTTATTGTTATTGTTAATATTTATTATAACACTCAAAGTGTACATTAAAATTAAAATTAAACATTACAATTGAAATTTAACATTAAACATTAACCATTAAAATTGAAATTAGACATTTAAATTAAACATTAACTATTAAAATAAAAATTAAACAATAAAATTAAAATTCGTGATTTTTTTAACAGAAGCAGTACAATACCATAGATATTTCTTTTGTCGAACAAAAAATATTCCATGTGTATTTGTTATAATTTTTCTATTCTATCGGTTCTATAGGTACCTAAATGTTGTTAGTAATTCTGAGATATGTTGTTAACAATTAGTAATTAATAATTAATAATAACTAACACAATCGGCCGCCCTCTTCAGCCACACCTGTATAGCTGCCTAGGTGTCCTTTTGGCTTCCAAGCATATATTCGCCTCTTTTGTTAACTTTAGGCACTTTAGTCTACTGCAATACTTCGAGTAGCAATCAAACAAACTGTATCCTTAAAAAAATAGACAAAAATTAAGAAAAGTTATAAAACAACACTGAAATAAATATAGCAGAAGGACATAAGCAAAAACAACAACGGCACAAATAATTGCAATTAAAATACTTACTTGTCTAAATAATATGTAAATAACGACATGCAATAACGATGTGGAATAACGGCGTCCGAAGTTCTCAGTTCACAACGCTTGACGAATCACAACACTAAGGGATAGTTCAGACACGGCGCAGTTGAACGAATATGAAGACATTAATGTAAATAACCACCGCGGGGTTGATCCGCGCAGTTTCCACCGTGTCTCAACTAGTCTTAACGAAATCGCTCGAAAGTTAAACGAAACACGGCCCTGAACGGACGAGAACTCCCTACTCTGTGACCACGTCCTATGAGAACATGTGGTACTTATTCTTTTGAGAGAGTCACAACCTTAGGTATAGGCCATAGAAAAGATCCCTAACCTTCGAAGCAGGAGTCAAAGAATGTGACCGTAGGTTCTTGGAACAACTTCGAGTTGCCAGCAATTACCTGGA
This sequence comes from Halictus ligatus, assembly GCA_028454255.1. NCBI lineage: Eukaryota > Metazoa > Arthropoda > Insecta > Hymenoptera > Halictidae > Halictus > Halictus ligatus. The sequence continues at coordinate 13,452,208 of CM052139.1, read as the reverse complement.
GCAATCGTTTATATATATACATATATTCAGCACATTTTAGAGCGTATATAAAATTGTATTGTGTACTATGTACCTAATCCACGTATTCATAATGAATGAAATTTATGAAGTATTTTAGTCGTTGTACAGTGTAATAGCCAGTATCATAACATCTCCAAGAAATTCAAGTTATTTAGTCTCGAAAAAGACATCTTTAAGACTTCTGAAATAAAACGTCTCCAAAAAGACGTCTGTATAAGACGTCTTATTTCACAATGGACTTACAATTGAATAATTTGTAACATATAGATTCTTCTATCAATCTATAAAATATAAAAATGCACTTTTTTAAATCTGTAGTAGAAAAGTACTTACATAAGTAAAAATGATTGTACAGAATGATTTGCTGAGCCATTTTTTCGAAAATTGTTTTCCCAAATGGCTTTCTGAAGTTCCTAATTGGTCTTGAAATGATTCCGTATTTTCGTCCATCATGTTACTCCCGTATCATTTGCTTTTCGAAGATTAACGATCCAAGAAAAGTAGATTCTTGTGGCCAACCACGTGAAAAGGACAATGACGCTAAAAATATTTCCCCACCCGGTCATCTTGAAGTAATTACTTTCAACATCTCTAAACTTTAATTAGTGAGAAATTATTAAAAACCGAGACGATGAATAGAGAGGTGTATTTCTATGTACTCTTCGAACTATAAATTCATCAGACAAGAATTAATGCAGAAAAATATGAAACGATTATCTTCCCAAATGTGGATTTTCATGCAAAATAAAAATGTTCTAAGCAATTGTAAGAAGAACAGAAGTTAACTAAAAATGACTGTTTTTTTTTTAATAAGTCTTTTAATCAGTTATTTAACACTAGAATTACTCGTCAAAGTGACGGGTTTTAATGCTTTTAATCTGAATAATTCTGATTTTTTATGTTTTTAATTGGGTCTATATCATCGAAAGAATGGCTAAAAATTTTAATACATCCATTCTTGTTTTTTATTTTTATAAAGTACTGTAAGATAGTCACTTTTGATGTGCTACGTATTTACTTATTCCCATAGAAAGTTGTAGCATCATGACATTTCCCAAAAAATTCTACGATCCATGTTTTAAATAAGAGCTATTAAAATGATCTATAACTTTTTTGATTCCTAGTTTATAATCTAAGCAATACCTTACCACTGGACTCCGAACATTTATGCAAAATAAATTTATATTTTTCACTAATAATTTGAATGCATTGAAAATAATATGTCTAGAATTTTCTAGACATCGTGTCTGGGTCTGCGCTGTGATCGAGTGGAACACTGTCATTTTTTAGTTCTTTATTGGTAGTGCTTGACCCTAAAAATTTATTACGGACTTGGGTACGGCTGAAAGTTAAGTGTCCTGCTTCAAAATGGAAAAGAAGACCAGCTGTACCCCACTCAATGACAATTGATGCATCGCAGGCCCACACTCAGCGGAAAGGCGACACCAGCTTCGGGGAAAGATCCTTGAAACAAGGAATCTTTGTGCAGCATCCTCCGAGGCTCCATGAGAAAATGAAACCACGGAGTCAGTAAGCGTTGCACAGTTTTTGGATTACGTCTCAAACTGGTGATTCGCCGGTTATCTCTAACAAAGAAATTATCTCTTCCCGAGCTTTGGTAAGAAATTCCAGAAGAACTAGAAGTCAGAACGCTACAATCCTTCATTAGGTTTAGAACCCTTTAACATTTGTACGGACTTAAACCTTATAACCTCTGCCTAGAACTTGGCATTGAAGTACGTTCTCAGTTGTACTTATTATACTTATTGTTACGCACTTTTAGAACGTTTTTCATACAAACCAGTGCCATTAGTTAACGTTCGAACCATAATATGTTAATAATATTAATGTCTTTTAAATAAATATGCATAAAATTCTGACTCTACTTATTACTAAAAGAGTTCATTAGATCTGACAGTAATCCTAGAAATTAATTAAAAGAATTAATTATATTAATTCCAGATCAATAGATTCGACTCGATCAGAAATCATAATTCTAAAATCAGACTTCGATTCTGTGAAGGAAATATCCAGTTTTGTTTTGAAGACAAGAAATGCTGTGTAATAGTGAAATTAGTAAACGGATATACATGTAATCGATGCATTATTCATCCCATGCTGATACCGAACCAGTGCAGAAGCAATATATTTTTAAGAGCGGTACCGAACCGATCCATAACCGTTTCAAAGTCGATATAATAACGGTTCTGCAGACCTGGAACCATAATCGATATAAGCCAAAACCTTTTCCGCTCGTAACAGTTCTAACATCATTTTTGCTCTTATATAACTGTTTGAAAAAGTGAAACCGACGACGTAACCGTTCCTAACCGCGGCTAAATACTTCGATTCGAAATACGAAGCGTCGTAATGCCACAGTTTTTTCTCGACGATTAAGGATCCATTAAGAGGATTCCACTTCAGGCTGCCAATGGCTCGACATTTTTGCGTGTTTCACGAGAGGAACCGTTGAGGCACGTGATATAGCGGTCGTTAAAGGGTTACATGTTATCGAATGGGTGAAAAGGAAGCGAAATTATACAGTTTCTTTCAGACATAAAATTATGTTTCTTTTAAAAATGAATTGGTACAGTAGACATCCGTACAATGCGATATAAACCCGTTTAAGAAGACATTACATGCAGGGCGCGGCCGAATAACATGTATAAATGGGCAAAGGCTAATACTACATGTAAATATAAATTGAAAAAAGGAACAACATTTTTTCGTTTGACTCTTCATTTTCTAGAAAATCGAGTTTAACACTAAGTTTACAGAGCATTAAAAGTGACCATTTTGTGTTAGTTTATAGAAATAACAAGAACGTGCTGTCGACATTTTTAGTAGTATTTTAAAAATAATATACACCCAAAGAAATAAATTTTCTAAATAATTTCTCATGTTTGCATCCTAAGAATCTTAACAATTTTAAATTAAAAATATTAGAACCCGTCATTTTGACGGGTCCCGTAAACCTAGTGTTAAAGATCCGTCGGGTTCACGTGCTTTGGTATATGCAAGAAATATAATTGATTGGTCATGATCAGACGCGTCAGACGATTCCTATCGAATAGCACACGTATTCGCTGCACTTTCAAACTCGTGTTTTTTTAAAACGAAGCACGAAACTGTATGTTCTCGAAATTGTATTTTTACATTCTTCTAATAATTTTACTGTTTTGCATCGACTCGTTTTTGTTACATATACATAACATCTGCTATCAAATTATGATAAAAATGACTATAAATCCGAATCGATGCATTCTTGACACTTTTATAAAATAATATAAAATAATGACTTTTCGCGATACATAGATCTTAACACTACGGGACCCGTTAAAATGGCGTGTTCTATATTTTTATTTTAGGTACATATATATATTTCTTTAGGTACATATTAATGCCTACGAAATTGGATAGATACATGCTTGTTATTTTTATAAAGTGATGTAAAATAATAATGTTTAGTGACCCGTAAACCTAGTGTTGAAAACGATAGTTTGCTGGTTAAAACGATCTCGTGAGCAAAGGACTTTCCAATTTGAACAGCATCGAGCACAGGCGGAGACAAGTGAAGCCAAGCCACGTTAAGAGCGAACAATTCTTGCCGAGCGAACAAGTGGCGAACAATACTTCGTGCGCCCGGAATTTCGTTTCGCAAGGCAGCGAAAATCAAAGCCCAGCTGGAGGTTGGTCGGTTTCCTCGGCGCCCGTAATCTCGTCCAGAAAAAAGCGAGATGAACGTCACAGGCAGGAAACGAAATTAAAACAAACTTCCGGCACCGGTGCTAAACGCACGTTCGAAGGGAATGGTTCGCACCCTGGTGAAATGGAGATGGTGGAGTAGTTTCGTTTTGGTAGCGGCTAGCAGCGGCGGATACGCGTCACGGGGTTGACGAAACACATTTGCAAACTCGACAGTTTGGCGAGTTCGCCCGCCCGCAGAGACCGGTAGCCGTGAACTCCGTTTCAACTTGACGTACGAAGAAAAGGGGTGCCCGTTTGGTACCCGTTGGTGCTGTTTCTGGTGCCATTCCTGGGTTTCTGGGTGCCGGTTGCCGGTTGTCGGTTTGTCGGTGCCACAAGGTCCGGAAGCCGACGAACGGTTCACTGTATCTTGGCAACGGTTGTTTGCGAGGTTTCTGTTGTCGGAGTGACAGCCGGGAGCTTCGGGAAAGTAAGCCTAAGGGTGTGAGACGAACGTGCCGGCGATGTGACGGTGCTAACGATACGAGAACGGAACCGGACGGAAACAGGTCCTCGCCGACGCCAAGAGGGCACCGCTAAACGAGCAAATCGACCAGCAAAACTGCACACTGCACGGACAAGTTCGTTTGCAAGGGTCCCGACGATGGCCAGCCTTAAACTGTGTCTTCCCCGCTGACGTTTATTGCGCGACGTTCTCTTACCGCCTTCACCAGCACACACTGACTTCGATGAACGAACCTTCCCGACAGAAATCAAATCCCGAGCTTTCAGAGTCCATTTGGTCGGAATTAATATTCGGAACACTTCAAAACAGAATCCCTTTTTTTCCGAAATTTAGCCGAATTACTTGAGAGTTTTTAACCTTTACGCTTTGGGTGTCCCACATAAATGGGAACACCTAAATATCTTTCGTTTACAGTCCTATCAGAACACTGTTGCAGGGGGCAATATAATGGTGAAGAAAAAAATTTTTGATGTTGTGTTTTTTAATGAAATTTCAAGGTCACCGATGTTTTTTTTAAGGAATAGTATGAAATGACCTTGAACAAGAATAATCATATTGAAGCGGATGACATGTGCAAGTTTAAAACTTACGTGTTTCAGAAAAGATTGCGCGTTGTTTACGTCGGGTTGACCTTTACATATCATAATAAATGTTCGAAACGTTGACCATCCTCATTTATGCAATGTTGCAATCTTTTAATAAATGATCTGTAGGCATTGTCGATTTCCTGAAACGTAAAAAAAAAAATTTACCATAATTTTGTAAAAGATCACTTGATCCGTGGTTCCAATTGTTTCCCTTTTTTTGCGAAGCTCAGAATACGATGCAATAAAAAATTGACCATTTGACATTGTAATTTAACATCAAGATTAAATTTGCGACACTTTTCTTACATCAAATTCAACCAACTGATGTTATGATAGTCGCGACACATAATTTCTTTACACCCTGCATAACCAAGCAGAGGATGATTGTGCATGTAAATATGAATAGAAAAAAGGAATAACACTTTCTCGTTTGACGCCATGTTTTCAGAAAATCGAGTTTTAAGATCCGTTGGGTTGGCGTGTTTTAGTACATGCAGGAAGTAGAATTGGTTGGTCATGATGAGATGCGCCAGACGATTCCTATCTAATAGCATGCGTATTCGCTGTATTTTGAAAGTCGATTTTCTCGAAAACAGGGTTTCGCATGAAAAAATTTCATTCTATATTTTTTTCTTATTTTCTCATAAGTAATCGCCTCTTAAATAGTAAAACTATTTTTTTCTTCACCATTATATTGCCCCTGCAATTGTATCACTTTGTCCTCTGAAGTTTTCTGATAGGACTGTACATATGAAAGATATTTAGGTGTTCCCATTTACGTAGGACACCCTGTATACTGAAATCGTAGCAATGATAGGGTATCTTGTTTTATCAACGTTCAATAAAACTGTGAAATTCCCATCATTGAAAACAAACATACATATCACACCCTTACTCGGAGAATGACCCAGCTCAAAAGAAGTATGATCTTGAAAAGAAGCGGAAACCTGTTTCTTGAATATACTTTGTTAGACATGATCTGTAGAAGACTATTATTCATAAAATAGACCCAAGTATATATATTTATTCACAATGGGAACCCATTAGTCAAATTGTGAAGATGAACGAGTAAGATTTCTATAGTTGGTCGAGAAGCATCTGACCTATTTAAAAAAGCATCTATTTTCATAGTGATAACTCTTTTTGTATCATTTTCCAAGGGTGCGATATGTACACGGGGATATTTTTCCATAGACATGTTTTCTTTCGGTTATTACTAGACTGCGAATTTTTATGCAAAATAAAAAAATTCTGCATTAATTATATGACACAGAAATTCGATAAAAATTTATTTCTTCGACTTAGCTTTAATGCATTAAAAGCAATGGAATAATATTCTAAAATTCTTCTAATATTTTCGCTGCTATTCATTTCATTTAACCAGTTTTGCATACAATCGTTGGATACAATCCGCAGTCTAACTAAACTGTTAGTTATAACTGTAACTAACGATTATAAGTGACTGAAAATGTATTTCGTTTCCCGTAGACATTGTGCACGAGGGGAATTTTATATCACAATGTGTTGAAATAACTTTATTGGTTGATGCAGCTATATAATACGCGCACGCAATACATAAGTACATGAACGACCGACTTTTAGGCTAGCGACCACGCAATGCGCCTACTACGCGTTTATACACGTCGGATGTTCCGTCTGTTGCCGATGGATGGCGTCGTTGTATGTCTCGCGTGTATTATTTCTACGCAACGAGATACCAACGTTAAATGCATAAATAATGATAGTTTAGCACTAGTTTATGACTAGTTTCCAATAAGTTCGCTATCTTTTCGGTTTGTACTATTGAACCGAAACGCTTGTTAGACGACGGCGCTTTCCGTGGCTCGGTCGAACCCCGCGAAGCGTGATCGAATTCCTCCGAGGATTTCATTGTCGGGAAAGTTCGCGAAACCGTCGAAACGAATCATAGGGGCGAACAACGGAGTCAAACTTTCAAAAGGAGTTGATCTGGGGAGCGATCAGGGCAGCGTTTTGACCGGAACAAGCTTCTTCCTCCCTCGTTCCCTCCGTTCATTCGCCCCTCCCTTCGCCCCAATGACTTGTTTGTTGCGTGATGTCGAGAAGATTTGTAAACCGCGCTGTTTGAATCGGCTGAATTATTCCCCGGAACTGTACCATAATTAAGGAAGTTTAGCCGAGGACAAGTTCTACGGGCGTCTCAAGGGGCGAAGGATGCGAGCGAACTGACCCGTGGCGATCTATGATCAATAAGCAATCGTCGCTTGGGCCAGCCTGTTCGACTAGTTTTCCGATCAAGTTGCGATCGACCAAGGGCGGGGAAAGATGCGCGTTCGTGTCAGGAACTTCTTGAATTCTCCCTCGAACAATACCTAGGACCCTTTAGCCGTGCGCCCTGCAATTTCGTCTTGCAACTCCGGCTCCTAGAGGCAAAGGGAACGACCAACGGCGCGAAACATGGAATTGGAGCATTGTGGCGGCTGGTTTCACCAGCCTCTCGTTACGGTCGCTTCAAATATTCTGTGAACTGTGAAAGACAATGATGAACGAATTCCTTTGGAAACGTACATCTACTCGCGGACGGAGAAAATGAGCTATAAAAGCCACACCAGCGGCCCAGACTTTACACTTAATACTTATCAGTAGACTGCGTACACTACACAGCGATAGGTACTATAAGACGCTACCAGTCAGTCTCATAATTGATGGCACACACTTTAAATCAGAGTAACTTTTTTCATAAATGAATCAAACGACTTCAGTTCTTTCTACCAAAAATTTTGGAAAAATTACGTCAGTCTGTATTACGACAAATTTTCTATCTGGGTTTGTAACGAAAATTTAAAAAATGTGTCTTGTAGACTGTAATGTACATGTTGAAAATTTCATTGTAATATGTAGTGATGAAATAGTGAAAATTAAAATTTTGCACGATTTTCAACGATTTTTGCCGTTTCATTCTACTATTCGGTGATTCTTACCATTTTGAATCGTCTATAAGCGTATAACAGTCTATAACAGTGATTAGCAACCCGCGAACCGCAGCGGGCCAGAAGTGGAAGCGTAATATTACGCGCAGGTCGCAACGAACGCGATATAAAACGTCTTTTTTTATTTGATCTATTATTTTTTATTATTAGATCATATATTATAAAAATATTTCCAACAAAAATTACTCGGTATTCAGCTAACAATGAATTATGTTAATGAAAATTTTCATAAAAACTTTTATACAATAAAAAATAAAGATGACTACATTTTTGTATTCTTTTTAGAAAAGTATTAAGGTACTTATGTTGAAAATTGATTAGTTTAGAAGTTATGATATTTTATAACAACTCGTTAAGCAATTGACTAATTTCGATAAAATTTGTCTTCTTACGCCAAGTAGATCTTACAAAAATATTGTTTAGTTATCAGATTATGATAAAAATTGATTTGCAAGTTTGGTAATTGAATTGTGTTAATAATATTGTGACGAATAGGTGTCTGATATTAAAATATTAAGGATAGAAACGGATCAAACCGTTCACCAAAGTTTGGAAGCAATCGCGTTTCGTCCCAAACCTGCTAGAGGAATCATCAGTAAAGCTGGTCTACCAGGCCCTGCCATAGACGGTCCCGCGCGATTGAATTTGTCCTGATATTTTTCCTGAGAAAACTTTTACATTTATTAATTTATTTTAATGTAACGTATTTTAACACTTTTTATTTGTAAAAATAGTAATTTTGAAAGCTGCTATAGCTGATCTCCAGGAGCTCCTCTCAAAAAAGGCGCCTTGCGGTGACCACGATATCTCTGGACTGGATCATCTAAAATGAAAAAACCAAACGGATTTTGTTAAAGTAATGTATAATCTTGTAATTAATCGAAGGAATAAGCAAAATAAAATTTTTTTACAAAATGGCGGCTTCTAAAAAAAATTCGATTTTTCAGCAAAATTTTGGCCTTAAATTGTTTATTAAAAAAGAAATATTCATCGGTGAGAAAAAACCTTCGATTAATTACAAGATTATACATTACTGTAACGAAATTCAGGAAAAATTCACACTATTTATAGTATAACACTTTAATAGAGTATTTAACACTTTAATAGAAGAAGGAATGCACTGATTTATTCTGCCGAATGCTGCATTACCTAATCAACGCATCATTGATAATTTGTCATCCTATCTAGGAGAACTAAGTGGGCCTTGAGTGGGCCCCTAGAGAGCGTAAGTTGATACCTGGCTCTCTTACCAAGGTTGATCCTCAATATCTTGTGAACCGTACTCTTCGGCTGGAGTGATCCCTCGCAAGGACTTAATTTATGACGTCTCGTAACATTAGAGGAAGTGAAAAGAAATGATAGGTAGACAATGGCTCGAATGATCGCCACATGTTGCGCCGTGCCTAATCATCGAAGGTAGTCACTTAGTCACGAACGTACCTAAATAACGTCCGAAGAAAAACCCCACATGTTCGGTTGCTTCACGACGGAACAGCTAAAGCGCCGCGATTTTAGGCAATATGTTATTATAGTTGAATAATGCAGCAATTTTTCTCGCTGTTACGTGCATCTAATATAACCATTCAGAAAATATTGTTCCATTATCAGCAACAGAACTCTGGAATTTACCGACCAATATATTTCAGTACAGAACCTACGATTCACAAATCTTTCTTGCACGCGAGCGTGTTGACTTAATTCACAGAATTAAATCAACACTGGACGAAATATTACCCGCGAGCAGCATCGTAAACTTACTTTACTATTTCATGTTTATCTCAAACTGTTCATGGCCCCATCATTTTCCGAAACTGAGCTATTTTGGTATCAAAGTGCAGTCCAAAAAACATGCCACTGAAATGTCGAAATTTTTCGTATATTTGCAAACTTTATCTTTTATCGATCATGTGATTAATATTTTAATCGTTTGCTCAATGGACATATCCACATGAACATTGATCGAATAGAATGTGTATACTTTCAGTAAAGTACAAATACAGTGCAAATTAACGATCATAGGTTAAGTAAATATTAATTATTTAAATTTGTATAACCAAATAATTGAAATTTCATTAACGGTACATTGTGTTATTTTCTCAAGTGATTATTCCTGGTTGTTTCTATATGTTCACGAATTGATTGTTTTCATAATGTCGTATTGTACATAAATCTTATACAATGACCTTTGTTAAATATATGTTGATTAAGTATTTGATATCTCACAACTGTCTCACAATTATAGTTATGTTTGAGAAAATATGTACTAACGTAATATCATTTTGTACATAAAAAGTATATATATTTTGTATATAAGTATGTATATATATTTTTCCAATTGTAACCAGAAATGATTCCTTTTTGAATTATGTTGAAAAAATGAAAAATTCTCTTATACCTAGATAGCACACAGACGTCTTGAAAGTCCTACGAACGTCTTAAGGAGGCGGACATGGTTTGAAATCCATATACGTATGCAAGGGTCAAAATCTAGACAAAGTGCCGCTTCAATATTGCAATGAGCAGTTTAGAAGTGGTCAATTGTGTTTCCTAACAGTCCAATCTACGTCTGTATATAGCCCAAATTGCGAATTTATACTTCATCGTGGAGTAGTTTGTAATATTCGGCAGAAGATTCGAATTCTGAAGCAAGTACGACGTCACAAGATAGTTGCCGCTGAGAGATTCTCTTAATTTCGAGAGATTTAATATTCGTATCGAAAAAAAGGCTCTATACAGACGTAACAAAGACATGTAGAAACACGGTGGTATGCATTTTCAATTGATTACTTACTTATTTAAGACCTAAAATGTATAGAAAAAGAGGCACAGCGTAACGTAGCGTGACAGTCAAGACCAAATGCCTGCCGGCCCCCTTAAAAACCTCTTTAAAACGTCTGTTAGACGTCTTTAAGACGTCTCGAAACAGACGTCTTTTAGGCGTCTTAGTAATGTTCATAAATGGTAATTAAAATAAAATAAATTTAAACGAATAAAACAATATTTTGTTGTTATTGTTAACATTTATTATAACATTCAAAGTATACATTAAAATTAAACATTAAACATTAAAAATAAACATTAAACATTAAAATTAAACATTATACATTAAACATTAAAATTAGAATTAAACAATACAATTAAACTTTGTGATTCTTTTAACACAAGCAGCACAATTCCATCGATAATGCTTTTGATAAACAAAAAATGTTCCATGTGTATTTGTTATAATTTTGCTATTCTATCATAACTATGGATACGTATGTAAATATTAATGCAATATTGTTAATAATTCTAAAATATGTTGTTAACAAATAATAATTAATAATAACTAATACAATCGGCCGCCCCCTTCAGCTACATGCATTCGCCTCTTGTTAACTTTAGGCACTTTATACTGCAACACTACGCGTAGCAATGAGACAAACTGTATCCTAAAAAAAATAAACGAAAATTAATAAAATTTATAATACGACACGGAAATAAATATAGCAGAAAGGCACAAGCAAAAATAACTCCGGTACAAATAATAGCAATGAAAATACTTACTTTCAACATAATGTGTAAATAATGATGTGGAATAACGCTGTCCAAAGTCCCAAGTTTACAACACTCGAAAAATCACAACACTAAAGGATAGTTCATACATGGCAGAAAAAGCGCAGTTGAACGAATATGAAGATGATAATGTAAATACACACGCGCACGCGCGCGCGCGCACTCACATCATCCACGTGTTTGTAATAAATGAACTTCATTTTTTTTTGTCATTCCAAGCATTAGCAAAATTAAGACACAGTAGTTTAGTCATTGTACAGTATAATACCCACTATCATACATTTCCAAGAAATTCAAGTTATTTAATCTCGGAAAAGACATCCTTAAAATCTCTGAAATAAAACGTCTCGAAAAAGACGTCTTTAAGACGTTTGAAGTGAGACGTCTGAAAGACGTCTGAAATAAGACGTCGTTTTTACGTCTGAAATGAGACATCTTAAAGACGTCGTTTCCAGACGTAAGGCTTTCAGACGTAAAATGGACGTAAAAAAGACGTCTTTAAGACATCGTGTGCTATCTGGGTACGTATCAAGTAATTATTTTTTACATACATATCTGTTACCGCATACGATATCCAAGCTTACATTCTTAAATAACCTAAATAATTACCTAAAAAAATATAAATAATTCTACAGTAAGGACTTGAAAAATAAAAAATACAAAATATTACAGAGAAAGTTTAAAAAATTTAAAACTTGCATTTTTAAATTGTATAAACTAAGAAGGACACATTTCAAATTTAATCAGATTAAACGTCGTCAACATGAATGAATTAAAAATTCCTCCATTAGCAGGAATTATGGAGAGTTCATTGAAAAACACTTTTAATGGTCTTAATCAAAGCGTCGTATCTCTGAACGAGTTTCTGTCGAAATTGTCAGCATTCAGCCTTTGTATGAGCAGGAAAAAAAATATTAAACAACGTACATTTATATTCATTGTACACGGGGAAGGAGGTAAACAAAGAGTCATAGCTTCGGTGTGTGAACGCACAGAAAACAAGGGTGTACAGTGCCGGTGGCATCAAAGTGTGGCTCAACTAGCTTCATCCAGGCCCTCGTTTACAGTCGTGCATCTCGAAACGACGGAATCCACCGTATAAGCGGTGAAGGAAAAAGGAAATTTCATTTCATATTCCGTCATTCGTTTCTCAACTCCGGGGTTCCTTTCGCGCCGAAATTAACCGCGTGGTACACGCACCGCCCTTTGCTCCTTATGATAGACCATCAACCTGCTCGCAACAAATTTCTCACGTTACATACACGAGGTATGGTCTAATTGCTGCCTTAAAGATCTACAAAGCTTTCACGTCGGATAGAAAGTACGGTGAAGCTGCAATCAATGAAGATACTGCAACAAATGTATAATCAGTGCCGTTACAGCCACTCGATGTTTTAGACATTTACCTAAGAAACTTACCAAAAAGATGTTAAAATCTTTGTTAACCACCTTCTAACATGATTTTCGTTATGGCTATTAGAACTTCTTTATCCTTAATAATTATACACATAAGAAATGAAAATTTATATTTATTGTATGTTTAATTATTGTCTAGAAAACAATAGACTTTCATTTCGTCTCAAACGAAAGACATAACATTAGAAAAATGCTAATGTGAAAAAAGATTAGAAGAGTCTAAAAATCTTATTATTATTATTTATTTATTGCTTTAAACCATATATAACATATACAATACAAACTGCACAACATACGGTTATGTTACAATACGACTTAATTGTTGCACTATCCCCAGTTTTGCAAAGCTATTGAAAGGAAAAATAAGAGATTAAATAAAGTTTTTATTTAATCTCTGTTTCTTACAATTGACTTTGTGGATTTTTATGCAAAATAAAAATTTCTATTGACATTTTTATGTAGATTTTTTATCTTGAATGTTACATGCTATCATGATTGAATTGTCATGTGTTTGTTGCATTTTATATCATTGCATAAGTAAGGAATGTGATTTAGAAATCAGTTACCAATTTGTAAATTTCATCAAGTTTTGTCTAGTAGTATGTCGATACATCTTTGTAAATTTTCAGAGAAACCTGAGAAGGGAATAAAATATTGCACATTTTATTGATCCATTCGAAACTTATTTAAAGACCAACGGAAACAAGACAATTTTTCAAGTATACACTCTGGATTAGCACTTTTCAGATTACCATGAAATCTAAAGATTTGGTCATATTTAGAAACGGAATATGAAAAGACACGCTACAGAATATAATATTAGCTGGAACCATTAAACGTGCAACAGAAATTCCGCGCAGTTCTCTTCGCATTCCAACCACTGTTATGCGGTCGTTCGCTTTTTGTTCGTATTGGTGTTTTAACTTTATCGTATAATTCTGCAGAAATTTAAATTTTAGATTAACGAAGTATAACTATTTTTCTATTATTTCTAGAATTTTCTCTTTTGTATTATTTTTCTATTATTATTATTATATTTTTATATCTTTTAATTATTTTTTTTTAATAAACATAATTTTGTATTGGAATGTAATTAATAAATAATAACACGCAGTAATTAGTAATTACCAAGTTTTAAGATATTGTTATATTATTTTCGATTTATTAATATTATTAAAATAATATTAATAATATTATTTTGATGTAATTTCTGTTTCTTACAATTAACTTGGATAATTTTTATTTTGCATAAAGATCTGTAGTCTAATAATTACAAATATTTATGAAATTGATCTCTGTTTATTATTGTATTCACAATTTCATTTCTTGATAAAAAAACTAAAATGAATGTTTCACATGCAAAAATTTAATGTACGACTTCGTTTGGCAACTATAAGAAATTAACATAGATAAACAAAATTTCCTATTATAGAAAATCTTCTTTAAAAGATTTCCTCTATTTTTGCATTAAAATATGAACACTTGCATTGCTAATGAAATTCAAACGGTAGCACAGCGTAGATCAGATAATAAAAACTGTGTAGAGCGTTCAATTTTAGTTATTACAGCCCTAAGCTGATTCAGTGCATCGGGAGATACTGTAAAATAATGGCGATCAGTTGATTTCATCGCTAGTCTTTGCACCTTCCATTTTCCGCGGCAGTTTCGTGTCGCTACCAATCTTTCTGAAACGATTCACTATGCAGAAAATGCACTCCATAAAGCCAGCGGTATAGTTAAAAAAAAGGTATAACCGTAATGTTCCGAAGTCAAACGCAGTTGTTCACTTCTTCGTAAACTACTAAAATTCAATGACCAGATCCCCTTTCGACAAACATACGCGGTTCTAAAATTTTGTGGCGCACTATCTCAAAACTGAATGTATAGTGACCAACTTTCTGAACGAAAACAGCTCGACAGTAACTCGCAAATGGAGTGTCGTACGTAACCGATCATATAAATTTGTCCAAGCATTTTTGAGAACGTCCAGGAATTCAACTGATCAAATTTCAGAGAACTTTTCATTAAACTTAAAAATTGATTCTTTTCCTGTGTTCGTGTCTTGGAAAAATAAAATTTTTAGTTAAAGTAATGTACATAAATTTGGTAAATAACAAACGTATGAGTTCAATTCGTGAGAAAATTTTTGTATTTGTCGCTCCCAAACTGTATAATTACTATTTGTCGTTCGTTATATTTTTTAATGAATGACTATTTCCAATTACATTGGCTCAGAAATTAATTATATCACGAATAATGTTTACTTCTAATTTACTAAAAATTACAATGTAAAATATTAATATTAAACGCTTTTAAAAATTAATTGGCCATTTTGTTTTAGAATCGCCATTTTAACATATTCAGCCGAGTGTATAAAACTATTAAAACGATTAAAAATTATTAAAACTCATTCGATGTTTCTAACATAGCTTTTTTTCTACGTAGTTAACATAATTGTGTGATTGAAGAAGTTTTAGAAATTTTCTCGAAACTATTTGTAAACATCGTGTCATCAGAACGGTTGTTTAGAATTGATTACTCAGAAGAATTGTAACTCGTCGGAGCAATGAAGGAAAAAAGATTGCATTTAATAGTAAGTGTAACACTGTTGCCATCACTGCGTTAAGCTTCCTCCGCGTTTTATATTCTTTCCGTTACCCGTGCCCGTCACCCATTCTTTGCTTTTATTTCTTTTTTCAAATATCATGAACCTTCACGCTTCGCGACTCCTGTTGCGCGTTTTACGCCCTTTCACCTTCCGCTGTCCTATTTTTCTCTCTTTTTTCCTCACCGTCTCCACGTTAGACGCTTTCACGGGCACGCTATAACGTTGACAAGCCGTTCACCATTACTCCGCGCTTCCGCCGTTAAAAATCATTTTTATAATACTGTATTTACGGAAAAATTATATGTCTCGCGTGTACATTCACTTTCACTTCGAAACGATTCATCTATACTTTAATACGGAACCAATTGTGCCGGTGATTATGGAGATGCATGGCAAAATTTCAAACAAATTTTCAACATCATCTTTTTATGCATATTCAATATTATCATGGTAAAATATATTTTTACCAATCAGACCCAAACGTATAAATATTGGCACAATTGATACCTAAATTTTAGTAAACCGTGATGTAAGAAATAGAAAAATTATATTTTTACATTAGTCACTAGCACCCGTAATGGGCGATCAAGTGATTAGAGTCCTCCGGAAATATTGATAAGTTTACCGTAAGCCATTGTATTTTTACAATAACATTTAGCTATATAGAATTTTTATTATTCTTTTTTTTTGTGAAGAATTAATGTTTGGAAATTGCAAATATACATTTAGAAACACTATAGGCAACGTTATGGGTGGAAAATGTTTTATTCGTACTAAACTGTAGATCTTTGCAAATTTGTAAAATACGAAAAAATATGTACATTAATAAAAATTGGCAATAATTTCGTTGCATTTTTGCTGCAACGAACGTTTTTGTTGGAAAAGAAAAATTTTGCACATTCCGGGTCTCACAAAATTAATTTTCACTTATTTGAATACATGACACTTAACCAGTGTTTTGGAGATAATTTTCTTGGACAACCATTTTATTCTTTCATTTAGTGTTCTTTTTTTTTTAATCGATGCTCTGCATTGTTTTCTAATTTAAATGTGCAGTTTAACTTAGAAAGTTTTCAAGCGTTAAGTGGACACTTTATCATTAGTTGAAAACTGTAGAAATGTGAACGCAATTATTCAATTATTTCAACGCAAATTCAGTTTCGTTGTGATTTTAACACTAATCAAATACTCCGTCTGTAGTTTGCATCCGTGCGTTAATTCGGGGTGGCTGGCGTTAATTTCTTGAGAAATTTCTCGAAAGAACTGATTTCGTTGGTTAGCCCAAAGTTTTAAGTGAGTGCAAACATTTCTGGCGAAACAAATAATCTATTTAGATCATGCAACTTTGCCAAATGTGCATGTAACAATGTTTCCCTATACATTCTTGCTAGATATGTAACTCTGGTTGCTTAATGTTGGTAACATTTCATATTTTAAGAATATTTAAAGTTCAAACCAAACTATTCTCTTTACGGTATATAATTACTTTCTCTATGTACGGATCATTCGAATTAAAGAAAAAATATCATCCTTAACAATAATATACCTTGAATTTACAATTATTGCTATAATAAGAGAATTTATAAAATCACTTTAAATAGATTTTCAGAATTATATAAATCAACTCTTTTCTGTTGAATTCATCACCGGGATGCACAAAATAGTAATTTATATTTTACTTCTGCCACAGAAATGATACGAGGAAAAAATCCAAATTACATATATGTAGTTGTAGGTTAGAGAAAATGATGTTGATTAATGTGACTGGTAAGTATCGAATTTTTAATCTCGCCGACCAAACTTCACAGCGATCTATCGCGCTCACCACGAGAGTAAGGAAATATTTAATGAAAAATATGGTACCCAAGTTATTGCGTATCTTCGCAGGATAAACATAAATCAGTTAAGATAATCACAGCGAGGATCAAAGTGAACGAACCACCGCCCAGCCAGCAGCCGGCTTAAAGCTTCCCCTAGTTGTCTTTCGGTCTCTCGACTTTCTCTACTTTAGAGTGGAATAGCCAAGCTGTTATCCTTGTTTTTATTGTGCGACTTATTACATGTACGAAGGTCGAGCCGGAAGACAACAAATTTCCTTTCGTATCTTCCCGGATGGTATGACAGGGTGGGGAACGGCGCTTTTGAAAAATAACTGGAGGCATTGCGGCGCATCGGGAATGCCGTGACGCAACTATTCCATTATCTCAAGAAGCCAACAACAGCCGAAGGAGACGAAGGTATTTTTGAAGATTTTCCATCTCGGCTTTTCGCTGGCTTCTTCCTCCTCCTCCCCTCCGCCCCGTGTCATTTCTCAACGTCATCCGAGTCGTAACGAAAACCGCGACGGAAAACCCGTGTGTGCGTCTGCTTTTTCTAATAACATCGCGAAGAATCTAGTATCGCGCGATGATGCAGCGATACAGTAGAACCTCGCTCGTTGCATACGATCAGGGACAGAAAAAGGGGACTCCCTGCGTTTCTTCGTGTTTCCATATGGTATCGGAAGAAAATGTACATTTTTACATGGAAAGTTTTCCGTTGTGAAAATTGTTACTCTTAAATCGAAGTACGAGTGAAAAGAATTCTGGCCGTCCTCCTGCGTTAAATCTGAAAAAATTCAAGTCTGTTGTTATTATAAAGAAATATACATACATCAGTCTCGTGTAGGTCTCGGTAGTTCTAGTGTTAAATCACAACTCAAAAATTAAACAAATCTCTGCCCAAACGCATAACTTCTGCGAAATATTGACTATCAAACAAAACTGTGTGTGTGTGTGTGTTGTGTGTGGTAAATTCTTTTTACATTATTTAATGTCCTATGAAGACTTGAAAATGTACACTTTTTTTTAATTCAATATGGAACAAAACGTTTCAATTTTACCAACTGAACCAAATAAAAAAAAAACAGTGTAAAGCGACATATGCACGAAAAATTTAATTTATGTTATCTACTAAATAAAAATTAACAATTTAATGGTGTGCTCGATATTTTTGTCCTTGACAGCTGTTTCCACGAGTTGTTAGATGTTCTGGAATTCGTGGTCGGGATTGTGGTGGTTATGTAGGGAAAATACGGAGGGAGAAAGTGGAAAAACATAACCTCGATTTTTGCACGCAGTTTCCTGTTTCGTTGAACGAGCGGCGATCCACTGTAAATTTAACCGTGCACTACTGTAGTTGTCTCGTCTGCGGATTTCCGACGCAGAATTTTCTTGACAGTGGATATCTGGAGCATCGAAAACGGCCGATGATATTTTATTAGACCGTCCCCTCGGTAGATTGATCACAGGTCATGTGACCGTTTATTGTCCACCGAAACAAAGTGATTCGGTTGCGACGAAAGTAGAACGAAGCGTGGATGACACGCTCCGTAGAGTGGAATAAATCCGAACCTTTTGATCGCTGGCGCTCCTTTTATTCTGGAGCTCGATCGTTAAGGTGGTCGATTTTAAAACGGAACGCTGGACAGATGCCCGCTTTTTATCCTCTCATTTTAGCTGTCACGTCGGAGCCCGCGACTATTTCGAAGAGTTCCACCGCGATCGGGCCCGTTCGACGATATACATCTGTTTGGAATCGTTTGATTGCCGTGATTTAATCAGGGACTAAAACAGTTCTGGAAATTTTTAACACATCCTATGGTAATGTTTCTATTTGTATAGAAGCGAAGCGGAATATAACCATTGAGAGAGCCAGGAGATTGATCGTGGATGATACGGGATGAGATATGTCAATGTCATAATATCAATCCAATGAAAACACTTTTTTGTCTTTAACCATTTGTTTCTGAAACTTCTGTTTATTTACTTTATTCGCTTGTTTAATTTACTAACGTGTTCTTGTAAGCACAATAAGAATTTGTACAATATGATATAAATTTAAAGCACAAACTGATATATTGTCATAATTAGACCGCGGAACTTCATGCAAAATAAAAGTTGTCCAAATCAATTGTAAAGAACAGAAGTGACATGAAAATGTATTTGTTGTTTCAATAATTTTACTGAATTAAATGCAACATGACAACATTATACAATGTTGAAAAATGCAAAGGCAAAATGGTGAACTCTAAGTTTTTTAATTTATGATTATTGGGATTGTATGGATGCATTTATAAGAAAATTCAATATTCAAACATTTTACTCAAAAAGATTATACCGCAGGAAATAATAGTTAAAAATCGGACTGAATATATTCTTGTTATTTTCAAGAAATATTGTGAAATAACCACTTTTAGTGCTCCGTAAACCTAGAGTTAAGCACCAGTCGTGGCTGCGCGCCCTTTTTCAAGATACGCGATCGGAAACGTAACGCGCTCCAGATAAAACGAGTGCATAGGTAGCAACACATGCAGCATGTATCGACACATATCTTGGCCAGTTCTATTTGTATTCATTGACAATGTGTGTTTCGTTTTCTTCCCTTCGCGTTCAATAAACTCCGGCCAGGAAAATAGAACCGCGTGAAACTCGACCGACGTTTCGGTGCATTGTGCCCGAACGAGCGCGACGCAAACTGAATACTACTCTAATGCATACTCGAAACCTTGATACTGGTATTTACATGGATCCAGCTAGAGACTGCAGTCGATTCGATAGACATTCATGGCCGTGGCAATCGAACGTGTAACTATTCGTGGAGGGGTGAGGGAGTGGGAAGGGCGGGGGAGGCTCCAAACGGTTTGGTATTATCTTGACTGTTCGCTCTTCCCTGAGCATGCGAACGATCTGAATATTCGCTCAAAACAATAGAATTTTCCGTTTTATACGCTGAGGAAACTCTGCCGTGAAATTTTATCTATGACTTGCGTTGCATGCAGGTCAGCATAAGTTATTTCTCTTTATAAACCATTTAAACGCACCACGTATTGGATTCACTTTTCGAGAAAAGGAATTCTGTTTCAATTTACACCCTGACTGTAATATCGTTCACGTATATTAGGTCCTTGGCAACGTTAAACAAACGCAACTTCTTTTCTGAACTGGGCAAGTGAAATCAACGTTGTATTCTGTCAATGAATTTCAAGTTTCCTGAATGTATTAGGGCAGACATTGAATTTTTACATTATAAGAAATATGTAGTATTAGGAAAAGTATGAACTTCACTTTGAGTATCATATAGAAATTATTTTAATTTTTGATAATGTCAATATTTTCAAATATATTCATTTAGTAGAAGCATTTTTTTGTTAACATTTCATTCTCTAAGTTTTCTCCTTCACAAGTCTTTTTTAACCATCTGCTTTTCCTTCTATCTTATACAGAGTGTCCCACATAACAGTTTTCACGATTTTATAAAAAATATTTTCAACAAAAGTTGATCAGTTTTCGATTGGCTATATATTGCAATAAAAAAGTTAGAAAAACATTGTTTTTATAGTATTGTCAAGGTCACCTTCATTTTTTTTAAATGACACTTTGCATTTTTGACTTACAAGTCAGTTGTTAGCAGTATTATAACCCTTGTCAAGACAAATTCAACAACCTAACATACCATGACCTTGGGATGACCTTGAAGGCGAAGAAATGAAAATTTCAACAAAACACGATAATCTGCTTGAATGGGCGATAATAACTTGTTTTGATTATTAAGAATCGAAATTACAGTCAAATCAGAAACCTTGACTAAATGAACGGAAACGATTTCGTAAAAAAAGTCACATCAAATGTTCGAATTGAAACCCGTTTTGTTGTAGGCACAATTCCTTTCTTCGTAGTAAATTTGTATTGCTTGCTCGTACGATACTTTCCTAGCGAAGTTCTTCGCATGCTGTACGGATTCCCTGCTTTAAATGCTCCTTATTTTATATTGGAACAGTATAAACTATTGACTGTAAATGACCCCCTAAAAAAAATCAAGTGGTGACAAATCGGGGGATCGTGGTGATCAAACAATGAGGCCACAAGGGCTCAACCAATGTTCTCCAAACTTTAAATTAGGTAATTACGAACCATTCGAGCATTAAGAGGTGGACAACAGTCTTGCTGGAAATAAATACGTTGTTGAACATCATTTAGAAGCCCTTGCATCAGTATTTGAAAGTGCGTGGAAAGAAAATTTAAATAACTTTGAGATGTTAAGTTATGTTCATAAAAATAAGGTCCAAGATTTTCTAAGATCCACGTTTTTCAATTCGAACATTTGATGTGACTTTTTACGAAATCGTTTGCGTTCATTTAGTCAAGATTTCTAAATTGAATGTAATTTCGAGTCTTAATAATAAACTCAAGTAATTATCATCCATTCAAGCAGGTTGTCATGTTTTGTTGAAATTTTCATGTATATTTCAAATGCTATTTTAAATAATCGTTGGTGTACAATTAAAATAAGACTGTTTTAAATAAACAGTCTTTCAGCAAATAAAATATTTTTATTTCGATAATTTGAAACATAAAATAGAATATTTGAACTTTTAATAGTATTTAAAATATTTCTTGATGACGAAAATAGATTAAGGAAACAGGTAATATTAAAATGCAAGAAACCATAATTTATACCATATTTTTACTGGGACGCCGTGTAGAGATATAGAATAAAATAGTTTATGAAACTTTAAAGTCGTTTGCAGAGAACGATTTGCGATCTATAGTTCCTTCCAGATTTTGGTTCTCAGTTACGAGTACAGTACGATGCAATAAAAATAATGTTGACCTTAAAAATGAAGGTCAAAGACGTTTTTACAGATGTCCATCCATCCAGAGGTGTAGAATTCCACTCCGATCGGCTTTACACTTAATTTTTATACATCCTGTATATTAATATTTTCAGATATAATATTTGATCGTTATGAATAAGAGAAAAAATAAATAAAATATTTTTTATAACATACTTATTATTTTGAGAATCCTTCAAATAAAATACTATCTGAAGTAATATTTTAAAAACTTTTTCTAACAAAGAAAATGTTTTATTATGAAAAGCGCACGTATGATTTCAAATAAAATATACTATTTGCTATTCACTATTTGAAATAATATTTTACCCAGCTCTGCTATACATATGTACTATATCCTATAATTTAAAGTTCGAAATTAATTTGCAGCCCCAATTGGCTATTCCTTTTTCTGTGTACTCTTGCAGTTTATCGACCAAAACTGGTCGGTAACGTGAAAGCCATGTAAGTTGTCTACGCAATTGAAATCGAATCGCGGCTCGCGTCAAATCGTAGTTAGTTCATCTACGGCTGATTGTCGGCTTGGTTAGCAGAACAAAGTTACTAATTAGTTGTTCGACGTTTTTCCCAGGGAAAGCCACGTCGTGCCAGGGGCTTGCCGTAATTATTCGCATCTCGAGCTCCATGAACTGCTTTGCTCCACGTGTTGTTAATATTCCCCGAGGCTTGAGCGTTGTCAGAACTCGGCTAATTTAGCGGAATTAACCATCCGATGTTTCGGAACGAAACGGAACCGAACAGAACGGAAACACCCACACACGCGGCGACAGCTATCGACCGAATCGACAGGCCCGCTCATATTTTATCATAATTTCCTTCGAGGTTCGTCAATGCGCGAGGGAATATCGCAGGTCGAAGGAACAGCTCGTAAAAAAATGTTTTATGCGGCGTACACGCGAGCGGAAACGAGATCCACCCAGGCGCTATCTTTCTTCCTTTTTTTTCCTTTTTGGTTCGTGCATCCGCACTGACTTTTTACGAGACCCGCGAAGAATGGTTTCCGTCGCGATAAAATTCACGCGTCTAGTTGTCCGTCTTTGTTTTTCAAGACAACCGTGCGTCTGGTTTCGCGTACGCAATTTCCCACACGTGGCGCACTCTGACTTTGAAATCTTCTTCCCTTCTGTTACATCAGAGCACGCCTTTGTCTGAATCATTGGGTC
Source organism: Halictus ligatus (assembly GCA_028454255.1). Taxonomy (NCBI): domain Eukaryota; kingdom Metazoa; phylum Arthropoda; class Insecta; order Hymenoptera; family Halictidae; genus Halictus; species Halictus ligatus. The sequence goes on along the minus strand of CM052139.1, from coordinate 13,429,003 downwards.
ATACGTATTTTTGGGATGGGCACAGAATTATTATTGACGCAACAGTTCTATTGTAATACTAGGTACTTCAATAAGTTTCTTCCGTTATTTTGGTAAATGAAAGTCATTTGTTTAAATAGAAATATATAAAATATTTTATTTATATTGCCAAGCAGCATTGTCAAATATATATTAACAACTCACAAAAATTCAGTATTGCAAGGTTTTCATTTAACAATTGATTGTTTCAATGTAAATTCGTTAATTTGTACACGTGGTTATCAATGAAATTTGATCATCCGCTATACCATTGAAATAGTAAAATTTGTTTGGAGATCATAAAACATTGAAAATAAAGTAATTTCTTCAGAAAATAAAATTCTTTAATAACGACAAAGATCATTTAAGAGTAACTTGAAGGTGTTTACTAACTGTAGGTTTAGATCTAGGGAAATCTTGTGCAGCATTCATTAAAGTCGTACACTTAATTACGACTGACATCAATTCCGTTTTATGTATTCTCTTCATTTCACATTTATCAATCAATGTTTCACTGTAACTCTACTACTGTGTACAATAAAAAAATATAATGTAGTCAAGTAAGTGATATTCAGTCTGATAAGAGCTATCACAACAATAACAAATTAATATCACCAATCATTTACAGCCAATATAACATTATATAGCAAATTTTTTTATATTTTTATGCATTATTTTTCAGTCAATGATCTTCAGATTATTATAGACAGAAACAACAAATGAAGAGAATCTTAATCACTTATTGTTGAGCAACACAAATGTAGTTAATACTTATTAATGCCCAAGGTTATATTGTTTTCTGAATTTATACAAACTGTATGTAAACAATAACTTCGTACAATTAATTTATTTTTCGGTAAGAATTTTTCTTTAATGCATCAGCTCCTGATATTGTTATAATATATAATTTTACAGAAATGAATATTACATTTCGTTAAATAAATTGCATGATACAATACCTTTCCGAGATGAACATATTCCTAGTGAAAGGTGAAATAAGATACTTTTTAGAATGCATGTGACATGTTTGGAAAGCAAATAATTCAACTCGCTCTGAAACTAGGTTTATAAAATACATACACGAAGCTGTCTTATTCTGAGAGTATGGCAGCTTCAAAGAATGCAAATCGCGTCACGCAGGAGAATGTTTGAAGTATATTTTTAAATCTACACCTGGGTTTCTAGGTCGTCCAATGTGTACGCACTACTTTCAGGGAAAATAGAAACCAGAAATGAATATATAAAGAAGAAACCAGGAAATCTGTCTTCAACGTGATAAATAAATAAATCTCCTAATTCAGCAGTACAGATATAAAACTTTCTAATTCATACATTAATAGGTAAGAACAAGCTTACGAATACTTAAAAGTATTACAATTATGGACAACTGTAATTCGCTATTGAAAATATACATGTAGGAATCGAAGCGGCCGACGTTATACCCAGTGTCGTCAAAATTGAGAGGCATGCAGTTACCCTCCCTCTCTCTCTTTCTTTCTCGGCCATTACCGAGTTAGCCACGACGGAGACGTAGACGCAAAGCGAATTGGGTGCGTCTACACATCACGTGACCGGTCTGGGGCGGAATGGGGGAATGGCGTCGTAGAAGGGGTAAGACGAAGTGGGAAACAAGTCTTGGTCTGGCTACTACCCCAAACCGTTGCCAATGTACAGTCTACACGCTCCCCTTTCCTCTGATGGAGAATTACAAGAAGAATTACAAACTTTAATTTTTTAAGTTCAAGGTCATTTCAAAGTCATGCCATTATACATATCTGGATGTACCTTTCGATCAGTTACACGATGCAATAAAAAAAATGTAGTTATGTTTCGAGAAACACCGATGACCTTGATAACCACAAATTTGGTCCATTGACACGATGCACATTGCGTAACAAATATTTTTTGCATCACACTAACCTGAAGAGATATTTAGGTGGCCTTACTTAAACGGACCACCCTGTATACGACACGCAGCCACGATATCTTCTAGTTTGGTTTAATTTTAAAATGGGTATTCTATTGTAAAGGGTATCCGAATATTAATTTTGACCACTTTATCAGTATGTGACTTCAAATCTACACGGCGCCATAGAGAGTTAAATAAATTAGTTATTGGGCCATCTTCTTGGCCGTATTTCTTTGAAATTTGTCATAGAAGAGAAAGAGAAAACTGAACTGTTCGGACAGTTGGGGACTGCAGGAACCATCATCGCGCGAATTCAGATAGATTAGATTGTGCCAGGATTAGATAGCTCAAAAGATAATTCCACAGCATTAATGCCAGGATTTGCTGGCCACCGCCGCTTCAACGGTAGAAGGTATGTAACAACCATAATAAAACGGTCAACTGGCCACCGTAAGGGGGACGTACAACAGTATTCCCGGAAGTTCCTATGCTTAATCTAGGAAATGCGTCTGCGGCACTTGGGCAACACACTTCGGTCTTCATCGTATTTAAAGCAGACGTGCTGCAAAGCTATTCCAAAGCTGTACATCTCTTTGCGTTATGCGTATTCAAAATATAGGCGTAGGGTGCCGCATTTAAATTGCGAATGTTGAATATCTCCCGTACCTTTCGATAAGGTGATGAAAAGAGAAAATAAATTGATCTGTAAAATGTGCGTACGTTGAAAAAATCGTATTTCCGAAACACGTACTTTTAGAAATTTTCACTTCACTATTCGCTAGACGAGACGATTCATACTGTTTCACAAAATAAATTCAATTTATGCTTCACATGATGTTCTGTTCGAAGTATTGTTACAACTAAATTGTGGATCTTCATGCAAAATAAAAATTGTTTACAGCAGTAGCAAGGTACGAGAGTCAGATGGAAATTTATTCCTAATAATTGTAATGTGTAGAAAATAATATATTGATGTTTTAAAATTATTCTAAACTTTCCAATCTTCTATTCTTCATTTTTTCATTCTTTTACTAATTTTTGTCATAAATGTATAAAATCTGAAGCTTTGTTATAACTGTGCGCGTAAATTGTTGGAAAATGTGAATGCACTTGAATAGAAGTTAAGACATTTTAATGACGAAATAAATGAACATAAAGTATTTACAGTAAATTAATAGCAAAAGTCACTTAATAAAATGTTGTATATGCAGACGAGCCAACAGATCATCAGCATTACACTGCGCAATTTATACATTTATGAGAAGATTAAGTTGAAATATGAAATGCTGAAAACAGCAGACAAAAAGAACACTTATGCTATTTTCATTTGAATTAACTTAATTCACATTTAATTATTTTACGTTACAATCAGCGCAGAAGATTTTTATTTTCCATAAAAATTCATAGTATTTTCATAACGCACATCTTAAGCCAGTCAGAATCAACATGCACTATTAGCTATCACAATGTTGGTCTTCGGAATTGCATGTAATTAGGCGTTTCTTCTACTAAATAGCTATATTAACGCGCCCGGACAAAACTTTCAGAATGAATTATGTTAATTACACGACTTGTCTAAGCTAAATTACGCATCCCAAGTTCCCGTAAATTCGTTAATTAAAGGGGAACCGTAAGCGCAAACACGTAGTATACAATGTGTACTTTGTGGCGGAACTGTAACAGTAAATCTTAAGTTGCATAAGTGAAACTTCCGTGTGCCTTTAAAGTTAATAAGATAACTGTTTAGCTGAACAATCACCGTCGAGGCGTGCGATTCTGGATTGTACGGGTTGTCCCGCAATTAGCAGAATCATCAAACCGAGAAACGCATTACACGCAAAACCAAGCCCCAAATGTAAAATGAAATGTTTTAAAATACTGCAATCTGTTGGGTGAATGCAAAAGTTTCTTCTTCGAAGAGAAACAACACACCAACTTGTAAAACATTGGTAGACGACTCTGGAAAATGATCGTGACTATAATAAGTAAAATTATTATTTTAAAATGTAAGTGCTCGTTTCTTACTTTCAAATTGGATACCAACTTTTACAGTCTAATGCTTAATACGTACCTATGAATTTTCTCGAGAATTTCTGTGATGCAATTGATTATTTTGTGGGTATGAAATTTCTAATTTAAAATTAGTGACGTCGAAGATGATGCATCAGAATGAAAAGCAATGAATACTTGTTTGAACTTTTCCTCTCATTATATTCAAGCTTAACCAAGCATTCAAAGATTATCCAAAAAGTAGCAACAGTAATGTCCAAACTTTAACTATTATAATATAATATAATAACAATCTCTAAATCAACATAATTATAATTTATCTAGAACGCCAAAATTTTGCATACGTTTGCATCGGATTTTGCATCAGATTGAGATGATTTCCTCAGAACAATATTTATTTGAAAAGATATAAGTATAATTCTATTTTTCAACGCTCGAAAAAACAAAAAAAAAATGCCACTTTGATGACACAGTTTATGGTAATAATGATGAGAAAAGAAACATTTCGGGCAGTATGTTTCTTTGCAAAAGTCCAAGGGGATTCTACTGTACCATTGTTTCTTAATAGACTGCGTGTCTTTATGCAAAATAAAAATTGTGTTCAGGAATTCCAAGACATAGGAGTCAAATAAAAATTTATTTCGTGTTTAATAACTTTAATAAGTTGGGAATAGTAAATCTCATTTTCTTTTAGTTTTTTTGCTACTTTAAATTATACTGATTCATTTTTACCATAGACTCTATAGATATTTTGTTATTTTTTCACACTCGTAAGCATACTAAATGCATAAAAATTGCAATATTTTAATGATGTAGTTCATAATCAAATCTGAAGAGGTCTCACTTAGAAGTGTGAGTTCGATTAAATGGAAAAGGAAAGTATTGCAAATAAAGATTGGAAGAAGTGTATTGTAATTAGGTCCCAATTCTAATTGATAATTTGGAACACTTCATGAATGGGTACTTGAGAAAGAAAGAGTGATACTTTAAAGTAGACTCGAATCTAGACGCGATAAGTTGAAATGGTTTCTAAAGACCTTGAGAAATATACCTAAGTGCTACTCTCACGTGAAATCGCTTATAAATTCTTCATTTCCTTCATTTACTATAGTGGAAACAATCAATTAAACTATCCATCCTTTTTTTCTTATTTAAACTTACACAGACCCCTAAGTGAGGTTTATACAGCTGAACGTAGTTTACATTATGTTACAAAATACGGCTTAAGTAATGTAGCTATGTTAAACTATCTATTTTGTACGACTACGTTTATTCTTACTTTTTGTTATGATTAGACTGCTGATTTTCTGCATTTATAACAAAATTGAGTAGGTGAAATGTAAAATAGTAGGAAGTAGATTTGTAAAATTTTGCATCTCAACGAAAGTAGAGGCTTCTAGCTTCAAAAGGAGTCCAAAATTATCGCACTATTTTTTTAAACTATTGTAAAATATTGAAAATTTCTCGAGAATGGGAAATTTAGTGTTCAAATAGATTTTGGACCTACTGGTAGGTAGTTACATTACCTTGCAATGAATACAGGAAAATTATATTTTACATAAATATCCGCAGTCTACTAATAGCATCAGAATTTTTTTCTAATATTAGAATCGATATCTTACCTGAATTCATGGCTCATTCTTCGCTCAAGTTCAATTTTCCGGTCAGCACTAAAAGAGTTAAACAATTTGGATCGCGTTATGCTGACCGGTCCCGTGGATGTTAAAAGAATATTTATCGTAGGATATCCGTATTCGAAAAGGTATAAACCAGGGAGTGCCGTTTAATCTTTCATAAATTCATCGCGATACTTGCTTGATTTCGTCCGGTATTTGCCGTAAACTTTTCCGGACACCGTTCGTTCCCACGACCCTGCTATAAATAACCCGGGCACTTTTGCGAGGCCATAAATTTCGGACGAGATTTCCGAATCTTTAACAAAGTTTCCAGCACTGGTTTCCTGGACTTTTAAAAAGCGGTACGACAACATGCACTGCCGTTACGAGAAGGAGCACGCCGCGTCTGTCTTTCATTATTCTTCGTTTGTCCAATAGAAAAATATTTGGTTACGGATCGTTTACCGTCGAATCATCGACCCTTTAATATTGCTACCGGTTAGAAGAAGGAGAGATCGCGCGCGAAGACGGACAGAATGGGCGGACAGATTTACGGCGGCCGATTCGTCGACACAAAAGTTGCTCATCTCTTGGCACCGACCACCGCTGTCACGGTCGGCCATCGCCAACATTAATGGTCGCTTTTTAAAATAACGAGCAAACAAAAGCGGAAACGCAGTTACTTTTACGATCGTCATTTGTCAACTGGACTGTCGACAATTAATATTGAAAACTTTATACGCTGCGAGAGCATCAAATGATACTGTACGAATAAAAAGGTACTAATTCGTTGCCACGTGATAACGTGTCAGACACGAAATGAAACTTCCATGGAGCATTTTAATAAGTACGGATATTATTAGAATCTTCAGATCAGCAAGATGAAATCTAGTAAACGTAGGAGAGACGTCACACTTTTGCATTAGGTGGCAATAATAACTTTGTTTTCGTAGTAAATAAAAATAGATCAAAATAAATTGTTTTACTTATTATGAAAAGTATATGGATGTAGTATCGTAGTTATTCGTTGTAACCTTGCCAAGCGTAGGTTTATAGTTTAGGGTTCTGTAGTTTTAGTGCTTTAGTTGAACACGTACTTTTAGGGACCGAGCGTGGGGCCTGAAGTGGCCATAACAGTGAAAGCGTTTGGGCTATTTGGCAAAAGTCAAGGGTGTTCGGAAAAGTTCGGTAGGGGCGGAAGGACTCATCGGAAAATGCGATGATGCCCAGAGCTGTTGAGTTGACGTCGAAGCTAGAGGTGTGTGTTGTATTCAATTTCGTTACATAAAATAAATAAAAATAAAAAGAAAGGCAATTTTTTCATTCCTCTTTATCATATTTCCTCCTACCGATGCCAAAAGTTCACAAGTTGTTGTGTTTCCAGATTTCTGACACCTCGTTAACGTTCTTATATGGATTCCATATGTTCTCTGTGCTTCATGCTATAATATCATCTCATTTTTTCGTACCTTTTCAGTGGACAATTCCAAATTTTCGACGCTCCATTGACCTTTTGCAACGTTACATTGTTGAAAATATTTCCTCGGCATACTGTGAAGAAAAAACTTCGATCATAATAACTATTACAACCCACTCAGAACGCTTATTATCTTATGTGGCGTCTCTCCTCATTTTACGGAAGAGCCATTTAATGTTACTATTAAATATCAGACATTTCATATCTATTGCATCGTCACTAATCTCAAATTGAAGGAAAACGACAATAAGGGAACAAATGTATTATCACTCTTATAACTTAACAGTGTAATGTTATAAATAATTAATTTCATATTTTGTGAGTTATTTTTTATTGTTGTTTTTAAACAATTTAGCTTCGTTTTGTTACTATTTCTACACTTATTTTAAGCTGCAATTACTATTCTATTAATGTTGTAATTTCGTTTATAGAACATCATACTGAAGCTTCTGAAGTATTTTACTGCTTCTCCTTTTAGTCGAAATCGAGCGAACATATCAAATTTCCTATCGTGTCGCTAATTAATTTTAATGATGTTTTATTATGTAATGAATTTCAAAATTCATTATCTGTAAGTGATGTCTAGAGGACTGGCCGACGTAATGTTCGAGTAAACAGGGGTTAGGATAACCAGGAAATTGCCTCTCTACCTACAGACAGGTGTTTCCCCTCAGTCAGTAATGTACCTGATGATTTCTAATCGTGTCGTCGACATTTCCGATTAAGTTTACGGAGTGTCGAATATCGATATTGATTTGTAGTAAATGTAGTCGCCTATATTTGATTATGAATACAAAATATTCAATTTTTACCAGACCAGACACAGTACATACTATTTTCTTATGTTCAGAGTGAATCATATAAAAATGGAATTCATAAGAAAAAGCAAAAACAGAAAGTACGCTGTGAAGAGAGTATAGAGAGCAGTGTAATAGGAAAACAATAATGTTAATTAATGAACCCACTGTTTATTATTATGAATATTAGAGTTTGTGTTGGTGTTATATTATAATATATTATTTTGGTTAAAATTAAACGGATATAATAGAATAGGAAAAGAATAAAAATAGGGCAATTGGAAAACTATAAACCTAATTAATTTAGGGCTAAACGGTTCGAACAATCGTTCGTTTATTATCATGTATATTAGAGTCTGTATTGGTGTTAAATTATAGTATGTTATATTGGTTAACATGGAATAGGTATAATATAATAGACATAGAAACAACACACTGGAGATAAGTAGGTTTAAAAATATGAAAATCAAAGCCTCTCGAGATCTGAAAGGACATATAAGGCATCAGTAAATAAATAACCAAAAGGTTAAACTTCACCTTGGCAACCCAGAAATTGTTAACTTTTTTATATACTCTTGTAGGTTTTGACGATAAAACGCCAAAAATTCAAGTTTTAATGTTAGGAATACACTAGTTCAAAAGTTGTGTGTTGAAAGTTGAGCGATTACAAGCGTTTTTGTCAGGTAAGGCTGCAGCTGTAATTGTATTGGTATATACCAGAGATAGGCAAATATTTATCTAAAATTTTCAAATAAAAGATTACCGAAAGTTATCTTTTATTTGCACTCATATTTCTGAAATACATTTCATCATAGTTTATCTGTAAGATACTCTTCGCAATTCTCATTCGTCATCTGTGGTTTATCGAATCTCGAAATAACGTATACGTATTCAACGCCTCTAGCGGCAAGAAGTTATTTGGGAGGCTTCATCCGTAAGATATAGCTGAAAATTTTCAGATTATCTTTGACGATTATTTGAGAGTCGAAGGCAGCGTCAACATTTATCTTACGGTGAATCCCGCCAGATACTCGCTATGGAAATGTGTCTTTGATTTTCGGTGAAACGATTTCAACGTAACTTTGAGATTTATTCTATTGAAGGAAGATGATTTATTTTATTGTTTTAGTCGTGACGAGTATTTCCAAGACATGAAAATCACATGCATCTTTATTCGTATTTTTAATTGATTTCAAATAACCGACCTCTTGATTCGACGTTGCCAAGTCGTAATACGTACATCGTAATATAATATGTAAGTACGTATGTATTACGGTATAGTGACTCCCTATTCGAACACTTCTTATTATTTAAACGATTGTTTAAACAATTAAATTGTTATTATTTAAACAAATATCTAAACTAATACATCTTTATTATTTAAACGATTATTTAAACAAACACATTTTTATTACTTAAATAATATTCTTCACGTTTTGAATTGAGTAAAAGTCTTTACTATACATGGAAATGTCATTGAGTTTCTCCATCGGAACTCTGCTACATATTAAGTTATTAGGACAATTTTATAAGGAACTCTTTAGATTATCTACAGATACACGTACATAGATAGATATATTATTAGATACGTAGATTATTGCATGCAATGGAGTTTTCTGTCTACGGTTTTGAATTACCGAGTCTGTAGAAAATGCTCTGGTACGGTAGCGGACTCTATCGAAATGAAACGGTCAACTAGTGAAATAAAATTCTTTGATGAACTTCGAAGGAAACGTTTCAATACTGATACTGAAACTTATCGTATTTGTGGCGTGTTTAGACTTGTTTTCATCAGCAAACTATTTGCAATCGATTAATAATGTTTCCATGGCAGAATTATGAATTGTAACAAACATTTTATTGCTATTGATAAGTAATGGTGACACACTTACATTATTGTCTTTAGGAGGGACATAATGCGACGCGTCATATGGTCGTGATCCAGTATCAGAGATAACATTGTCACGAGTAGCGTATTGGCATTTACCAACTAAATCCATTATTATTTCTTATTAACGTTATCATAATGTTACCAATAGCTATCGATTGAAAATGTTTGCCCGAACAAAATAAGCCCAAACACGGTATAAATCGGATAATAACATAGTCAAGTTGTACTGCCTTTTTGTTGCACCTTCGGGCACTCGGTCCGTGTTTGCATGCTGTCCTTTTCTCTCTACGTTCGCCGCAGTCGAAGCGGCCATAAATATATACATATATATGTGCAATGACAGATGACGATCCCTGCCGAATGATCCCGAAAGTAGAGGAACGAAACATGTGTTAGTTTCTTTTGGCTGAAGGAGTGCGTTGTTTTAAACAAATGTAATCTTTACACAGAAGGGAATTTTTTTTAAATTTGAAAAAAATGAGAATGTAGCCCCAAGTGTCCTCTTTACGGACCTGTTTTTAAAAAAATAAACATTTTAAAATTGACGAAATTCAAACGCTGCATCACGGTATACAGCCTCGGACAGCCGGGCACAGTGCTGGGTCGAGAAATTTGGTAACATTTTATAATAACCGTTGAACCATAAGAGATAAAAAAAGTCAATTCATTAAAAAATTATGCCCATCCACTAATAATTATCGTAATAAATATATATTTTTTGTCATAATTTTTTAATTCATTGTTTCAATTTTATTGTCTTAAAATAATATTTTAAATGGTTAATTTATTACTTATTTAGTACTTTTCCAGATAACTTAAATCATCGATGTCTTTGATTATTTTCTGCATTTTCTAAAAGAGTCGGTAATTCAGAACCGTAGACAGAATAATGCATGGCATGCAATATCTATGTACGTGTACGTGTATCTCTAAATAATCAAAATAGTTTCTTATAAAATTTAGCAGAGTACCGATGGAGAAACCCAATTATATTTCCATTTATTGTAAAGACTTTTACTCACTGCAAAACGTAAAGAATATTATTTAAGTAATAAAATTGTGTCTGTTTAAACAATAGTTTAAGTAATAAACATTTATGTGTTTAAACATTTGTCTAAATAATAAAAATTAATTCGTTTAAACAATCGTTTAAACAATAAAAAGTGTTCAAATATTAATGGGAGTCACTACATCGTGGTGCGTACTTAGGTATTACGACTTGGCAACGTCGAATAAAGAGGTAGGTTATTTGAAATCAAATAAAAATACGAATAAAAATACATGTGATTTTGATCTCTTTGAAATACTCGTCACGAATATGTAAAAGCGTCAAATAAAAAGTCTGGCTAAATAAAGTTTCAAATAACAGATACAGATAACTAAGAAATCTCGCGCGACATCTGGATTCAAATAAGCCACATGATTTTGTATCTATTTGTTCCAACAAAATCGGACGGATACTCTGCGACCAAGTAACTACAGTTAAATCCGTAAGATACATCGTGGCGCTGTATCCGAATCTCAAATAAATCTCAGAGATAACCAGAAAATCATCGGAGAGGCAGGCCAAATAAACTGTCCAAACCAGGCGCTTGAGAGATAAAGATACAGATAAATTCTCGCGCTTCATCCGACTTCGAATAAAAGACTAAAGATACAGTGTATCTTATCTAATACTTATTTGATTAATTTTTTATTCAGATACTGCTCATCTCTGGTATGTACTCAGCGTTGCGCGTTGTATAATGAGCAAAGCCGCTAGGTGACACCACAAGGACGCAGTGATGTCGATAATGTAGATTTGCAAGCGCAAACGCCCCCCCCCCCCAACCCCACATACTCACGAACTTAACCTTGACCAACCTGCATGCTGCTTCGCTCATTGGACTATGTCCGAATATCAATATTGCGACGCCCTGTAAGAAACACTTAAAATCTCACAACTTTTGAACCACTGAATTCCTAACGTTAAAACTCGGATGATTGATACTTCCTCGTCAAAATCTACAAGAATATGTAAACAAAGTTAACAATTTCTGGATTGCCAAGGTGAACTTAAGCCAGTACCTATTTTGTAAGACAGAAATCATGATTTCTGAAAAGTGAAACATGATAACATATCCATCGGTGGAATATTGCTGCATTAATTTATATCAGTAATTTAGTTTATATTTCATTTTATAAGTTTATTCGATACAATTATATCTCACGTTGATATAGCGATGTTGGAATTACATCCAGTACAAAACAGAATCTTGGAACTTTAGCAATAATTTGTTAGGTGCAAAGTTTTGACTAACGAATCACTCCGTGCAGAGCAAAACACGTCATAGATAACTTAAGCGAAGCTACACTGCAGTATTCGGGTAGTTCATTACTGTTCCCGATAAACGTTTCCTCATTAGAACATTGACCAATCTAAGGGCGATGAATCTTCTCTCAACTAGTTTCGAAACTTACAATTAGATACATTGCTTCATAGCAAAACTAATTTATATAACAGGTTCAAATTGTTCAAATTATGCGTAATTTCCTGATCTTTTTTAGAAGTAACATTTTTAATTGAAATTCATATTTACGTCACCGAGTTATCAAGTATTTATATAAATTAAATTAAATGTGATCTATCTTGATAGCATATCTAGTGAAAGAGAAAATATTTAATTATCCGTGAACGGCGGAACATCAATCATATTACTAATTACACTTTCAATTAAAGGCACTTACTCTGATAAGAAGCTAAAAAATTAATTATTATAATTCTTTATCAAACTATAAACGTTCATGCAACGTATAATACAGTAAAATTTCCTTTAATCTTTCTTTAACCTTCTATTATTCGAGAACACTTTTATTTGAGCTATTTTATTTAGAATATGAAGACATTGTTTACGCGAAATCCTATTATTCAAATGCGCATTAATAATATAAAGATTCATTGTAGTTTTTGTTAAAATGTACAATTCGATATACGTTCGGTTATGTTATTAATCGATATATGAAACATTTAATTCTTGTAACACAAGAAAAACAAGGTAAGGGGAGGGGGCAGGGGTATAGTCGGATAAGGGGGTTAAAAGTGCCCCTAAACCAAATTGAATTTGCAATAACCCATTCGATTGCTAATCCAAAGACAATATTTTGTGCCAATTTTCCACCCTATATGTCGACATGGGTGGTAGTAATAGGGTGACAAAGAAAATCAGGTTTTTCAGACATAACATATGGAAAAATAAGGGATATTTTAGCTATGAATGCACATCTATAAATCTTTTCAGAATTTTTAGCTTCGAAACCGAATTTTAAACAATAAGAAAATTTTGAAATTCTGATTTTTTGTAGAAGTGATGAGAAACTAAGTTTATTGTTATGTCGTGCATTTTCTCGCAATGGTAAGAAGAGGTTCTGCGTGTATCTCTTTGAATTAATGGCTCAACACAATATTATATATATCGATAACAACTATGTACATTTTCTACTTCGAACTGGTGATGCTATATCCTTTAGAGAATTGCTGTCTTCTTGAGAACAATTTTGTGTCTGCTTTTCTGCCCTGGAGTCTGTTCACTCTTCACCTCAGTGGTGACTTCGAAAAAGAGTGGGAGATGGTCCCAATTTGGGGGAAAGATGTCTCATTTGCTGCTTGACTTGAGGGAGGAGTCATTTCTATGCAACCCCTGTTGGTGTTGGAGGAAGTCCCCACCCTAAGCCAAACGCGTAGAGTAGGTGCATAGGCAGCACGTGACGATTGCCAGACCCCAGAGCAGCGTGACGAAAAAAGGGGCTCAAGTGGACCGCGCGTGCGGGCGGGTTATTACCCCTTGTCCCACGAGGGCGAGAACCATCAAGTTTGGGAACAATGCTTCCTTGGGAAAGCTAAATTTTCCAAGGACTCGGAAGACGAGTCGCCTTGTCCGAGTCGTGTGTCGAACTATGTTTATTGAGAGTCCCCAAACTGATGGCCCAAGGGGTCTGAATTAGGGTCTCTTACCCTCACGTATTACGCAGATGTCTAACACGTGAAGATTAGGCCTTAAATGTTGCGGGCATATAAAATATGCAGGCCTCCTCGAGACCCTCGTTTCCCGAGGTCCCGAGGTCTAACCGTCTTTCCTCAGAAATATCTATACGTGCCATAACATTTATATTTTTACAGTTTTAGCGTCACGTTATGATTTTTAACATATAATTTTTCAGATTTTTCAAATAATATCAAAAAGATATTGTAATGACCATTTTAATTCGATGAAAAATTAAATTGTTCGTGTCTTTTTTGTAATAAGAAATACAGACTAACAAATTACCGATGGTTTATTAAAATATTGACAACTTTACTGAATTTTATTTTATACAACTTTTGAGAAATAGGAACCCATGTGTCTGTCATCAGTATAATTACTCGAAATAAGTCAGAAATGCTTTGAAAAATAAGTATAAATATCCAATTATCCTAACAAAAAGCAATGGACATTAACATTCAGCAAGGATTTGTTATTAATTACTCATGCGAAAACGCACCTTGTGACGTATAAATTAACAACGACATTCTAATCGACAGTAAAGAAACTACATCCAGCATCCTGCAAAGCAATTAATTAAAGTTCCATTAGTCACGAGGTGAAGGGTTCAATGAATTATGTCCGGCAGCAGCGCAAGAGCAAGAGTGAAATTGACTTTCCACTGCGACGACTATCGGAATATTCGCAGGACGTAATTACGATTTAGTGCTAACAAACCTTGTAAATAAATTCGGAGATGGAAATTCCGTGAATGTGCGAAGGCTCCATTATTAAGGAAGATTAATTTAGCCGGCAGGTGGTTAGACATTCTCGCCTGCGACGCCGTTACTTGTTAAGGGAGGATGACCTCGAATTACGTGCTCTCGTACAGTGACGTAATTAGGAAAGCATCGTAAACTCCGCACATGGCGAACACCCAATGATCACGCCGATACTTATTATACCATGCAGACCAATATTAACTACCATTCGAAAACATTTTTTAATCGATAGATTTTATCTTTCAGGATGTCGTGCTTGTTTCATAGCAATAAATAGTTTTATTAGGTTGTGCATATACAATATATCCGATTTTGAATAGTAACGTTAAGCAAACGCAACTTTTATCCAAATAGATATATTGATAAAAGTAAGCACCACTGTAATCAACGTACTCTGTCAACAAATTTCATTGACCAAATAAAATTTATTTATAAGTAAAATTAGACATCTGAATTAAAATTGAAAATAGGATTTTAAGGTTCAGCTTTACAGGGTGTCCCGAAAATATTCTCTGCGGCTTTGTTAAGAATTTATTAATGAAAAAGACGGACTAATGAGAGCGCGGCTATAGCGGATAGATTTCGGCTCGACCAGCGTCAACGCCACACTCTGCAGTAGCCACGCTATGATTGGTTCGTGTTTGTCGTTAATAACTCCTTAGCAAAGTCGCGGAGAACATTGGTCTTTCGATAAGGTTCGCGGATTACATTGAATTCTCGATACGTGTCAACAACACGGGTCTTGCCAGCGTCGTGTATCGTCCAGGAGACATACCCGAACCGTGTTATGTTTACATTCCTCGGCGTCCCTCACAGGGTGTACCCTAAGATAGTGGGGATAATTCCGCGACATTTATCATCCAGGCCTTGACGACATATATAGAGGAATCACTGTATTTAAATTCATTTCGATTTAACGAAACTAGTATTTAGTAGTAATTGCAGCAGAATTTTCCCATGTCAACATGAAAAATTAATAAAATCCGATTTATATTTTTTCTATTCTTATAAAGTCAATGTATGCCCAATCATAATAATTAGACTGCCGATCTTTATGCAAAAATGTTCTGCATCAATCGCAAGAAATAAAACTCAAACGAAGAGGAAGTTCGTTCTTATTCTAATAATTTTAATATTAAAATGGAAATAAAGTATTTTCAATGAAAATATTTCAAAAATGAGAATGAAAATATTCAATCGATATTTTGAAATTTTTTACATTTTTTCACTGTTTGAAATTTCACTTACCCAATTTTGTCGTGGTAACTATGAAGAACCTTCTCTTTATAAGAAAAGATGTGGAAGTATTTGTAAACGCGGAAACGAAGGCCAAGCGGCGATAATTCAGTACGATGATGTTGACAATATATATCCAGGTCGTCAAAATCGGTGAGGAGTAATTAGTAGACTGCAGATCTACATGCAAAATAAATATTGTTCAAGTTAACTGTATGCAACCGAAGTATAAAAACATCATTCGTCTAACGTCTTTACAATCTTGTATTTGATGAATTCATGTTTGTCCTGAATACATAAAATCCGTAGTATAATAATTACTAATCAATTTTGGAATGCTATCAATAGAAAAATTGTACGTGATACTGATAATGTGCTCACTACTTAAATAACGCTGAAAATAATTGCGGTACTGGTTGCCTATGTGAATTTTTGCACCTGGTACTAGTGATCTCCCATTTTAAGCTGACCCTTGCACACGACTGCTTTATTGTACATTATTGCGACACAAACATACGTTTTGTAGACATTTTTACACCGTGAAGTTGGACGACCGAAACCAGCTGTTTGCGAAATTATACTCCCAAGCGGTATTTTCAACCGTCACCAAATCAGCCATTTGAGGACAATATATTTCAAGTATACTTCTCGATAGGCCAAATATATTTTCTGTATAAAATGAAATTATAAAAAGTGATTGGTGACCGACGAAAATCTGGTGATTCTACACGAAAAAATAAATCGAAAACGTGGAATAAAGCTTTTTCATACGAGACTTTGTTTCCGAGAAAAGCAGCTTTGAAAATATGTCGAGTTCGCGTGCTTAGCATCTCTAAGAAGTATTGTATACAGCATATATGCACTATACATATATAATGTATATACTGTATAATACACTCTTCAAAAAATTAAAGGATCACCTCTACGAACCCGAGAAATTGGGTTTTCAAATGTTCACAACTCCGACAAAAATTATATAATCGATATCGTTAAAAAATTATTTGAAAATCATTTGAAAAAAGCGCTTGAAGTCTTTACTTTCACATGTTTTCCTTTAGATTTTCAGCTACGTTTCTTTTTCACACAGTTAGAACGTTATAAAGAAGATTTTGACAGTTATCTACAAAATATGTTGTTCAACTTCCAGACATCGCATGGGGAGAGATACAGTTTATTGATAAATCGCGTTACCATCATTTGAAAGTGCCAGCTTTTGTATGTAAAAAAACCTGGTTGTCGAACATAATGCAATTTTGTTTGTTCGAGTAATGCATTATTGAAGCAAAAATGCTCTTTTTAACTTTAACTGGCTGTAGACAGTGAAAAAATCATCGTAGAATTTTATGCAAAAAATCGGTAGAAAGAGCATTTCTTTCTCTTGAAGGCACTTCTTTTGTTTTTTCAATTTAATGAACATATCGATATACTAGGTCTATCTGAAAATATGCGTAAAATTTGCATAATTTGAATTTTCCATTGTACCCGCTATATCTCGCCGAGTAATGATCGCAATACCTACATTTTAAGGTCAGATTCAAGCTGAGATTCTGCTAATTCGTTTGAGCACGTGATGAACCCGCTGCGACAATTTTCCACCTATGGAAAATGTGTTTAAAGTTACCAGTTCGCATAACATAAGGCTAATAGCGCTAATTCGTCAGGATGACGTTCGACTCAAGCGGCCTCCCTAATTATCTCTTATTCGTATCCGCACCTACCGACACAAGTGACGAAAATACCCGAAGACAAACCGAGGTACGCCGATTAACGCTTGCCGCTTGCCATAAAGTTAGGCGAAGAAGAAAGAATACTGTGCTCAGAACAGAAAATTTCCGACCCACGAGAAAACACAGTAGGGGCTCTGAATTAATCTGGCGTTACATGAGTGGAGCTGGAGTGGGATCTTTACATTTCATCGGGGGTATTATGAATCATAGCACTTATGTTGACAACCTTGGAACTCACCTCCATTCCAGGGCAAATAAAATGGGATTTAAGATCAATTTTATTTTTCTTCATGACAATCATCTGAAGCATTTCGTGTGTAATACTAGGCAGTGGATTTTATACAACATACTAAAATATTATCAACAGTATGTAGTTACAACAATAGAGTAACTTCAATGATAACAGTAAAGTTATCGAAGTCGTTGGATTCTCTTTCTAGGCTCCACAAGAATATCGAAAAAAATGTAAACACAAGGTTCCGTCCAAAAGTAAATGATTTTGTAAAACGACTTTCATTGTTACATGTATGACTTTATAAAGGCAGCAGAATGTACTGTTTCACAAGCATTAACACTAGAACGACGGACTGTAGATTCTTTATGTCGGAAGTATTAAGATTGCAAAAATGTATCTGTGGATATTTATTTATTTAGATGTTAAACTTTATCTTGGCAACCCAGAAATTTTCAACTCTTTACTATATAATCCTGTACATCTTGGCGAGAAAAATGCCAAAAATCGAAATTTTAAGCAGAGGAATTCACTGGTTCAAAAATTATGCGTGGACGCATTTTGTGAAGAAAGACGTGCGATTTTTCAAGAAAAATGGTGTTGTTATTTTTAAAAACCCTTAAAAGCTAATGGTTTTTAATGCTTGGTTGTTCTAGTATTAATAAAATATGCGTAGTGATTGTTTCTACGAACGTTATGAATTCGGGTATCCACGAGTAATTAATTCGCATAATAGGACACTAAGTTCAGGTAAATTGAGTTCCACTGTAGACGGTCTCCTCAACTTGGCAAACGACTGGCATCGATCGGTATTCCAAACCCTGACCCGTAAGGTATGTCGGCAAATCTAAGGTACATTTTCTACATGTGAAACATCACGCGACAAAAGAGTCAATCAAAGTAAGAGTAGGTTCCCACTGAGCGACTGATCGCAGTCATCAAGCTGTCGTCGACTACAAAAGAAAGGGCTCACAACATACGTGACCAATTGATGATCGCGAGAGGATCTATTGTGTTGAATAGATCGCTTTGCATTCATACGAGGTTTCTGTCCATTCTTGACTTTGCGAGTTTTCCGATTGTTATACAGCAAATCTGTGGCCAATGACTGTATACAAAATAATTCAGGACTGGGCAGAGAACATAAAACCTTTATTTCACATTGACCTTATTTAAATGCTGTAGTCATGTTTTGCTTTAACGGTGCTTGGGCCTATTTTGACCTAGGGCGTCAAAATAGTCATTTATGCATTTAATTTTTACCAATCAAATTAAACGAATTGCTGTTGCATTCGGAATAATATAAAGTCTAACGTGTCTGCAAAATCTTAAAAATATATTTTTAAAAATTAATAATCAAAGCTGTAAACGGTCATAAGCCAACGTCGATTATATAGTTCTAAAAAAGATACGGCGTTCGAGGGTTAACAATCAGCAATTGTTAAAAGGTAAGTAAAGTGAAACAAAGAAATGACCTTGAATGGCTTTGGAGCTCAAATAAGACGAATGTTCAGGTGAACTTTTTCATTGTTTCTGTACCTTTTCTCCTGAAGTGGGTGCCAACTATAATACACCCTGTATATTAGTGCATGAATTGCATCACGCAACGTATTGCTACGAGGTTATTGTATATGAAACGTCCCATTTTAGAATGCAAATGTTATAAAGCGTCTCGATCAAGAAATACTATTAATACTATTAAAGTCTACAAGTTCATTCGTTAAGGTTAATTCGTTTATTAAAAAATCTCAGTCGGGTACGTGTTAATATACTACAGAGGATAAGATATCCTTAAGATATTCTTAATACAGAACAAACATTTACATATAAATTTTTGTTCAATTGTATGTCGCAATGCGTAACTATCGCGTGTCCCACGTTGCGCATTTCCATTCCAAGTTGTGGAAACTGTTCGAAATTGTGTTTTTAAGTTGTCGAACAACTACTCAGACACTTGTTTTCGGAACGTCCGGAGCAGAACCATCCATCGGTGTGTTTATATTGTGCGAGCGAATATTGTACCAGAATAATAGAGCGTTAGGACATCCGGAGAACAACAAAAGTTTTTATGTATTTTGTTAAATGTTTGGAGAAACGTGTTTAATGTATAAACAGAACCTGATAGAAACTTTTCCTCGTAGGGTACTGATATAGTAAGCATGGAAACCAATTTGAACGTGCTTGCATCTTTCCTTAACATTAATAAATTCTCAGCAAATGAATTACTGTGTAAGAATTTTGCAATAAACATACAAATACTCTATAGAAATCAATGCTTAACTGTTGTGAGTATAACGTTAGGACTAATACATTATTTAAAACAATTCTTTTCGGACTTTTATTGTGGTGCTGCTGAAATTACAAAAATTCTTTCATGAGAAATTATTGTGTAGATTTAGTTAACATGCTGTCTAACAAGAATAAACAAATTTCAATTCATAAAAATAAATAGTTACTGAATAGAGAAACAGGAGATTGGATTTGGTGCCGATAACAATGCAATGTGAGACGCTAAGCTGAAATAAATGTAATAAAAATAATATAAAATCAACAGTTCAGATTGAAAATTGCATGGTCTGAATTGAAATTATTATTATTTCTACTACAGTTCAATCTCGAGATAAAAAACACACGGTTCTTTTTATGTTAACCAGTGACCTTGGTTTCGCTATGTGAACAAAGTATTTTCAACGACACGTGCAACGTCACAAAATATTAAATAAATTATTGTCAATTTACTTGTCAATTTATAATGTTCCATACATCTTTCCAGAATTTTAGAATGCTCCATACTTGTTTCCAAATAATAATTTATTAAAGTAATTATTTCCTGTTTTTATATTAACTGTTGTATGCCTCCTAGTTATGTTATTGATGGGCACCTAGAGGTTGATAAAAGTCATGAACCATACCCTGGTTTTTTGTTTTTGTGGAAACCGCATTCTGTTTCATTAGTATTTATCAATATGGTGTAGTGAAATGTTGAGATCTGATATGAAATCAGCCCCTTCACTAATTCTATAAACGCGTATAAAGGGTATGGCCGAATAAGGAGATCAAAAGTGCCCCCAAACCAAATTGAATTCAATTCATTCATAGCTGCGATAATTTATTATGTGCCCCCACTTCGATAAATCTGAAAAGTTATATGTTAAAAACCATAACGAGATACTAAAACTGTAAAAAGTATTAGTAACTTAGTATCTCATTACTTCTACAAGAAATCGGCATTTCAACATTTTTTTATTGTTTAAAATTCCGTTATGGAACTAAAAATTCATAGATGTGCATTCTAATAGCTAAAATATGCCTGATTTTTTCAGAATTTTCAATTGAAGAGGATAAGAGAAATTACGGGGAAAATTTGATTTTCTTTGTCACCCCATTACACTACCCCCCCCCCCCCCCCCGTAGACGTATAGGGTTGAAAATTGGCACAAAGTATTCTCTTTGGATAAGCTATCAGGTGGCCTATTGCAAATTCAATTTGGTTTTGGGGGCACTTTTGACCTCCTTATTCGGCTACACCCTTTATCACAAAATTATAAAGAAGAGGTCGGAGAAGAATCATGAATTCTACTTCTTTCGAAAAACTGTCCTGCGGCAGGCACATCAGCTAGAGGACTCTTGACAAGAAATCGAAAGACGTCTGTGTCTCAGTCTGAACTTTCGTGAGAAACTGTTCTTCATAGCACTTGCTGCGAGAGCGAGATGCAACGAATGCATCTCACTGTATTTTCGAAGAATAATTTCGACCAGGCGAACAGAGCAGCGAATAGCGACGGAGGAGCAGCTCCTCGGTGAACGTTGTTTCGCAGTCTCGGTGCTTCCTTCGTTAAACGGAATTTCTCCGGCGGCGAGTTTCATTTGTCGATGGGCTTAATTAATGTAGCAATGACAGAAAGTCACGGGGACTTGGATACCTTTAACCGCTGAAGCGTTCTAATGGCGTCGCCGACTTCGCTCCTCGTTGATCTTATTCTCAAAACATCGCGCTCTCGCGGAATGTTTAATTCGGCGTGTACCGGCGTGCACGACGCGTGCTCGATCGCGCTTGATTAGAGTCGATTAGCGACGCTCCGACGCGTACGAATGGAACAGTAATAGGCATTTGTCACTTCAATGGCGTATAGTTCGTAAGAGCTCTCTCGCGCGGACGTTATTTCCAATGGCCCTATTAATTACAGGACATCGACAGCCTTGTACGCTTAATTATGGAACCAAAGTCGCCGTTTGACGTAAGCTTACACTCGGAATTTCTTACACCTGAACATTCCTTGATGCCCAGTTCCGTGAAAATATCGTCGTAGAATTCCGACGATACAGTATGTTGTTCTACAATTTCTAAATGTCCAGCATACAAATTACTTTGTGACCTCTTCTCCATAAGTTTGTTACTTAAAAGGTAGATTTTACTAGTATAGTATAAATAATCTTAATTTTTCTAAATATTAGCTATTTTTCTACATTAAGACATTATCGTATACTACCTCCAGTTTTTATATCCCATTATTTCCTGCGATCATGCTGAGTATACTATTTACTATGCTTAATATACTGCTTATCATTCCCAATAGTGTTTTATATGTATAATGTTATCATCGTATTGAATATTACCACTAATTTAATATGACATATAAGACTTAATTTTAAAATAAGTCAATTTTGAAATAATTTTGTCACAGTATGAACCTAGACATTTGGAGAAATGTATAAGGAACAAAAATGAAGGGACAAGATACTTTTGTACCAGTCTACATGTTTTAGAAAATAATGAGAATTTCCTAAAAATTCTACAATTTATGACGGAAAGTTCTTTCGAAATGTGTGTTGTATGTTTGACAAATGAAAGGCACAGCCAACCTCATACTAAAGTTAATAAAGAATTCAGACTTTCACGACTCGGATTAATGTTCTTTGTTGAGGCTCGCAGGTGTAAGCCAAGACACACTGATACCGTATGAAGGCAACTGCAATACTGAAACGCTGGAATATTATTCTTCCTGGATGCAGCTTACACTCGGAAGTCTCGACAAATACCTAATACTAAAATTATTAGTATTTATCTAATCCTTCTGTTACTGCATATAATGGGGAAAAATTATATAGTATTAAACACATATATGATACGTCAATATTTTAAATAATTATAATTAAGTTTGTATATTTGGAAACTATAATGTGAGCTCTAACTCTTTACAGAGTCCAGTAAAGTGTCCAGAGCAATACTTTTAATGTAATTATTGTGATTACGTTCAGAGTGTATAATAATGCAGAACAATAATGTAGGAAACTCTACATAACATCATAATATATATGTTCATTTATTTATTGATTATAGATATGTCAGGCTCTAATAACTATATAGGAAGTTAGGCTGAAGAAAAGTGTCAACGACTCCAATCATCATTTACTAATTACGATGAAAACCAATTAAAACACAATTAAAAAGTTACAATTGCATAAAAAATAATGTAATAGACAGCATGGTGTGTTAAAATCACAAAAACTACCCGATTTATACTTTTTGAATTTGCGAGAACATGTTTTTATAGGGTCCAGAGGAACGAATACAAGTTTATTCGCATTGAACAATTTCGTCATCCGTGACTTGTATATGGATCGAAACTTTTGTAACATAAAGACTGTAAGTCACGCGTACGTCGGTACCATAAATTTTAGCCGTAATCTTGATTTAAGAGATTTTTTAAAACAGTAGTAGTAGTACCCTTCTCATCAGTAACATAACAGGGAAATGATTCAGATGATAACTGATGCAATTATCAGCAAAAATGTAAGAATTAGCGAAAAGAAGTTATATTTACTCATAAAATAATGAGTGCAATGCTATTTTAACAAATATCACTATTATTGAAATGTCACGTATGTAACAATCGATATTTTTATTATAATAATAAATACAATATTATTTTAGTTTCAGTTGAAACTGAAAATATAATACGAAAAATTCAAGATTCGTTTGATTAAAATAATTTCAGATAAAAATATTTGAATTTCGGAAGAAATTATCTAAAATTTTGGTTCAACGACGTTGAAACTCTAATTAACACAGAAGTGAACAGGACTATAAAACGACAACAATGTCAGATAGGCTATACACTGGCGTGAACTTTTTTCATTGTTGAAGAAACAGATATTTCGAACAAGTTAAAATCACGCAGATATTCGACGTTCAGTATGCATGTGTAGATGTGCGAGTTGTTTGGAAAAATCGAGAAACATGCTATCGATCGATAAAGTAAAAAATTCAAAATGTGAAAATAGATAAGCGCCAGAGACATGAGAGAGAGAGAGAGAGAGAGAGAGAGAGAGAGAGAGAGAGAGAGAGAGGGAGGGGGAGAGGGAGAGGGAGAGGGAGGGAGTATAGATGAACAATCGAAATTTCTACGAAGCGAGACCTATTTGTTGATAATTTACCTATTAACGAGCGGCTTATTATAGTTTTTATTTTCCCTGAATAACAGTGACACCATTATTATTTATTCTAATACGAAATATCTAGAATTTATAAGATACCACAACACGTGTAATTTTCGATTATGATTGTCCAAGATATCCTACACCTGAAACGTTTTATAAATCGTGACGATGCATTATCATCTCTAAAGCGGTATCTCATCGATGGACAGATACATTAATAACTACTATATCGAGTTTGGTTCGAGAGATAAGCTAAGGGTGAAAGAGCATGTTCGATAGTGACTTGTTGGGCTGGACCGGGTCGCTGTGTCTCAAGTAATTCGAGTAAGTCACTTAAAGCCACTAGCCTTTGTGAGCCTAAGTGACCATAACTCAGACTACAGACTATATCACTCGGTAATATCCAGGCAATAAATTAAATCAGCGAAGATAAACCAGATAGATTTAGTTCGGGACCCTTAGGGTTAACTGGGAGCTGATATCGCAGAGGAGGGTTTACGTTACAGCAAAGATGCACAGTCTCCTCTAACGTTTTGTTTTTGCTCTACAAAGCAATAGTGTTCAATATTTTCCGTTCCAATGCAAATGTTTGACCATCTCATGAACAATGCCGCTTTTTGACGCTACGGTTCAATACCAAATGTTAGAGTTTAATCGACTATGGAATACCATTCTCCAATTCCCATTTTTGCGAATAATTGTAAGAAATAAAAATTTGTTATTGGTATTCTTTTGTTTCTATAGAGCTATGTTATATTTTTAATAATTTTACAAATTAATTACTAATTTATGAATATAAACAATTTTGAATATTGAACAACGAAACAATATAAATAGTACTGATTACAGAATAGCTAAATATGGAATATTGACATCATATACAATATTCTTATAGGAAATAAACAATAAATAGTTTATATTTTATTTAAATAGTTTATATTTTCATATTTTTCTTTTCAATGCACATATCCGAACGTCTCATGAGTAATGCCCCTTTTTGACGCTGCGGTCCAACATAAAATATTAGAGAAATGTAGTCAAATATAGGATACCATTTTTTGAGCGTCATTTCTACAAATCAGTTGCAACAAACAAAAACTTGTTGTAGGTATTAAGTTATATATTTGTGCTCTGTGTGACAGCAGTATTATGTTTTTGGAATTTTATAAACATTTTATAACCGTAACTAATCGAGTATTAAAAATAATTTTTTTACTATTTTTTCTATATACTATATTATACATAAAATTTGTATAAGCGCGTTATCACATTTATTTTTATTACTGTTGCGTGCAATATTAAATGTATCAACTTGATTTGAATATTATAGCTAAATTGAACGTAAATATGTTTAAAACAGGAAAAGAAAATTTGAAAAGTATTACGAAGTAACTTGTTTTTCTAAGTAAAGATATTCAAATGTTCTGCAAAATCAACTATTTCTTAAATATTAGCTAGATACGCGAGCATATATTTATATTTCAAGTAGAAGTGACTGGAATATTACAATTTTTTAATTATTCGCTAGTGTGACGTAAAATTTAATTCTAAAGATTCTGGTATAGTTGGGAATTAAGAATTCTCTTTTAGTGAAGCAAACAACCCGGTCGAACTATTCCTTAATGATAATCGACCCGCACGCAATAGAAGAGTGACTCTGATTTATGGGTCGGTTTCCTCGAAAAAGAAACTTTTGTGCAACATCGCTCGTGGTCTACATGGGAAGCGAAATTAACGGATCGGTAAGCGGTTCATAATTTAGAAACTGTATCAGTCCCACCACTCACCACCTGACTCATTTCCCCAAAGAATTCGACAACGCACATTTTAGGATCTAGACGTAAAATTACAATTACTTCCCACAGAGTAAACTATTATATTAAATAATTAATTAACAAATTCCAAGGTAGAACTTCTAAATTTTATAACTATTACATATTTAAGTTGTCAAAAATAATTATATAAATGCTTAAATACAGTTTCCATAAACTTCTACTAGTTTTATTACAGTTAAGGAGCAATAACCATTGTGATAAAGAAACAATTCAATTTTGGAGAATGAAACTGTTCCCACAGGAGAACTTATAACTTCTCTGTGTCTGTGAGTGACACAAAATGAATCTTTCCTATTAAAGAAGAATATAGTAAACACAAATAAAAATTGTTCACTATATCTTAAGAAATTCATTGTTTTCGATAACATGCGAATTCTTATTTTTTGAGTTTATAGCAGATCTATGTTTTGTTAATAATAATATTCTACTCACAAATTGGTAGCACTTTCTGTTCAGCCTTATCCTGTTCGTCTGACTATGTACAAACTCATTCTACTTACACGTCTTACAACAGTGATGAACCGCCATTCATGGTTAATGAAACAGAAAGAATTATTTACTGTTTACAGTTTCTAGTATAATATTTTCAGTATAGCGATACGTGACAATTTACAACAATGTTAGAATAGGTAATTACATAAATATTGTTCATACAATTGCGTAAAACATGGAGACGTTTAAAACTTGAGACGAAAAATTGATGATACCTACTTGAAATCTCTTATTTATTATAAGAAATTGTTACTTCCGTAATTTATTGAAATAAACTGCATATTCCGATATTGTTTAAATGATGATTCAATTTCATTGGAAAATGATACTCTCCGTTTATGACAATATTTTTGACATGGTGTGTATGTAATATTAATAATTAAATAGTTACAACATTGAACATTTACTAATGACTTTAGAAAGACGTCCAATAGCGTCAAACGACGTTGAAATCCATTTATCTTTTAGTGAGTAGGAGAAAGTTCTTACTATTCTTAAGTTCTTACTTTCTCCTTTGTTAAAGACTAAACTCCATATTTTATAATATTTTACCAATTAAAAATGGATTTAAACAAATGCTTATAGGATGGAGAACTCCACTAATAATTAAACTGTGGATCTATAATATATCTGAAATACAAATTTTCTGCGTCAATTACAACGTACTGGAACCAAATAAACATTTGTTTCTTTCTTCAATAAATTTAGTAAGTTGATTGTAATATATCCACAATTTTGTGGTTATAATAGTATTTTGTGATAATAATAGTGCACAAAATAGTTGTTACAAGGGAACGGTATGACAGCAGTGTTTATTCCAAAAACGAAAACTCTCATAAAAGAAGGAATAGAAAAGATATTAGACTGCTGGGAAAATATAATAGAAGCTGAATGTTTTTATTAATCTTTTGGTTGGACGACAATAATTTTCTCGGTTACCTAATTATATTCTCTGAATATTTAAAATTTTTAATTGTTCTGTAGCCATTTTTGTCACGTGTGGTGAATGGTAATTTTAATATTTGTGTATACACAAGCAGCTACACTCGCGTCTGTAAGATGACACTGCTGCTCATTGCGTTGGTACATACGGTGATATATACGTACACAAAGGTGAGGATCTAAATACTATGCATACACTTCTCAACAATGCGTACATAATAGACACTCGCGTGTCTATGGACGCATAAATCTTGCGCACACATTTACCGAGCCAATGGCACGCATGCACCCTGATCCATGCCTGTGTGACCCTTTAGGATGTTCTCCCACATAAATTTCTAATAACCTTATTATACCGTGCCCTCATGATTTGCCTATTATGTCACATTATGTCTCTAGCTATATATATATATATATATATATATATATATTCATAATATTATATATTATATATATATTAATAATATTATATATTATATATATATTAATAATATTTTTATAAAATTTTTATCCTCGATACTGAATTATGCATACGAATTATGTATAAGAGAATGTTCGAAAAATATATAATTTGTGATGATTTTTATGCAAAACAAAACAAATTTTTGGGGTACTTTCAGTAGGATTTAAATATGTAGGGTACACAACATTTGATATTACAAGATCAGTGTGTTCAATATAGCACCGACTTTATATGCACCGTGTAATTTTTACGGACGTTCAATGTTTGTGAGCAAAACCTTGTTTTTCGTATTCATTTTAAAGTAAAGAACAATATTATTTTCAAAGTATTCTATACTCCTAGAAATATATATCATCAGTTGCGGTATGTTTTTATTCGCAATATGTGAAGAAACGTATAATAGGAATCGAAAAAAAAACCGAAAATGGGATGGATTCGCAACAATTCTTCTTCTTCTTTCAGCTCAATGATAAAACTACCAAGTTCAGAATTCGAATTTCTTGCGCTTTACAGTTTTGCAGGAGATTTGAATAAAAATGAAATGAAATCCACTATGAAAATAAGTGTTGTCTTACCTGTTTGTGTGAGTACAAATGTAAGAGATCTAAATAAATTGTTTGATGACCGATTTTATGGCGTTTTATATTCAATAAAGTTACGTTTATTTGTAATATTTTTTAGATATTTATGAGATTAAAACCAAGAAGTATTCACCATAATTAAATATACACGGTATATAGTAGACTTCCATATAACACAATAAAAAAATAATTTAAAATAGACTGTTTACATATGTATCCTTTGTTGTAGGAAGTGCAATTTTTTTAAACAATTTTTTATACATTTTTCAACAGTTTCTTGATCGCAGTATACGAAAGGCTACTGTATTATATGTACACATAATATTTTGGTTGTTTGATTATGCTTATAATATTTCTGTATCCAGCATTATGAATTTAAAATTTATTTAACATCGCTTTTAAAATACAAAATATCCATGTAGAAAGTTTTATATATCATTTTGTAAATATCTCCATTTGTTACGAAAATAATAACAAAACGATACATATGTGAAATATTCGAGAAATCATCGTATTAGGAAAAATTTATCATTTAAAAAAAATATATTTATTCAAAATACATATCTCGTGAACTAATGTACTTGTATTGCTTTCCATTAATATTTTTTATAGAAAATTCTGAAATAACTTGATGCGTGCAACAAGAATGAACATTTCCATTTGGAAAAGTGCGACTGTTAAATCTACAATCATCGTTCCACTTGCAACGAGGATATGGTTCTCTTTGTACCACTTACCGTTTTCCTCTAACGCATTTGTCCATTTGCAAATCAAGGAAGACATTGCTTAGTTCAGTTGCGTGAAGCATCCTGTCAAAGGAAAAGAGAATTGAGAACAGTGCGCTGTGCATGAAATACTCTACATTTTACATTGTCAAAGGGCATGGGAAGAAGTCGTTATGCGAGATTATTAAACAAAATGAAAATGTTCAACGTCAACAGTAAGAAACTGGAACCAAAGAAAGATTTCATTGTGTCTTTCTTTAGTAAGCTAAAAATAGTATATTGATATTGAAATTGTATATTGTCTCAAATTATTTTAACCTTCACGTTATTGTAAATTTTAACTACTCAATTTCGCCTTAAATGCATAAAATCCACAGTTTACTAATAACATACTGATCAATTATGAAAATCTTATTCATTCACCTTCATGATTGGGTTAGTAGAGATTAGTTATCTTGTAACTCATGTAGAATCATCCCCTCCGCGTTTATACCATTTTACGACACCCTGTAGACATATGGAATAAAATAGTTTACGAAACTTTAAAGTTGGTTTTTTAAGAGAGCCGTTGACTTGAGAGTACTAAAGCGGTTGACTTGATGAGTACTAAAGTATGCAATAAAAAAACAATTCTGACCTTAGAAAAAGGATCAAGGTCAATTTAGCAGTCTGTTTTTTAACACATCTTTACCTATCCAGAAGTATAGAATCACGTTATAGTAATTCACAGTAAAAATACACTTATACTTTAAGATATTTTCAAACATTCTTTTTCAAGGTTCAAAATCAGAATGTCCCTTAAGTATCCTACCGCAATAGTTTTCCACGCAGTACAGAAAATCGCCATGTTCTGCAACTATCTTCCGCTCCTTATTCTTCAGTCTACGGATCGGTCGATATATCGTCGAAAAGAAAAGGTGGTGTTAAATGAGCTGCTCATCCCTTTCTCGTTCCGTTTGCCTATCGAATATTCAGCAGAGTAGAATGAAACACATTGAAAGTGCCGTAGATCGACGAACACGACAGATGCTCTGTCCTTTTTCGTCGAGTAAGGAAGCGCGAGGTGTTGTCGATGAGGAAAGATCAGAAATCGTGATACTCGGTGCGTTGCCCGGAAATTATCCAGAAATGCCGAAGAAGGAAACAGGAACAGCAGGAATATGCGACGGTGCGGAACGAGAGTTGTGGGAATGGAAACACAGCTCTTTGATATGAACGGCAAGGAACATGTAAAAAATAAAGGGTGCGCCAGTTATTGTAGCGATCCTTTATCTCGGGAGCCGTAGTGTTCCGATGCTTTTAACATAGTAGGACGCATTAAGTTCTTCAAACAGCCGCAAGATTTTAACGATGATATGACGTAGCCTTACTCTTCTCGTTGGACTAGTAGGGGATGAGCATCCTTCACTGGTCTAGTTGTTCATTCTGCTTGCGATGGCCATTGAAAGGGTATCGCGAATATGCCACTACATTCCTCAAAATAAATGTGTCGTGTACTGTCAGAATTCAGCGGTTATACGCAGAAGAAAAAAAAATGATTTTTTAAAAAATGTCACGGAAGAAAATACGTAAAAGAAAAAAGGTTTGAATCCTATGCGAGGAAAATGAATGCTAAGCTTACAATTAATTATATTATTGAACGCATTCACTCAAGTGGTAGAAAATTAATATAAATAGCAATTTTCGTGATAAATGTAATCGTACATTTTTTCTCTATTTTTCATATTTTTGCTGTTGTCTTACTTATTTATTTTCTACCACTCCTATCAGTCCTTGTGATAAATTAATAATTTTTTATCAAATAACTTTTCTTTTTGCACTGTTATACAAATGTAATGTTTTCAAAACGACTTTGTCACTTTGTTTGAAAATTCGTAAAAATTTTGTCTTTATGTAAATACGGGAAATGGTTCTTCACACCATATTTTTACGCGGCACCAAACAAAACTTGTCGTTCATTTATAATATTACAGTTCAGAGAAATTCATCTTACGACATAGATAGAAAGAAGTGTCTAGAAACAGAGAATGAGAGAGAGAGAGAGAGTGAATTTTCAATCGGTCGGATATATGAAGGTTAAGATCAATAGGACAAGACAGTTCTTTATAGAAAAAGTTCTTTTACCCAATTTATATAGATTGAAATTTAATCCACTTAAAATAATATTACATCTGACCCCTGGGGAAGATTTAAAATGGTATCCAACAAATGTTAATATTATACGAATCGCCTGATGTTTAACTTTCAGGGTAAATGTAGACTTCCAAAGAAACCTAGAACTCCTTTTTCTAGACGTAAATTATTGACTATAAAGTAGCTCTGGCGAAGGCAGCTGTAGAAGAAAACATAAGGCAAGGAATTGAAGAACAGAAAATAACACGACGAAGAAGCTAGAATAACACTATCGTAACTACGAGCAAGCATTGAAAGTATTGAAAATAAATGTATGAAATTTTTTCAGTAATTTAGAGAACGGGTGGTAATGTGACTCATCTTATAATTTTCGACATTACAATAAAAACATTTAGCTGAGAACGCTATAGTTTATTGCATCTACTGGATTTATCTGTTCGGAAACAAAACAATAGATAATGTATTGTTTCTGCTACTAAAAAACATAAGTATCATAAGTAACATGACCTGAAGAACAAAAAATTTTCGTTTTTTTCATAAAAGAAACACTTCTGGCGAATTAAGTGTTGGAATACACTCGATAAAAGGTACTCCTACATAGATCCGATATTTATAAGTGAAAGAAACATTAATGTTTTTAAAGTCAAAAATAATATTTCTAAAGCTACGCGTGTTGGCATTTTGACCCCCCGTAACGAAGAGTAATATACATAAGAGACCCTACAATGTAAATGCATGAAATAATATGTATGATTAAATGGCGCAATAGGGATTTAAATTATGTACAAATACTGAGTGCATATCGTGGAAGAATACGTGTACTATTTGTGCATATAAAGAAATGAATTTGTTTTTGTTGAAATAAGCAATTTATATTTCGCGCTCCCTTTGTATCGTTTGAATACATCGTAATATATACTAGTAAGTACTATGCGAGTCAAGTAAACCACCGCGTAGTACAGGCAGTGTAGCCTGAACTGTTGCCCGAGTAACTCGTGTCTGTGCTTAAATAAAACCATTATATTATATTGCCACGTACAAGTGATGCTCGAGTTCGTACTCGTTTTATTTATTTACTGTTGATGTCAAAATGTTGTCAAAGAAGTATTTTGTATGATTTCTGGTAGGATCATATTATCTCACTTGTCCAAAAAAAGATTTTTCATAGTTACACGTTAAATTTAATAAAATTGCTTACCTTTTACCCCCGCCTTTTGTATCACATAACCCTGTTAATTTACCTAGACTTTAAACAAAAGTTCAAAGCAATTTATGTTATGAATCGTATTTTAGGAAAAAGAATCAAACTGGAAGGTTACATTACCATCCCTTCCTCTACAATTTAACCCTTAAGATGCGGCCCCACTCAAAATGGTAGTAATTATTTAGATATAATTTTACTACCTCGCTAAGTTCCTATTTATCATTTCGATGAAGATAGATATTAAATGTGATTTAATTAAACCATTGCATTTCTAAAGTACATTTGGAAGGTCCACTTTTGATGGAGATAGACGCTACATATAATTTAATGAAATCCTTGCATTCTTGAAGTTACATTTTGAAGGTCCGCTGAAGGGTTAAACACATCATTTCCACGTTCGTCTAAACGAGTCCGTATCCCTCGTCGAGGGCAGGAAGGTTTCATTAAATATTCAATAACGCGGATAGTTGGAAATCTTGGGCACGCACAGGACGTTTTATCAGAAATATGTCCAATTGCAGCGAAATCAACGATCTGTGAATTAAACGATCTGGCCATTAAAAGCTTGTAATTTCCGGTAAATTTTTACGCGGCTTCGTTTGAAGGGATTTTTCAGGGTGGCTTCCGAGCTTTCCGAGATAGGGAGTCGACGTCAACCGGAAGCCGATCCTCCGTGTTACGAACTTAGGGTAACCCGGCCACGGTTACCCGTGTACCGGAGATAACTACCGTAGTACCTTGCGCGTAAGTCCAATAAAAACTTTCCCTCGAAGCCTCTCTTCATCCGGCATATATAGATGTCGTTTCATTTCGCGTAAAAAGGATCCCACCTTCCTCCATTTCCGTCCTCTACCACGCCATCGTGCACGAACTTTTTAATTTGTCCTCGTACGAGAATCTCTCCGTCCCTTACCTATAGTCAGCACCTCGTATTTCCTCTTTGACGGTGTATCCGGTTACTGAAAGCCGAACGCTTCTCTATATCCCTATCCTACCCGTCTACACCAACGATTCTATCACTACCGTTCGATGAAATGGTTACCGGCCAGGTAATTGCTGCTTCCCCTGACAGTTTTTCATTCTTAAATGAACTCTAGATACCGTGCTGGACACACTAGCAAGTAGGGATTTATGCATTTATAGTGTGTGCACATTTTGAGAATAGAAGGAAACATGTACAGTAACAAACATTATATACTTATAGGCATACTAGAATACTCTAAACCATTCTAGAATATGCCAGAATATACAAAAAAATATTAGAATATGCTGGGACATACTGAAATACACTACAATGTGCCAGAACATAGTAGAATATACTAAGATATTCTAGAATATACAATATAATAGAATATACTAGAATATACTAGGAGATACAGGAATACACTAGAATATAATATGTACCTGTATACACATACGAGAATATATTGAAATATACTAAAACATATACAGGTTGTCCAACATAAATGGGAACACCTGAATATCTTTCATATTTACAGTCCTATCAGACAACTTCGGAGAGCAAAGTGACAGTATTGCAGGAGGCAATATAATGGTGAAGAAAAAAATTTTTTATGTCGTGTTTTTTAATGAAATTTCAACGTCACCGATGTTTTTCTTAATGGAATAGTATATTTTTTTACGATAGCATGATAGACAATAAAAAAACTGAATTTAGTGAATACCACCTTTTTGATCTTGGCAAGAATAATCATGTTGAAGCGGATAAAATGTGGAAATTTAAAACTTACGTGTTTCAGCAAAGATTGCGCGTTGTTTACGTCGAGTAGACCTTTACATATCATAATAAATGTTCGAAATAGTTTTCATAGCAAACAGCGTATGTTTATGTTAGAGTATGTATCACTGAGATCGTTAACAGAAAGTTAATCGGTTAGAATAAGTACGTTGTTCCTACTGCATTATTCGAGTTCGAAACGTGAAAGTGATAACAACGCGTTATACTGTACAGGAACGAATCGATATGGTTTTCACTTATAGCGAATGCCACGAATCTTTGAGGCAAGCAGTACGTTTGTATCGTGAAAAATTTGTTAATCGTATTTATCCTTCGTTACACGCATTTTCCCTCGTGATTGTTGCAACGCGTACCCACCACTCAATCACTTAACGGTTTTCGGACCGTCCTTGGGCTACCTGAGCCCTCACCTTCTTAAACAATAGCCTAGGCGAGCATTCTGTCCGCCACGTGCCTACCGAAAAAACGGTTATAACACCGTTACCGAGACTGGTCCGTTTACAACCCTGCCAATTCAAATAAACTGCCATTTATGACATAGCTACAATAAATCCTCGAAGCCATGGAACACAACTATTTAGCGTTCGATTTTTAATTACCGATTTCGTCCCTGGGCCATGTCCGAAGCGCTTCCTTGTTTTATTGTCTGCTACGGCCATCTTCCACATTCAATTTCGCCAATGACAGCCTAGGTCATTTCAAAAACTCCTCCCAAAAAGCGAAAACGACGAATAGATATAAGTATCGCCAAGCACTAAAGCAGCAGCTTCATACCAATAACACAACATCGTAACGTCAACGTCGTATCTCTAACACCGGGCAGTCGCTGTAACGTCTTGCAACACCGTTTCTAACGTCGTGCAATCGTATCAGTTTCGTAAAACCGAAGAATCGCAACGACAAGGCCAACCTGTCAAGTTTTATTACCACGCAATAAACTTGTGAAATGAACGAGTCCTATATTCATTTCAATTAGTTCAGTTTTTCGTTAATTCGCAAACGAACACGAGCAGCGCGAAACGAACATCGCGTCATCGCTGAACAGTGTAAAACAAATTAAAACAATTTAAAAATACCGGTAGTGTAAGTTCTAAAAATCGTAATAAACAAAGAATTGTGTAACTCAAGAAGAAAATAAAATTAATATCCTAGCTGCAGTATCTAATAATGATTTCACGAGTTGTCGTAAGTTTGCGACAACTCGAACAAGAATCCGGTATTAGCAGAAGTAGTATTTCGCGAATACTGCAAATAGAAAAGTTTCACCCATATCATTTGAGTTTACATCAGGAAATTGTCTGTCACTGACTATATTAATCGTGTCTGGTTCTGCCAGTGGACACAATATTAATTAGAAGTGGACAATACTTTCTTTCACAAAGTTCTTTTTACGGATGAGTTATCTTTTACCAATCATGGGCGAGTTTTGCACAGTATGCACTTCTGGTCAGCTGAGAATACACGATGGTTAAGAGAAGTAGAAAAGCAAAGACCGTGGACCGTTAACGTATGGTGCGGAATTTTATGCAGTAAAATAATAGGACCGTACTTTATACAAGGAACTCTTACTGGTATAAAGTATGCTGCATTTTTACGCCAGGATTTGTCGGGCCTTTTAGAAGAAATTACGTTATTCGATCGGGAGCGCATGTGGTTCCAACATGATGATTGTCCAGCGCATTATTCTAAAGTTGCTAGAACGGTGCTAAATACGAAATACCCTGGACGCTAGATTGGGCGACGAGGACCAATTCCATGGCCAGTCCGTTCTCGGGATCTGACACCATTGGACTTTTTTCTATGGGGCAAGATAAAATGTATTCTGTACAAAGATAAACTCAGAACGCCAGAGGATATGCGGCAAAGGATTGCTGCAGCATGTGCTTCAATTACGTCTCCGGAAATCAACTATGCCTACAGATCATTTATTAAAAGATTGCAACATTGCATAAATGAGGATGGTTAACATTTCGAACATTTATTATGATATGTAAAGGTCAACCCGACGTAAACAATGCGCAATCTTTGCTGAAACACATAGATTTTAAACTTCCACATTTCATCCGCTTCAACATGATTATTCTTGCTCAAGGTCATTTCAAGGTCAAAAAGGTGGTATCCACTAAATTCAGTTTTTTATTGTCTATCATGCTATCGTAAAAAAATATACTATTCATCATCTAAATTTCATTAAAAGACACGACATAAAAAATTTTTTTCTTCGCGGTTATATTGTCCCCTGCAATAGTGTCACTTTGTCCTCTGAAGTTGTCTGATAGGACTGTAAATATGAAAGATATTTAGGTGTTCCCATTTATGTGGGACACCCTGTATACATATACTACAAACTAGAATATACTAATACATATAGGCATATACTCGAATGTACTTGAATATGGTAAGAAAATCCATTGTCATAAGGAATTCATAAATTGAACTTATTCCTCATTCTGGTTGTTATAAAATAAAAATTATAATTTGCATAAAGATCTGTAGTCTACTAATAACACACTTTACACATTCGTATTGGGTTAGCCAGAAAGTCTTTTCACATATTTTAAAATGTACTAGTTATTTCTACTTTATTCAATTAAAATTTAAATGCAAGTGCTGTTTATTTCATTCAAAAACATTTTGACATCTTAGATTTTCTTAATTTTATTTGAATATTTATTCTGACAAATAATACCATCGATATATTAATTAGCGATTTTTAATTATTGATTTAGATATTAGTAATATTATATATTAACCGTAGTAGCGATAAGTTATTTAATGTTATCGTTTGAATCAAACTTAACTTCAACTTAATACTTCTTTCGAAGTATTAATTATGAAAATTAATAGTAATTCTTCCATACATTTCACGGTGCTTTTATTTCTTCTACAATTGAGTACTTTTAATTTTGCAGAAATTCTGATCCCCTCGTTGTGGAATAACTCTTTATGGTACTTAAACTTCTGTGCTGGATGTCGTCACTGTATTTTGTTAATGGTACGAGTATAACGAAATTTCATCCCAATGGCAGAACTAACATTGAGTACCGTTATCATTCGCCTTACTAAGGACAGACTTAATTATCTTTTTGTTTGCACCGTACATTAGATTTACATTTGTAAACGGTTCCGAATAAAAACGATATCGAAGGTATTTTTCACGGAGTCAAATAAGCTTTTCTAAAGAAAATTGATATCTGTCTCGGCGCAGATAAGAGTGTCACATCAGCGAAAAAAGGAAGCGCTTTCTTTGCTCGCTGTATACATTGTTATAGCGGAAGAACTTTCAACATGGAAATGTTACAAAGGTTGCTGAGAAAAATAGGGAAGATGTGTAGGTTGCACCATTAATATCACATTTATTTATTGAAGCCACCGTTGCCGACATCTTTCTTTTCCTACTCAGAAGGTGGATGTCACGAAACCACATATCACTCCCATTTCTTTACATTCGTGTATGTTTACCGTCGTATTATTGTCATTAATTTTGATCATATCATAAATAACAGGGAATTCAATGGTGGGAAAAGCTATAGTAGAGTGAAGTATTATTCTAATATACTTAGAAAATAATCTAGTACAATTAATGAAATCGATTTACTTGTTATTTATACATTATCCGACATCTCGAAAATATTAAAAAATAAATATAATCTATTTACATAATTTGAATTATCATTTATACATTATCCCAATTTTGAAAGTGTTCAACAATAATTATAATCTATTTACACTTAAATAAATAACAATTACAATTGGGCAATCGGCTTCCATGCCAATTTTCGATAAAATAAACGCGAAAATTAAGCTAATAGTTGGCTTTATTTGGGAGATTTCTTCAGAACTTTAAATCAGTTATTACGGGTTGAAAAAATCTAATTTCTTCAGGGGTAGTTTTCGCAAACCACCCTTTGAGTGACCATCATTAAAAAATCATTGTTTTGTTACGTAACTACTATGTGAAAAAGTATTAACGTGGTCAAATGAGTGGAACATTGTTGAATAGTTTAAAAAATTTATTGCGAAACTGCAGAACCTAGCCTCTGATTTCAATGTATTTTGGGAACGTTAAAAATCTCAATATTTCGAAGAACTTTTTACTCCACATATTAGCGGCGGTCCCGTTTAATTTCCGAGATATACTATCGTTGTTATCTGCGTTGGTAGCAGCTCGAGGATTAAGAACGACTATTTCAAGCGATACTATTTTGTTCACATCG
The DNA here is from genome assembly GCA_028454255.1 of Halictus ligatus. NCBI lineage: Eukaryota > Metazoa > Arthropoda > Insecta > Hymenoptera > Halictidae > Halictus > Halictus ligatus. The sequence goes on along the minus strand of CM052139.1, from coordinate 13,390,518 downwards.
ATCGCATGAGGTATTCTCGCGAATGAATTCCAGAGAATAACGAAAGCAGATTGCTTGGAGCTATGGGCAGAAGTTCGCGGAGCACAACATCCACGCGACATCGCATATGTAAATCGCAGAGAGATTTTCCTTGCGTCGAGCGATACAATGCCGCGCGTACAAGAATTTTATCCGTTTTCTGCCACGGAGAGAAAAAGCTCCGTGAGGTCAGCATTCCTCGAAAGAGAATATTCATCTTGCATAGTTCCTTTACATCTCTATTTGTCCGTCCGCTGATGGTTTTCCATCTGTCCGTCTGTGATACCCTCGACAAGTGCGTACAAAGGTTCTTCCCGGCGCCCATCGTTTGAACAATTACAACGGAACGGAAACACAACTTCCTGTCGGTAATGCAATTCTCCGTCGTTTGGTCTTCGAGTTCCCCTTGTAAGCCACCGAGTAATTATCACCGTGGTAACGTGTTACGTTTTCGTTGTTCGAGAACCTCGTCGTAACTCACCCACGGCTATCGACAACGGTTTGATTAATAATCGATTAATGGGAAATTGATCTCTCGCCGTCGTTATCTACTGTAATTTAACAACCGAGCTAATACAACTTTCATCGGTATTAATTTTCCCTATAAACATTAATTTTAATAATATGTACGCCGCGCTTGAGTAAATTGACTGTTTTACTAGTTCACAATTTAATACAATTACTAGAATTACAATTCGTAACGATATTTCGATTTTTACATTTGCAAATTTACAATTTTTTAATATCTGTGAACTTGTAAAATATAGAAAGATATTTACTCTATCCACGTTTGATAATATTTTTACTTTTTGCTTTATCATTGGAAATCTCCTATTCGACGAAATGAACTTCTATTTCTCCCTGGAGATTACGTATGGAGACGTTTTCACCACGTTCATTTCGACTAGAAGTTCTAATCTCTTTCCTGAGAAGAAAAAGCGTCCCAACAGGCCCCTTTTATTAGTGGAAGATACCGTATTCTTTATATGAGAATCTTTAGAGCACTCCCTTCAGGCATCCGTTAATTAAGATTTAGATAGGAAATAGCCCGGATAACTTTCATTAACCCCTTTTAACGAAAATCTAACTGAGGCCTGGTTTTCATTAGAAGCAACAAAAACTGTCAGTGTGACATTAAATCTTAAACAGAGTACCCCTTTCATTTTCAAGGTATATGAACCGTTTCATTTTCATCCTCTTTGGTTCAGTAGCGGTTCAGTAATCGTGCAGTCACGTCGCGTTACTCGCATAAGAGTCAATTCTAATGAGATCGGGTTAAAGTCCCTTTCGAATCTTTCGTAACCTTATAGATTCCGTTCGTTCGGTATATATTCTATTTGGCATTCAATAATTGCTCTCTGACCCCGCATTGTCAGTGCGTTAAAAACGCGCATCATAGGTAACAATTTCTCCAATTGTACACCCACTAAATTCACTCGCGATACAAACAACAACACCTGTAATTATTTCAATTCAGAATATCTTTGTCTTGTTTGTTAACTCAAGTAACCTACAACCCTTAATTATTGCCTAATATCCTAATCTAATAATTGATTGTTGCCACACGACAGAATCTTATCGCTTGGATTGTATCAATTATATTATATATAAGTGTTACGAGGCTTACTAATCTTAAATTTAAACTAACAAAGATTTCTCCAACCTAGTGGCTCCCCGGTTTCGCATTAGGTGATCCCCGATTTTGTATTGGATTCTTCCGTATCCTAGTAGCTTCCTGGTTTCGCATCAGGTGCGTCTGTGAGTTATCCACCTCCTGACGGATTCCCAGTTTCATATTGGATTCATCCGCGCTCTTATACAACCTCCTAGCAGTTCCCCGGTTTCGTACCGGGTTCGCCGCGTGTCTCTCCTAGTGACTCCCCGATTTCGCATTGGGTGCGTTCACGAAGTTTCATCCTCCTAGTAGCTCCTCGGTGTCGCATCGGGTGCGTCTGCGGTGGATTCCAACTTCCCAGAGATTCCCTGGTTTCGCATTAGATGCGTTCTCGACGTCAACTATCCTAGCGACTCCCCGATGTCGCATTGAATTCGAACAAATTGAAACCATATTTCTGGGGTAATAACTAATAACCCTCTCGCCGGTTCTCGTGTTGCTCGCAGCCGTGGCTCGTAACAACTAATAGGTGATTGAAAAAACAATTTAGTAAATTTTATATATTGTTGATGTTGTTTTGTTAATACAATCATTACTCGGTATATGTCCCAAATATCTAGCCGATAAAAATTCCATAAAAAAATAATGACAAATAAAGAAGTTTCGTTATTGGATAAGTACTGGTCTGACACCGATACACTCGTGCCGTAGTATATTTACACTCCTCGACGACCGAGGCTACTCGAGCATCGATGTCCTTTTCTACGTTCGGCGGCGTATCAAAGAATAGTATCTTTTATCCTATACATGTCCTTGGGTAGACCCATCTTGTGGACATATATAGTGAATCCGCGTTATATATCAGCAGCTCAGGTTTTGTCGTGGATTCTTTGATGAAGTGCTGAATGCAGAGAAGGACATCGAAGAACGAGAACTTCTTTATTTTTAATTATTTTTTATGGGACTTTCACCAACGTTTTCGTGGAATTTTTCTGATTAAAATGAAACCTAATATGATATGATTCCGATGATAATTACTTGTGTAATGAGCGATTAAAGTTTAGAATCAAATCAACAGATGAAATCTTTGAATCAGATGTAAATCAAATGAACTTTTGAACTATTGAACTTTTTTATTATGAATAATTTTTTTTATTAGGCGTTCATCAATATATTTGTTGAATTTTCTTGGTTAAAATGATACCAAACACGATACAATTCGAATTATATTTACACTATTTCACATTTGGTATCATTTTAATCAGAAAAATTCTACAAATATATTGGTCAAAGTCTCGTAAAAAATAATTGATAATAAAGAAATTTAGGTTTTGATTTAAAGGCTTGAGCTTACTTTAATCATTTATTAAACAAGTAAATATCATCCATTTTCATTACAAAAATGTCACGAATATGTTGACGAAGTCTCGTAAAAAAATAATGAAAAATAAAAAAGTTTTCTTCTTGGATTAGTAGTGGTCTCCTGGTCTCACACCGATATACTTGACCTGTTATAACTTTTGAACTATTGGCAATATAGCAAAGACGAAATCCTCACCAAAAATATTAAAAAAATAGTAATTTTTTAATGTTTGATAATTAAATATGTTTTGCATTTATTAAACGATAGTTTTTAATATATTTTCATTAATATTTTTGATGAAAATAAAAATTATGAAAATATTATTTCTCAAACTATTTTTTACTTTTAAGTATATATTTTATATTTATGATTCATAAATGTAATGTTTTATGGGACACGCAAAATGTAAATTCGAGAAATCTTCCTTTATCTTCCGTGTACAAATATGGAAGATCATAATTAAAATAATCACAAATCATAAATAATATTAAAATTAAGTCATAATAATATGGATAGTATCAAAAGCAAAGAAACTTTCAATGAAACTTACCTTTATTATTACGTTATGAAATTGGTAATAGGTAAATGATAGACTTTTAGACTATTTGTATAATACACACCTTATATGTATATACCACACACGAAACCATAAATGCAACAAAACGAAAAGAATAGAATATAAGGTTTAAGTAATTGAAAAAATGTCTTGAATCTTTCAAAACGAGTCTCTCTTAATGATACTCTCTCGACTTAATGCCAATAGTAACTGCGTGCCTTTTACGAAATATAAACTTTTTTGACAAACTTTTATTGTTCATTACCTTTCTTATATAGCCATTTTAAGAAATAATTATTTCTTTTACTATTTTATTTAAGTTATTTCAGGTATAAACGTAAAATTATTGTAAAAATGTACATATCTAAAAAATATTTAATCAAACATACGAATTTATACATATATTGTAAGACGCATCGCGAAGTGACATTCATGAGACATTTGAACAACAATAATTTGCAAAGTGGTTTTAAGTGGGAAATGATTCTTGCACAATTATATACGGAAAAATATACTGAAAATGTTCCGATGTGTCCGGATGTGGAACTGTTTGACACTTAGAAAACATGTCTTTCTGAATCTAAAACATTTTACAAATATTCCCTTTTGTATTCAATATTATGTTTTTAAATAGATTATTTACAGTAATCATTATTAAATGATACAATTTCCATCGCAAAAGTCTGCTCCTCTTAAAAAAAAAAAGAAAGCGAGAGCAAATATTAAACAGGATTACCAGGACATCGCATTAACCCTTTCGCTTCGGCAGTCCAGTCCGCCGAAGTGCCGCCACCGAACGGAAACACGTGCCAGAAATGTGCACACTGCGCGTGGTTTTTGTATATACGGTCTTCTAAGTCTTAAATATATATATATATATATATATATTTAAGACTTAGAAGATTTCAATATTTATTATTGATCCCCTCATGGTTACAATTTCTTACAACACATTTCGAAAAAAACACAAAAGAAAAATCTAGACTCGCAAGCGAGAGAGAGAGATGCTTCCGTCCCTAACTTAACCTAGCTTAACTTAACTTAACCTAGAACAAATATAAAACTTAACATATCTCTCACTCACCCCTCCGTTCACACATCCACACGCACACCAACACCTCCCCTTCCCTGCGCAAGCGGACCCCCTCTTCCGGTCGCTCCCCATTCATCCCTGCCCTTCCTTTGTCCCCTCCCTCCACTCTTCCACCCCCCTCATCCACTTCTCCCCTCCCCCTTCATCATCCAACACCTCCCACATACTCTCTAGCCATCCTCTTTCCTCATCCATCCTCATACACTCTTCCCACACATGTTCCCATGACTCACTCGCCCATCCACACACTCTACACTTTCTCTCCTCTCCCATCCCTCGTATTCTCATCTCCTATTACATAATCTATCACCGACTTCCCCCTCTTTCCTATATACGTCCATTCCCCTACCTCATCTCCCTTTGTATTCCCATTTAGAATCCCCCACCCCCTCTCCTCTAAATACCCACACAGCCTCCTTCCTTCTACATTCACCCTCTCATCCTTGGAACTCCTACTCCACTTCCCATTTCCCTCTTCCTCCCCTCCTGTCCCACCCCCTTCCCTCCCCGTCCTCGCATTAAAATCCCCCCCCTATAATCACCCTCACCCCTCCTTCTTTACCTTCTATCCAGTCACCCAACACCTCCAATTTCTCCTGCAAGTCCCCATTTACATATACCCTAATCACCTTCCACCATCTCCCCTCTATCCTCATCTTTATGGCCATCACCCCCTCCCTTCCCCCTTCCACTACCTCCCCCACCGTCTCAATCTCCTTTCTTATTCCCAATACCATGCCCCCCTTAGCCCTCCCCATCTTTTCCTCCCTCCTTGCCCACTGCTTTTCCCATACATACCCTTTTGGCAGCTTACCCCTAATCTGCTCCCAACCTCTCTCCTCTAACCACGTCTCCATCATCATAATCACATCCCACTCCTCCAACCCTTTCCAGAAGTCCTCATCCTTGTTTTTCAATCCCGCCACATTCCAGAAAGCCACCTTAACCCCCCTCCTTCTTCTTCTTTTTCTCCCCTCCCTCTTTCCCCCCCTCCCACCCCTTTACCTCCCCTGCCCGTTTCCCTGCTTACTTATCCAACCCTCCTCTATTTTGTCCCATTGCCTCAACTCTCCATTCACCCACATTTTCATGTACCCCACCTGTACATTCTTTCCAACCCCTCTCTCCTTCTCCGCTTCCCTTTCAATTTTCCACCTCGCTCTCGTCTCCTCCTCCGTCAAATCGTCATCTACCCTTTCCTTTCTCCCTTTCAACTTATTCCTCTCCCTCATCACCATCCTTTTCCGCTCCTTGTCCTCCAACTTCACTAGAACAATCCCCCTCCTGTCCTTCCCCATCCTTCCTATATTTCTTATTTCCTTAATTCCTTCGTACTCCATACTCATCACCTCCCACACCCTTTTTATCTCTCTTTCCTATCCTGTTTAACCTCCATCCTCCGATCCTCCGTCTATTTTCCTCTATACCCCCATTCCCCATCCTATCTTCTGCCCCTTCTCCCCCCTTTTCCCACCCTTCTATTTCTGCCCTCTCCATCTTTCTCTCTATTCCTTCCATTCTTTTCTCTAGCCTCTCCCTCCTTTCCACCTCTTCCCTCCTTTCCTCTTCCCACTTCTCTCTCTCTCTTCTTCTCCCTTCCCTCTCTCTCTCCAATTCCTCCCTCATCTCCGTCAACTCCTCCTTCATTCCCCTCATCCCCTCTTTTATTTCTCTTATCTCCGCCATCTCCTCCTTCAATCCCCTCATCCCCTCTGTTATTTCTCTTATCTCCGCCATCTCCTCCTTCAATCCCCTCATCCCCTCTTTTGTTTCTCTTATCTCCGCCATCTCCTCCTTCATTTCCCTCATCCCCTCTCTTAATTCTCTCACCCCTATCGTCAAATCCCTAATCATATCCCCCCAAACCTTACTTACTCTTTCCGCTCTTCCTTCGGCGACCTCTTTGTCTTCGCACTTTTTTTAAAAATTCCCCTTTCCCCTTCCCCCTCGTCATCCCCCTCCTCCCCTATGTCCCTCCCTCTTTTCTTCCACAGGTTACCGAACCTGCTCCCACTACCTCCTCCTCTTCCCCCTACCTTTCCCTCGGCCGTCGGCCCTCCCCCCTCACCTCTCTCCACCTTTTCACCTCCTGCTTCCTCTTTCCCTCTACTACTCATTTCTTCCTCTTCCTCTCCCTACACTATCCTCCTACTACTACTGCTCTTCAAATTTCCCGCTTTCCTCTTACCTCTAACACCACCATGCGGCGCCACCTATCACTCCCACTCTCTGCTCTCGCGCTCGCCTCCCGAGGTTCCCACCAACCTAACCTCCAATACCTCCTCACTTCCACCTTTCCCACATCTTCACTCAACCTTCTTTCTGTTTGCCCTTTCCCCTCTTACCCACCCCTATTCCTCTCGCTCTCCTTTCCCACACTCTCTCACCTCTCACACCTCTCACTCCTCCCTTTCTCACTCCAAACTCCCTCCACACACACTTCACCCGTCAGCCTATCCCTCGACCGGAAAAGCTAATTGTAAGTCTTAAATAATTACTATGCTTAATAAAACAATTATTGCACTAATATAACACGTATTCTTTATATTTTTAAAATGAAAAATTTATACAATATTATATTAATTATTTTAAAAATATTAGACCAATTACAGGTATTTACATATTTACAGGACTTTACAATTAAAAGTTTAATATAATTAATAATGTAAAGCAAATTATTAATATATTAATATGTAGAGACTAGTAATAGAATTCTGTATGATGTATTTTGAAACATGGATCTATACATAATCGCTTCAAAGTGTAAAAATTGCCATTTTTCACGATTTTCGACTTAAAATCGCACTTTTAATCGTTTATATCTCGTAAATGAATTATCGGATATCGATGAAATTTTCAGCATGGATATAATTTATTCAAGCGAATCAAACAAATTTTTTAAATTTTCAATACAGGCTCAGATAAAAAAGCTAAAAAAAACAACTTTTACTATTTCTTTTGCGATTCCGACCAATTCAAACTTTTTTCAAAAATTTTTTACACCTCGTCTAATAAACTAATCCTTCTAACTTCTCAATAACATTCAAGCCATTTAATCTAATTTTTAAAAAGTTATGTTGTTTCAAATAGTGTGGACTCAGTTTTGCTCCTTACAGTAGATGCCGGATATATCCGGCACTCGTACCCACAGGTCGTCGCGCGGATGCCGGATATATCCGGCGCTCGAAGGGAAAGGGTTAAAGAGAAGACGTATTTGTGGTGAAAAATACTATTCTGAAAACGTCCAAGTTTCAATGTTTATTACAGCTATGATATTTATTAAATTGTACGAATTTCTTCATTTCCGAGGTCCGTGAACATTTAAGAAATAATGTTCAATGATTAGATATCGATACGAAAAAGTCGGTTTTTGGACTAGTGGCGGCGACAAGCTGGCGCTACGTCTCCATCATGTGTTTAGTTTAAGTCAAAAGTATGTTTGAATGAATGGTTATCGGGTTGCGTGTTCCGCGATAGCGTCGGGATGATGTTAAGATGATTGGGTCGAGTTCCACGTAGGGTGAGCGTGTTTAGTTTAGTTTAGAGTGAAAGCGAACAGTGAGAATGATGAAAGAACGATTTTCGTGGGAATGCGTGAGCGAGTGAATGGTTAGTTTGTAAGTGAGTTTTGTGAGAGCATTCATTGGGGGCGGTCACGCGAGCTACGCGGGTTGTTCCAACCGTCTCTAAAATGAAGCCAAGTTCAGCCACGAAGTGTCATTTCAGTACCCGTCTACAATTCCCAATACCGATTCCACTTCAGACTAAACGTCACTTAATTTTCCGATCCGGGTAACTGTGCAACGGCTTTGAATTCTTTGATTCAGAATTCTCGGCGAAGTATATCCCGAGATTATGGTGATGAAGGAGGAAGTAAGGAAGGAGAGGGAAGATAGGAGGAGGATGGAGGAGGAGTGATGAAAGGAAAGAGAAGTGGGACGAAGAGAGGAGAGAGGTAAATGTAAGGAAAGAGAAAGGAGGTAAAAGATAGAGAAGAAAGTGAAAGAAAGAGAAAAAGTGGAGGGGGACGGAGAAAGGTGTGGATGCTAGTTCGGAAGAGGAAGCAATGGAGGAGAGTAGGAAGAGACTATGGAAGATGGAGGTTAAGCAGGATAGACAGAAAAAAGAGGAGAAGAGGAATAATGTGGTAATAAGAGGGACACGAACAGAGGGAAAGGTCCTAAAAGAGGAGGTGAACAAAGTGTGAGAGAAGATGGGACTGAAGGCGGAGGACATAAAAGAGATAAAAAGGATAGAGAAGGTAGGAAAAGATAGGAATGCGATGTCGTTGGTGAAGATGGTAGATAGGGAGCAGAAAAGGAAAGTGATGGGGAAGACGAGCAAATTAAGAGGACAAATGGATGATGATTTAACGGAAGAGAAGAGGAGAGCAAGGTGGAAAATTGAAAGGGAAGCGGAGGAGGAAAGGATGAAAGGAAAGTGTGTACAGGTGGGCTACATGAAAATGTGGGTCAACGGAAAGATAAAGCGATAGGACGAAACAGAGGAGAATTGGTTAAAGAAGCAGAGAAATGGGTAAGGGAAGAACAGGGACAGGGATCGAAGAGTATCAGGATAGGAGAATGAGGCGCGGAAATATGTATAGGAAAGAGGATGGCAAGAGAGGATGTGGGAAGTGTTGGAAGGTGAGAGGGCGGGGGAGGAGTGGATGAGGAAGGTGGAGGAGTGGAGGAAAGGTGCGACTAGAAGGAGAGCATGTGGATAAAAGAGAAAGATTGAGTCAGGAAGGATTGGGATAGATGGTGAGTGACCGGAATAGGGGGGCTCCGGTTAGGAAAAGAGGGTGCGCGCGCGCGCGTGTGTGTGTGTGTGTGTGTGGTAGGAGAACAACGGCAGGAGTAGTTTTAAGTAGATACAATAATTGTAATAACCAAAAAGAAAAAAGTCATGGAATAACAAATATTTCGCCAATTAAAATCGTATTGGTTATAAATAAGGATTATAAGTAGCCGAAATTTTTTTTTCTTGTTAGTAAATGTTATCGTTGAGACAAATCATTTCGCTCAATTATAACTAGATTGCGGATTTTATGCATTTATGATAAAAATGGGTAGGTCTAATTTAAGACAGTAAAAACATTTGAAGTATTTAAATATACGATTATATTATTTTCAACCTATTGAACATATTTAACAAGAAATTCAATATCTATTTCACATAGTCTACTTATCCACAGTCTACTTATAACAGTTCAATGAGAGAAATTTATTTCGATCGCTAATAACAGTTATCGATAGGAGAAGTTTATTTCGGTCGGTCATAACAGTTATCAATGTGAGAAGTTCGTTTCGATCGCTCATAACAGTTATTGACCAAGCAAATTTGTGATAGTTATTATTAAATAGTACAACTTTCGAAATGGTAGACAATCAATTATTTAATAAATTTGTTATTCATAAAATGAATTGCCACAATCAAAATTTAATGTGACAAACATGAGTTCCTGTATAACTACCCTTACAGATGAGGTATCGAGCTAAAACTTGGCTGAAAGGTCTCTTTTTTTGTAGACTATCGAATGGCTCAAAATTAGAAAAATATACCGCCAAATTACACCGCAAAACATGTAAAGTTAATGTTAGAGCAGAAAAGGTTTGCTCAACGCTAACCTGAGTTACAGACACAGCGTGAATTATGCACGCTAATTTTTATAAATTCGGAAGTCTAAATTTCTGATTTTGCCAGATGAAAAAATTATGACAAATTTTTTTCAGATTTTGTGTTGTTCTTATGGTCTGTTGATCGTACGAAACCTTCTCAATGAATTTCACTTCGAATAAATAGTCTAAACACGAATGGTTGCGGTAAAGAATTGCATATTATACCCGCATAACAAGTTCTTTATTTGTAGACGTAAATAATATCCTTGGCAAATAGTTTTTAATTTAACAGGAGATAATTTAATTAATAGCAAAGGAAATGGAACAAAACTGTTGCATTTAAATACAAAAATATTAATTTTGTGTTTAATTTGTAATTAAAGTTTGGTTAAATTTATTTTCTATTAGAAACATCGATTTTTTGTGAAGTAATGAATAAGAAAAATATTGATTTGACGAAGTGTTCATTCAGTTCCGTATATTGCAAAAAATTTTGAATATTTTTTTTATCAGTACCTTCATTTACTCTATTCAAAATATAAAATAAATATACTAATAGAAATACTATAAATATACTAATAGATTTTAATACTGCTTACACAATCTTCTATAAAATTTTTACATTTTAGCATAAAATCATTATTTCATATCTCATAAGGTATAGGTAGCATTTATTATTGTTTGGTCATTTTCTTTAAGTATAATCGCATAAACTGTTCTATTTTATTTCTTTAATACACAAACAACACTACGTTTCCCCTTCAGTGTGTATGTAAATAATACCCAGGGAAATCACGTCAACAATTTTGATTCCAGACGTATTCCAGCTCAGCGACAAGTTCTGCTGTGTCGTGATGTTGCCATTGGCCGTATCAGAACCCGCCCTCTATAGCTGCACTCTGGATTGGCACAAGTTCTTTGTTAATAACTCCTTAACAAAACCGAGGCGACAATTTTTGCTCTGGCAACAGTTACTTCAAATGACTTCAGGAACCAACCTTTTCAAGGTTTTCCGACATGTATATTTAAAGAAACGAATTTAGCGAATAAATTCCCGTAGATAATTTTCCTCTGTAATCTTAATAATCGTAAATTAATAATTTTCCATTCTTTAAATAAGAAAAAAATACAGGACATGCCAAAATCGCACGACTCTTGAGCAATGTTTCAAACAATCTTGAATAAAAATGTGGTCGTACTATTTTATTCCAATGAAATTAGAGAACGTAACCTGCAACATAAAATCTTATAGATACGTACGACTGAATTACGTTTCACCGTGACGTTTTGTGCCATGAGAATTTTTCTGCTTAGCATAACATAACCGGACAATGTCGTAACGTAAGAACTTAAAGTAATCGTTATTAAAAGTACAGACAAATTATCATACTTTCACATGAAAGAAAGATTTATAAAGAGTAAAATCAAGTTTTCACTAGAAAATTGTTCCATTTAAAAATTTCAATTTTAATGTATACTTTAAAGTATACTTTAAATTGAACTTTAATTCATTTATATATTTTTACATTAAATATGTTGTGAAAATATTTAATAATTTGTTCTTTTAGCAATACCTAACAATCATAATATTATTATGAAAAATGAGTGAAATGCAAAACAGTGACGAAATAAGAGAATTTGGGAGTATTATTACACTATTTTGTCTTTATTAATAACATTAATATCATGTTTACATGATTTCCCCTTCTTAAAAGTGACTAAAATTCCTACAATTCTCTTTAGAAATTGATTTCGTACAGAGTACAGTGTCAGACTTTTGCTTAATTTTACGGAAAAATTTTCTTTACACAAATATAGTGAATGTTAACACCTGCATAAGTACCAATGTTTATACAGATTTACAATAATTTTTACTGACACTATGTATTTTAAAAGATTTACAACGTAAAAGTTTTCGAAGTGACAGAAGAATTTCGCTGTAATATTAAAAAATAGTAATTCCCAGGCACAGATCAATTAAATCTAGCACGTGAACGAAATTGGTCCCTTTACACCGTGTACTATACCCTTTTGAACGTTTGGTGTGGCTTTAATGCGAATTTCAGTAGGCAATGTCGGGTAACGCTCGGCATACATTTTACGAATATTGGAGGAACGTAGTTTCAACGATATTCTACATATTCAAAGATTTAAATTTGTATTTTACATCTTCAAGAAATATTCCTTTTCCAATTATTAAATTCATTTATTATGTCATATACAGTGTGTCCCACGAGCTCTATCCACTTGAATACCTTGGTTATTTCAAACAATACGAGACAATGTTACTTACAGAAATTGTAGGATTTAAGAAACTTCATAATATGGTATAAATGATATTTTTGGAAGTGGAGTAGTAGAGAAGATATAGAGGTCACCTTTGCTTTTTTAAATGGAATGTTCCGTCGCAAAATAATAGTACAAGTGGAGTTTGCCTTCGGACAATTATTTATAATACGTTCATGACTAAGTGATCACCTTCAACGATTAGGTACGGTGCAACATGTAGCGACCATTCGAGCCGTCGCCTGTCTTTCGCTTGTTTTCACTTCCTAAAGTTACGAAACGTCATATATTAAGTCCTTACGAAGGATCATCCCAACCGAGAAATACGGTTCTAGATTATTAAGAAATTCGTCAAAAGTAACGTAACAGTATTTTCAAATTCTTTAAATGTTTTTATTATTTTCTATTTCATTTAAGAATTTAAGAAATCTTGAATTTTAGTAGAATAGTAGTAACTATGAAGAAAAGAAGTAGAATAAAATGAGATAGCTAAGGAAGAAAGTGAAAGCAAGAATGCGTGCAGAGAACGCAGTGGAGCAGCGGAGAGAGAAAGTGCAGAACTTTGTGAAAGCCTAGTTGATAAATGTGCACTGTTCACATGGGCAGAAAAGGGCCCACACGGAATATTAAAAAGAAGCGTTCCGTTCATTTCCTCGTGAATGACAATAACGAGGCCAATAAGCATTACGTATCTAGAATAATAAATCAAGTAGTAACAAAACGAGATCTGGACTAAGGGGCAATCAATAGAAATAAATAAATCCTTTTCAAATATTTCATATACCTCCCCGTTCTCTATACGTGCAAATAGCTCTGTTTTGGGGATAACGAGGTCGCAAGCCAATGTCAGTAACAAGATCCATCGAAGCAGTGTACTGTATGAAGAAGGATGCCTTCGTTATTCCGCTGTTATGGTTTTTCTTCTTCTAACGAAGAGATTGTATCCTGCTAGCTTATTCTCGAACTGCCCTAAAATTTATCCAGGAGGTCTTCTTTGTTTTCTCTATAAAGCAACGCGATTGGATACGCTCGGACGAGTTTAACAAAGCAGTGAACCAATAATAGATAATTGACACTTTGTATCGAATATAAAATAACCATTTTTTCAACAAAAAGTTGTATGCAGTGTTTTCTTATTACATCAAAACTATTTTGTAGGCTCTAAAGAGTTTAACAAAGCAGTTAATAAAAACTAAATAATTGACACTTTGTATTCAATATAAAATAACAAATTTTTTCAAGAAAAAATTCAATAGAGTATTTCCTTCATACACGGAAACTATTTTGTAGGCTCTAAAGAATTTAACGAAGCAGTTAATCAATACTAGATAATTGACACTTTACATAGAATACAAAATAAAAAAATTGTTTAATGAAAACTTCTACGCAGTGTTAGCTGTTAAATAAATATATGTATATAATAATGGCTGTTTGAACGAAAGAGTACTAACAACGAAGGAATATTTTGCAAGAGAATTATTTGAATTTATAACGTTTATTTGATGTCCATTTTTTATACATACAAGGGGTATCAGCCATTTTTTTAAATAAATGACGAAATAGCTTTTTTAGCAGCAGGTTCAACAGGGAAAACGAATAAAAGATCTGAAAAGTTTCAAAACTAAATTGTATTTTAAAGACGATTTTGGCAATCCATTCTGCTAATATTTCTAACAATTTTTTTTTGCACTCTGTATAGCGGAGGTTTCAGATGAAGTTCAAAATAATTTTATATTATGTCAATCTTTGTTTATTTCTACTTAAGGGCCCGGGATAGTTACGTGACTTTTTCAGAATCAACAGGTCGGTAACTGCTGTATAATTTCCCTTCACTGCCTTCAGACACAGACTTAAGATCCGTCTTGGTCTTGATCCGACAGGTCTTAAGTTTGTGACTAAACTTGTCACATTTTTTCCTCTGTATTATTGATATTATGAATTCTGACGCCAGAAACGTGCTTCAAGTTTTTAGCTTTATTTCGCAGAGAATCGAGACAAAATATAGCTCGATTTGTAGCTGGAGATATTTTCTAGCGAGCACTACTCTCGATTTCATCCAGAAAATTCCACTGCATATACATCTTTAATTTTTGGCCTACTTTTATCGCTTATATTACCAAATATATCACTGTCCAACAAAATCAAACTTTTTTCGAGTTTTGCAATACCTGTTGGGTGATTCTTATACACTTTGTCATCTTAAAACCAAATCTGAAAGCAGAATTGCTCCATCACGCAACGTTTTCGAAAAATTTTGGTTTTTGTAAAAATACCGGATTTTGATACAAAATGACGTGTTACGTAAAAACTAAACACCCAAGAAAGTTCAAATTTGAGTCAAGAGATAGAGGGAACTCTTCTCTACATATTCCTATAGTCTTATATACAGGGTGGTTGGTAACTGGTGGTACAAGCGGAAAGGGGGTGAGTCTACGCGAAAAAAGAAGTCGAAAATATAGAACAAACATTTTTCGTTTGAGGCTTTGTTTTCGAGAAAATCGACTTCGAATTTTCGCAAAGTACGCATGCACTTGATAACGTCTCGTTCTAACGAATCTCACTGTACATCGTTGTCTCGGTGGATATTATCGCAGTTTAAGTATGTTTTTTCTAACGGAAGATTAGGAATATATAATGAAATAATATGAAGTAATCATAAAGTTTATTATTACAAAAATTGCTGAAAATGTTGCCCATTCTGCCGAACACATACTTCTGCTCTTCTAATGTAACCTGCTTTTTTGCCTTCTGCTCTTCTACGTGATAAAGTGCACGCGTACCGAGCGAAAATTCAAAGTCGATTTTCTCGAAAACAAAGCCTCAAACGAACCACCGCTTGTACCACCAGTTACCAACCACCCTGTATATATGTACTTCCTAATAGTTGTAAATGGTCGTTAAAGTTTGAAAATGTGCCGACGCGGGTACTTTGTACGCTCTATTTTTGTATTTATGTGAAAAATCCTTTACAAAAACCAACATTTTTCGAAAACATTGCGTGATGGAGCAATTCTGCTTTCAGATTTGGTTTTAGGATGACAAAGTGCATAAGAATCACCCAACAGGTATTGCAAAACGATTTTGATGTTGGACAGTGATATCTGCAATAATCTCTTCAGCTCGTGACCACCAAGCGCTAGATTCAACCTTCCTCTCCCTGATCAAAAGATGTAAAGCAATAATACAATATTTAAAATAAGCATAAAGATTATCATTTTTATGTTCTATAATTCTTCATTTTTACCATTTTTTTTTTTATAATACTGTCTGAACATTAAGGTCACAGTAATATTTGGACAACCGTGATCGGATAATCGCGAGCTACAGCGACGGCGTAACGAATGATCGTCCAGAAAATCAAATAAAATATCATAATTCTTTCCGAGCATGAAGTACGGGAAATTCGTTCTGCACACATCTATATTTTACAGCTGAAACATCGGTTGCAATAAAACGGATAAGGATAGTATAAGATTGAAAAATGTAATTCTCCGAAAGAACATCGGGAATCCAAATTAAGTTCAGGATTGAATAAATTATTGAAGTCGATTGATGGGAGGAGAGAGGTTCGACGTTGTTCTGTCACAAACGAGATTCATATAATTTAACATGAAATTCCGCAGCTTCTAGGTAATTACTTGAGTTTAAAGAAGGCTGGTGAATCGAATCGTGTCATCTAGATAATGTTCGTTCTGCCAGCCACTTTCGACGAATGTTCCTGTTTGAAATATGAAGAGGTTGTTCGGAAGTTATTAGGACGCGCCAGGTGCGGCACCTTTCACCCTCCAGTCCGCTACATTCCGCAGTCTGGGAGGTTATATTTACCGTCAGGAATGGTCTTATCTTCGCCCATTTTGTAGACGCGGTATTCGGGTACACAAGGTGTGTCGTGAAGAATGGAGGTAATTTCAGAACATAACCTTGAATATCGATAGCTCGAACCAGCTACTCTGAAGAGTCAGTATTTCAAACCACTGCGAGCTATTGTGATTATCAATGAAAAGCTTTATAAGTACTTGACGATGTTCCAACCCAGATTGCACAGAGACGTCTTATAGACGTCTGTTGATGGACATTCAGACGTCTTAAAGACTTCTTGAAAGTCCTACGAACGTCTTCCAAACGTCTCTGGAACGTCTGTGGAACGTCTTTGTTATAGAACTGTACGTCTTAAAGACGTGTTTAAGGGGTCTGTTAGACGTCTTTTAAACGTCTTAGAGACGTCTTTTAGACATCTTTGAGATGTTCATAAATGTTAATTAAAAAAAAATAAATTTAAATGAATAAAGTAATATTTTATTATTATTGTTACTATTTATTATAACATTCAAAGTATATATTAAAATTAAACATTAACCATTAAAATTAAAATTAAACATTAACCATTAAAATTAAACATTACAATTAAACATTACAATTGAATTTTAAGGTGCCCAGGTGTCTTTTTTGCTTCCAAGCATACATTCGTCTCTTGTGAAGTTTAGGCACTTTAGTCTACTGCAACACTTCGAGTAGCAATCAGACAAACTGTATCCTAACAAAAATGAACGAAAATTATGAAAAGTTATAAAACAACACCGAAATAAATATAGCAAAAGGGCATACGCAGAAACAACAACGGTACAAATAATAGCGATGAGAATACTTACTTGACTAAACAATATGTAAATAACGACATGCAATAACGATGTAGAATTACGCTGTCCAAAGTCCCCAGTTCACAACGCTCGACGAATCACAATACTAAGGGATAGTTCAGACACAGTACAGTTGAACGAATATGAAGACGTAGATATGTCACTATTCCCGGAGCGTATACACAGCGTGTCCCATATGAACAGGAACACCTAAATATATTTCGTATTTACAGTCCTATTAGAAAACTTCAGTGGGCAAAGTGGCACTATTGCAGAGGGCAATATAATGGTGAAGAAAAAATTTTTATGTCGTGTTTTTAACAACGTGACAATAAAAAACTGAATTTAGTGGATACCACCTTTTTGACCTTGAAATGACCTTGAGGAAGAATAATCATGTTGAAGCGGATGAAATGTGGAAATTTAAAACTTACGTGTTTCAGCAAAGATTGCGCGTTGTTTACGTCGGTTTGACCTTTACATATCATAATAAATGTTAGAACTCCATGTCAGTGGAACGAGGAGAATTTGTAAAAGACAGTTAAAGCCTGTCGCAATAAAGAATACTACTTCAATAAACGCTGTACATAACCTTAAATACCCAAACCTACATTTAAAAGACGCCATCAAAATACGGTTAAATGCCATCTTAAAGAAAAATTTTGTTTGGATTTAGTATTTTGTTATAGTCCCACCAAATTGAACTATTTCAGGAATATGTGTATATTTACACGATCAATCAGTTTGATATATAGCACCAGTTATCAAAATCATAGTTTTTTGCAGTTTCAGGATGTACGGAAATACATACAGTAGTCCAAGAAAATATTCGAACACACTTTAAGTCAGCATAACTTTTTTGAAATTAGACAAATGACGACTTTCTTTTAGCATTTAATTTTTTGGTTAAACATCACCTTAGCAACCCAGAAATCTTTAACTTTTAACCATACAATCCTGTCCATCGTGGCGAGAAAATGCCAAAAATCGAAGTTTTAAGCCGTGGAAATCACTGGTGCAGAAGAAAACGTGTTCAAAGTTGAGCGATTTTAACACATTAAGCGCGGATCTTGTATCTATGCACTTTCTGTTCACAGTGCAAGTGTCTGTAAGTTTGTGTCTAAACTGAAGTCACCTTTCCGAGTGGACCGACGTGTCGCATAATCGGAAAGTCCAGTGTCGGTTCTCCTCGACCGACGCCGCCAGAACGGAAAGCTTCATGTTGGTCCCCTGTGACCAACGTAACGCTTAACATGTTAATTGCATAAGAGTGCATAATGTGCCAAAGTCCGATTTTTTAAAAAAATTATTTTTACGGAGATGTACACATGGTAAATAACCTTTTATTCCCTCGTGGGAATTAATCAGTTTCTAGTGCGACAGTTATGTAATTACTAAAAATAGCTTAAACTATTAAGCAGCAAAAAATTTTTTCAAAAAAAGTTGTTAAACATTAAGCAATATGGACTAACCTAAAGCCTCTTTTTATTTATAGAGGAATATAAAAAACCCTTCGATAAGCTTCGATCTCGAACTAATCGTTTTGGCAAGATGTAATATTGATCTAACTTTGTGTAAAAAATCTTGAGACCCTTCCAGATTCTTTCGCTTTCTCAAGTTTCAGAATTTCCAAGAATGAATTGCGCGGAAGTTACGATTATTTCATGTTTCAAGTGAAATTTTTTAGGGACATATCATTTATGATGAATAAAAATGTGAAATAGTTAGTTAGAATTAATTTTTTAAATAAAAAAAATTTAATAATAATTTCTTTATGTTAAATAAACACATCTTTAGTGCATTAGTGAAATTTTTAAGAGATATATTAGATAATAAAAAAATAAATTGTTAATATATATTTTTTTATGCATATAGAATTAATAAATCATATGCATTTCACATTTTTCTTTATTATTTAACTATCGTAACTATTGTAACTTCTGCACGATTCATTCTTGGATATTCTGAAAGTTGATATTTAAACTTAAATTGCGGCGAAAGGGTCTATTAAAATCTATTAAAGGATTTGTTGTATGCTTCTATAAATAAAAAATGAGCAGGAAACAAAGATTAGCGATTAGCCCATATTACTTTTGTTTAAGAACTAACGCGCTAATGTCGATAACGTACATTTGCAAGCCCCCCCCCCCCCCCCCATAACCTAATCAACCCACTCGAATTATACCTTCCATTTGAAATCCCGTATATGATTCTCCATATTTTAATTACTGTTCGATGAGAGCTTGTCCCAGAACGAAGTCCAATCGTTCATCTTTAAACACGCATAACTTTTAACCAGTGAATTCTTCGCCTTAAAACTTCGATTTTTGATATTTTCTTGTTAAGATGTACAGGATTATATAGTAAAAAATTAAAAATTTCTGGGTTGCCAAGATGAAGGTAACCAACCAATTCTTTGTATTGTTTCATATAATTCCTACCAATTGCAATTTCATCACAATCTTTTTTGCTGGTCATTCAGTAAATCAATGCTTCTAATTACTAAAAAAAGTCACGTCGTTTGATCCAATTTAAAAAATTCATTTTTATTTGAAGGGTTTTCGAATACTTTCATGACCCACGGTATACGTATAGTAAACTTTTGCAAAAAACATCAAATTTCTCCAAGTACTCAAAATGTTCTAATTAGTACAATATTTATAATTTTTCTTGAACAGATATAAACTTTCATTTTCTCAGCAGCATTTTTAAGTTTTTATGATAAAGAAATAGAGTTTGATGTTAGTAATTATACCTTCAAAGATCTCTACTGGATTGATCTCTTTACTAGATGGATAAATCATACAGTATATACTTTGTTACATACATACGTATATTTTCCCCGTTCTATGTCGTTCTCCTACATATGTACTTTCTTTCAGCTATGAATATCCCAGAATAAAAAGATTATTTTCTATGCAGACTTCAAGTAACCTTATCAACAGTTGATTTTTACTTCTTTCCCTGTTCAAGAGCTGTAATATACCTCCTGGCAAATTTCAAGGAACGATTCCTGTAGAATAGAAATTGGAAAATAAAATTACCTTGTCTTCACATTCTACCGTTTGCTACCGAAATCTTCGTAGTACACTGAATACACTGATTATTATTAGTCGTTTATCGGAAACGTTTATTATGTAAAATATGCAACAATGTTTATATTTTAAAGTACATACTTTTCTTGCTTCAAATGCCATAGTTCTTCACCTTCATTTTCATCGGCGTCGCCGAGTATCTACAAATAAATCCGTCGAATAAATCGTGGCGCTGTATCCGACTCTCGAATAAATCCCGAAGATAACCAGAAAATCACCCGAGAGGCAGGTCGCATAAAAGTCTCCAAACCAGACGCTCGTCGAATAAAGATACAGATAGCTTATCGCGCTTCATCCTACTTCGAATAAACGCCAAAGACACAGAGTATTTTTATATGAAAGTTATTTGAATAATTTTTTATTTAGATACTGCCCAACTCTGCATGATAGTTAGACTGTGAATTTTAAGCGTTTAGGATAAAAATGAGTAGATCAAATGTAAAGCAGTCAAAACATTTAAAGATTAAAAAAAAAACTGACGTATTAGTTTCAACTCATTCAACTGATTGAATAATTCAGACAATTTTTGTTTTGCATAAAAATCCGAAATCGGTTAAACTTTACCTCAAGAAACCAGAAAATTTTTACTTTTTTATGTAATCTTGTAGGTTTTGGCGACGAAATACCGAAAATCAAAGTTTTAATCCTAGGAGATAACTACTTCAAAAGTTATGTGTGTCTAAAGACGTGCAATTTTCAGCGTTCTTGACAGATAAGGGCACCGCCATGTTGGTATTTGGTGACCGTCGCGCGTCACTTAACAAGCGGAGCCGTTAGATAATGCCAATAATGTAGAGCACCGATCTTTGAGAAGAAATATCTTTTCCGCACACACGAATAAAGAAAAAGTTGTAAATATAACTTCCAATTCTTAATTCTTAATATCCAATAAGCAACACAATATTTTGTACCTGTTAAATGAATAAATTCCTCCTAATTTCAGCTTATCCAATTTCTTATCTCACGGCAATAGTCGAATCACACCGCAATCGTTGCTGAAAAAACAGATTTTCCACTATAAAATCCATCAACTCATGCAGGGTATCTGGCGGCTCCACTCATTAAGCGCGACTCGACGCGTGACGGTCACTACATACCAACATGGCGGCGCCCTTACCTGTCAAAAACGTTGAAAATTGCACACCTTTAAACATTCATAACTTTTGAACTAGTAATCTCCTAGGATTGAAACTTGAATTTTTGGCATTTTCTCGTCAAAAGCTACAGTATTATATGACAAAAGTGTAAAATACTTTATTTGACAACTCGACAATTCGCTATATCGGCAACTCATTCGCTCGCGACTCTCGCTCTACCGACTGACACAACATCCCTCGCATTCGTCCCTTTTATCCAAGTCCCATTTTCATTATTTCTTTCTCGCACTGTCATTCTCTCTCTATCAGTTTCACATCCATTCGGAAAACTCAAACAGTCACGTACGCCCTGCGCTTGGTACCCCTAAACACTTTATTCTTGTCACCGAGACCCAAACACTCTTCTTTCACACTTCGGCCCAAACAGACTTCCTTTCACGCAGGACTCAAACACGTTGGCGCCACAATGTCGCGTTCACAGTCATTCTAAACAATCACTCTAATACAGTGTCCCATTCATAACCCTACAAAAGTTAACAATTTTTGGTTTCCTGAGGTAACATTAAGCCCTAATAATGTGTTCCATCAAACGAACCAAGAAAAAAAATAATGAAGTTTTTTGTTACAACGTTTTTATTGAAACTAATTTTTTAATGCAGTTTTTTATGCATTTTTACATAACTTTATTATTAAAGTGGGTACGATGGAAACATCTGGTCGTTCGAGGGTTCATTAAAAATTGTCGGGATCATGAATTGTACAATTTTACAGGTAGAATATTTCATAAATGATTGAAATGATGGAAGCAAGCACACACAATCATATTTGATAATATTTAAAAACGATTAATTTGTGTTCTGTGTTTCATTTATGATTCACCTTTTTACGTAATATGTAATGTTATATTCTCAATGCAAAATTAGTTTATTTTCAGTCATTCTAGGCTGTATTCAAAAGTTTGTTTTCATAGGCCGATTATCTGAAATTCCCATATTGAAATACGTTTGCCTCCATATTAGTTCAGATAATCTTTTCATTTTACATACAGCATACTCCTCAAACTTTTTAATCTCCTTAAGACAAGTCGCATTACTGTCGTATGTTTATATAGTACATAGCATTAATTTGCTATCCTCATATGTTAATACCAACAAGCTGTGGAATTCATTTGCTGAGGTATAATAATGGTAATAAGACCAGTTCAATGGTACCATGCAGACGGCTTACATTATCAATAGTTCTGATTGGGTGTTTTGAATTTCAATAATTTCAAACAAGCTACGTTGTTCATAACGTTCATGTAAAAAGTAAAGAGCCGAAACCTCCTTTCCAGAGATCCAAGGGACATGTAAACAATTTTTCGGCCTTAACTTCGCCTTGCTACACGAAACATTTCTATTTCCTTTTGTCTTTCCGATTTTTCTTCTTTATAGTTATTTGTTTGTGTTTTCATATAGAATTAAGTAATTTAAATAAGTCACTCCACTGTCCAAACAATTTTAATATTTGCATGTGTTACAATTCTTGTAGGTATTAATTAAAAATTTTAAAGAAATGGTGTCTTGAAGAAGATGAATGATCTACTAATTAGAAAAAATATATATAATAATAACCTTATAAACATTTATCAATTTTCAAATTATGTTTATGTACATTTATTACCACCTACATTATTTCAGTGTATTTTTTAATATATCCTGAAAGCGAAGTATTTAAGATAGATATGTGGTGCTTTTGACTACAAAATAATAAATCCATGCATACCAGAAGCCATAAAAATGCAGCAACACAAATTTAATTTTTAATTGATAAAATAGGTATTTAATAGTACAATATTATAAAAATGTATATTCTTCATATTGGGATATGGGGTTTATTATGATAAACACTCAGTTGATTTAATAAGAAAACTGATTTATTTAAAGAGATTCGGAAGGACTCCTTTAGCTCCTGACACCTCGATACTCTGGACGAGACTAACGAAAAATGTGCAACGGAAAACCGTTGCTTAGGTTTGAAGCCAGAAACGAAAGAAAAGGCCTGGGCCTGAAATGTGTTTATTGCACCCCCCGACCCTTAAGAGTCGGGGTACTGCCGGAGACCCATTGCTAAGAGTAATATTCAGGCTCCGCGTTCCTGGCACTCTAAAGTGATTCTCAACACAAAGATCATTTTTGCTTATATGTACAATTAGATATGAAAAATCCAACACTTCAAATATTCATAAATGCTTCTTTTACTATCACATACTGTACAAATATTTGTTTTCCATTATTACGTAAAATTTCATTTACATCTTTGATACAAAACGTTTGAGATTAGATGTTCGTGTATAAATTTTTGATTGAATAATGTGATTTTATAATAAAAATTCCTTAATCAAATTCCTTAATAATAAAGATAAAACTATTTTCTGTTTCTTTCATGTAAAAATATTGCCTATGCTGTTAATGCTTTATATTTGAATACCTACTTCAAATTTTTGTACTATTTATGTTGGCTTAATATTTAGAATATTTTATGTTGGTTCAATATTTAGAATTGTTTATAACTTTAGAAGGTTAAGTATACGATTTGGTACCGATAAACATCTTTTATTTGTTGTAATTGATACATAAACATGACATTCGGAAAACGAAATGGCAGTCTGTGGCTATACTCCTCTACATAGGGTATGTCTAAAATCGCATGTCTATACACATTATAGTTATTTCTAAACCCATTAAACTTACCCTGACTCCTAATTTATGAAAGTTCCAAGGGCTCTTCAGCTTTATGAATTAAGTAACCCCGGGAAACTCTAAAAGAGCTTGGGGTTCACGAAATTTCAACAAGTTCTACAAGTTGTAATCTTGGTGTTAATCTCATCCTAGAACATGAACTTTGGTCTCCACCTTTGAAACGTTCCTGAAGAACTTCCATGCAAACTTGACTGTTTCATTAGTATATAGCATAGGTAGATACAGCCAATAACTGTTTCAAAGACGAAACCTATGTTATGTAGGGTAAGGGACCCAATTATACAGGGATACCAATTACTGTACCTATATTAATTATACTTATTTTTAAATATGATACCCCTACAGTAATTAGGTCCCTATATGTATACGAATACGATGCCTGTAAGTAGATATGCAGTTTAATTCGCTGTATCTTTATGTATTATACATGTTTAATAAGATTCAATAACTTCAATTAACACAAGAACTCAAAAATTTTTAATTTACGATTATAGAGATTCTAAAGATCTATTTATGAGGAATTATTGAATACATTAATCCTTTTTTGGCATATATTATATTAAAACTTGCTTCAAATCTGAATAAGTAGATACATTTTTGTTATTCTTATAAAATAATATAGTATAGTCATTTTTACTGTTCCGTGGATCTAGTGTTAAATTATATCATTTTTAAAAGATTGAATTGAATAAAGCAGAAATTTATAGACACTGATTTGCACGAATAAACAATTTAATATTCTCTTAAAGGTAAACATTTATTATGATAGTGTGAACATGAAAGACAAAGTTAGTTTAATCGTACGAACTTCGCTGCTTGCGAAAAGTATCTGTTACTTTACACTGTCACAATTTTTAGTTATATTTATTAATCCGTATATATCCGTATCCGTTGTATTCCAAAATGTACAATGCAAATGGATAGCATCGATCCAGTTAAAAAATATTCTTATATCATTTTTATTCGATTAAATTACTGGATAATAAAATTTAATTTATTTGTAAATCTCGTCATTTAAAATCTCTCTACAATGGCGTATATTTTGCACATATTGTCCGTGTAATATTGCAGTACTGTTTCTTTTTAACTAAATTATCACAGATCAAATATTGTTACGAGCCAGGACCGCGAGTATATAAATGGTTTTGCCACCATCTTCTAGAGTTTCTGTGTTTATCCTTCGCGGTTAACGAGTAGTGAATGTAAATATATGTTGCTGCAGCTTCCATAGTTTGCAAGAAATTGTGGAAATTACACAAACGCGATCCGTTCGTTGAGCTGGTCATCGAATCAATGTCGATCTCCGTCCGCCAATCGGCATGCCCTCCGGCGCGCCGTTCGGTTCGCCGAAATTAATGTCGATTTTGCGTTTCATTCGCTATTCGACGCGCCGTTCGGCACGATGTTCGTCGAAATGTTCAGGTCTGAACAAACCTTAATATTTTAAATGATTTATTTGTTACTTATTTAATACTCCTTCCAGATAATTTATATCACCGATTTCTATGATTACAAATTTCTTTGTATTTATTGACATTTGTTCTTTATATTATGAATGTTTAGGATATGCTATCTGTCCTCTAAACAGATTTAAAAGTTCTACCCGTTCGCGTTCGTGTTCGTGATTGTGCGCGCATTCGTCCGCGCGGTCGATCCATCACTTATCGGTTTTTTGATATACATCCAAGGGCATGTGCGCGAATTTGTTTGCAAGTTTCGTCTGGACACAGAAAAAATGGTGAATGTGCGAACGTGTTAAAATTTATGGAAAAATTATTCCTATTTACTGATAAGTACCATTGTGAATATATATTTTTTGTAATAATTTTTTAATTAAGTTTAAGGTCAGTTTCAGCCCGATATCTCTTCTTCACTTTTTTCAAATGTTTGAAAAGCCCCTTGCAATGAAAACATTGCATTTATTTAAATCAATTGGAATATCTAACTAAATATATAAGAAAGATTACAGTTTAAACATTTGCATGAGCCATATGTGCACGAAGATCTTCAATTTATCTATCTTACCCGAATATACTCGTCATCGGTTATGATGTACCCTAATTTGAAGATGTATGACAATATGGACGTAATGAAACCAGCGCAGCGTAAGCGTTGTAAATTACTAAAGCGAACATCAGGTTAAATAATAAAATAGTCTTTCCCGTCGGGTTGACGCTGAACCTGCATTTTAGAAGTTTTTACGAAATTAACTCAAACACTTTACATAAAACATTCACTTTGTCCTACGATGATGTAAAAAGTGCCAAAAATATATCTGGAGGGTCATATGGTTCTGGTTTTTGAATGTAGTATATAGTGACTCGCAATACTATTCGGACAATTTTAAAAGGATGATAACTTTTTTACGACTGAACTATACGACTTGGATTTTTTGCGGCGTTAGATCAATTAGTTTATCACATGGAGAGAAAAAGAAATTTTGAAAAAATTGCTATTGGACAGAATTGAAGAGAAAATACTAAAAATATCTTGTTTTATCTTTCTTATATTCTTTTAATCTTACTAAATATGTCGAATAAGTGACATTGTACTGTAAATAGTTAAGGATAAATATTGAAGCATAGGTACGCATGGGCAGATATTGAAGGAGAGATACAAAACATATTCGTTTATAGCATCGCGTAGCAGACTTTGCGATGCAAAAAATCTCGTCCATAGCAGCACGCAACAAAAATTGCAACGCGAGATATCTCGTTTATAATGTCGAGTAACGAGCATTTTTACGCGAAATACCTCGTCCATAGCTTCGTATACGCGACATAGTGGTAGCGAGATATTTCGTCGATGGTAACGAAAGGGTTAATGTCGATTCTCCGATCCATTCGCCGTTCAGTTCGCCGAAATTAATGTCGATTTTGCGTTCCGTTCGCTGTTCGGCGCAATGTTCGTCGAAATGTTCAAGTCTGTACGAAGCTAGGAGATAAATTTTTACTTAAATTCTGTTTCGTATAATTGATGTAGAAAATTAAAATTAAAATTTGTACTTCACAATTTTTCCTAAAACTTTCTTCGTGTGTTATATCGTTTGTTAGGGTATAGTGTTACATGAGTTTTGTTTTGGTTCGCTCGCCAATAACCTCAGCTGTTGAGACGAAAGAAAAATAGAAATATTCTCTTTGGTATCTATGACTTATTGTTAGTGTTAGTTTCGGGTTACATGTTCGTTGTGCTTGTACATGTTGAAACTTATGCCTTCAGGAAATCGCGACGTTTCGTAAAAGTAAATGCGACGTCGCGACCTCAAGTGAGGATCGAAAAAGTTTCCCTTCGGTGGTTGCTCGAGTGAAAATTCAGTTTCGCATAACACGTTTATGGAATCTCTCAGGCGGTTCATCAGTCTTTTATAATGTTGAGAACTTTTTCTACTTGATCCAAATTACGCGGCAGTCCTTTCATCTTCTTTATAAATATTTTATTACATAATAACTGATTATAACCTGCAGTCTGGTATATTTTTGAAGCAAATTTTTAAAGTGCGGACCAGGAAAGGTTTTTACCACGTTATATGAATAATTGCGCATAAAATGGCATTCAGTGAATATAATACATACATAAAAAGGTAATTATATCCTATAGCGATAAAAGTAATGACATTTTCAGTATCCAAAGTTAACGAAGTTGTGTTACATTATTTATACAATTATAAACAATATCCAATTTTATTCGCTAGTAGAATTTTTATTAGAAATGTATCGAATAATAAGTAGCCTCGAATTTATTTTGCTTGACTATTTCTAGAATTGAATACAACATTCTGGTTTATTTATTGTTTACAATCTTTTTTGTTAGAGTAAACTGTCAAGTAAATATATGGTTATTTTATAATATGAATACGGACTAAAAGTTAGTGTCACGTATAATATGATTTATGGACAAAACAATGTGTAATGTTATTATTCAATGTTGCGTGACAATATTGGGATCATTGAATTGTATCACGAATACCAATTTTAGTCTGTAAAAACTGTCATGAAATGTCACCGCATGGTAAAATGTGGTAAAACTATAGTTATGTTTATACCGTGGGGACACTTATCTGTTTTATCATAATATATTCAGTACTGATTGTCTGAATAATATCCCATAATAATTTTTAGGAATTAAATTTTAGAAGTACTGATGACTTAACTAATTATTTGTATATTTTAATTATTAGTCGTTCATGTTTTATGTGATCACTTTATACGAACTATGTTGAATATTTCTTAAATAACGTTCCTACATTTCAAATGTTTAAGATAAATGTTAAGATCATTTCTCTTGTCTTAAAATTGATATCCTGACTTATCCTGAATTTCATACAGTGGCTATAACAATATACTAGATGTCAACAGCATTAATAAACAAATATATAAATAAAGGAAAAAAGAAAATTTCTGTAATCATTTTTCAACATGTACTCATTTTTCAAATTATAGTCACTTGATTTAATTTACATGTCGATTACATTCTCAATAATAAAATCATAAATAACTTCAACAGTAATTAATAATACTCACAGGAATTATTAATATTCCTATATACCTATAAACAGTAATTATTAATACTCCTACTTTATGTGTCCCGCAACTATACTTTGTAGTTTCGCACAGTGAAAACAATAATTATGACATAATTTATTCACGTGCAAGATAATGCAGTATCCTAATTGTGTGAGTAATTATTATGATTACAAATGTAATAGATTGTATTTATTTCTTTCTGTCCTAAAAATGTATATTACACTAATACTTTTATTATAATACTATTGTGATACAATATATATACTTATATAGATTATAAGAAATATTAATTTACTTTAATTCAACTATTTTATGCATTTACCTTCTAATAATTATATGTAGACTGCCGATTTATACGTTTATGACATGAACGAGTAGATTAAATTCAAAGCAATATAGATATACCAAGAATTTAGAAATGCTGTAGTATTATTTCCGACTTGTTAAAATGATTAATAAAAGAAACACAAATGTACAATGTGTAACTTCTGTATCTTGTTATTAACACTAGGTTTACGGGACCCGTCAAAATAGCGGGTTCTAATATTTTTAATATATAATTATTGAGATTGTAATAATGCATTCGTGAGGAATTATTTAAAAATTTATTTCTTTTGATATCTATTTTTCAAGAATGGTTAAAATTTTGGATAGATATATTTTCCGATATATTTAAAAAATCCACAGCCTAATTATAAGAGATGTCAATACTAAGTTCATGCGTTGAAAAATTTTGGAGCAGTCAAAAATAAAAACGGTATAATTCCGAATATAAAGGGATATGGAGTAATTCGACATAACCGAAGACAATGGAGAGTTCTGCTTTAATTTTGGCCGATTCGGAGCTCCTCCGCTATGCAAAATCTTGAATCGAGCTTCACCAGAACGTCGTTGTTGCGGCTGAATGAAATTTCGCGGGCGAGTCGATTCTCTTTGAAAAATTCAAACGATAACGAGCCAGGCGTCGTTCACATTTTAACTGAATTTAAATTTTAAATTTGACTCCCCTGGAAGATCCCTTTTCGTCGCATTGAATCAATTTACCTAACATCCGCTTTAGACCTTCCTATGCGTAGACCATTTCGTGTATCTGGCCGAATCCATCAATCGCGCTCTTCGCCCCGCTTCTAATTTCAATCAAATTTCTTCGTTTCCACTATCCGGTAATCGATAACGAAATCCTTTACCTGATATTTTTCCTTTCAATCTCTTAAGCTTCAACGCGTAAGGTGCTTCTAAAATTTATACACTCGCGGGACTGTCAATTGCATTGTGATTCAATCAAGACGGATTACTTTAATGAATTTTAGGAACAAAATTTATAATTTCTGTGATAAAGAGGCATCACCACTTTTGGACGATTCGAGTAAATGAGTAAAAAGCAATTAAAAATCAAGTAATGTTTCATTATGGTCTTCTAATATTCGCGTTAATGAACTTTTACATTGAATGTGAAACTTATACCCTTCTTACTGTTTCAATAAATACGGCTTAAACTTTGAAGCTTCCACCTGTTTGTATTAAATTATAGAAATTAAATAACAAGTATCCCCTAAAGAGATTTAAAGAGAGAGTACATTTTGTTCTAATCATTACTACAAAAAGTAAGATATTCACAAATAAAAATATGGTAGTGATACAATATTTGACGATAGATTATAAGAAGGGGGTATCTTCATTAGCTGCCTCTTTATTGCACGAAAGATATTAAACATGAAACGTCACTTGTTAAGGAACTACGATAAATACTAGATGGAGCAATCTCGTTTTTACATCAAATGAAAGATTACATATTTAAAAATTAAATAGTTTTATATAACATGTTTATAAATGTGTAAAAAGTAGTCCTCTTTAGTATTACAAATCCTTCATACAATAGATCCAAAAAGCGCATAAATTTCTGATTTCTGAGAAATTCTTAATACTTTAACATGATAAATACCGTTAAAATATTGCCAAACGTGTATTTTCAATTTAATATGAATAATTTATTGTGAATATTCCATACAAAATGAAATATATTGGTGAAGTTAGGATTTTATATGAAAATTAATTGTTTTCAAGTAAACGCGTCAATTTGTGTAAGCGGCTCCAATAATTTGTTCATCCACTGTAATGTAAATAACTGACGACACAAATACATAACATAAACATATACAGAACAAACAAACAAACAAACATATACACATATACAGAACATAATTTAAAAATATTTCAGAAAAATGACTTCACAGTTTTATGCATAATTACGCAATTAATTTTCGCTTTCGTTAACAATATTCTGTATTCTGTAATATTTTGTTTCTTCCAAACTTTTCTTTCAATTATATACTAACCTTTTCGTCAGTTCAGGAAAGATCATGTATTCGCACTCCGGTTTTTCTTATTTTCTTTTGCCAACTGGGTAACGCATGTACCGAGTCTTTTCGTGCTCTTACACAAATAAACGGAATATCTCTACGTGGCAGCCGTTAATTATTTTATGCTTAAGATTCACTCGCACGCTTCGCAATTTTTGTTCGTACCTTTCCCTTTGTATTCGATCGTGGAACATTTACTTCACTTGTAAATCTCCTACACTTACTTGTGATACAATGTTCGGGGTTCAAGGTTCGTGACAGCTCTAGCGGATCTCGCAGGTCGAAATAATGAATTACGGAATTGGCTCTAGTTGTTAATTTTGCGTCAGGGTCTTACAAAATATGCGGCCACGTGGTCGCAACCGAAAGCCCGCACTCTTCATACAAGATTAGCGAATAGGTGAAAGTTTCGCAGCTCGTAGTTGTCGTTCGGTAAAATCTCCGAGCTCGTGCGGTAATTCGGCACGAGACAAAACTCTCGTCGAGACGAGAGTTCGCGGAACGCAGATGGACGGCTCGATTACAAAGTGACTGTTGCGATAGTTCCCGGGACGAGACAAACTTTAACGCGTTCTATGCACGATACGCGAGCTCGCGTGATCGCAAGGGCTACTCCGCTGCTCCTCCGAGGAAGACTTCCGGATTCAATTCTGACGGTAAACTGCCGAAATATTCAAAGCGCCTGTTCGGTTGCGGATTTTAGAAGTGAAACGCGGACGATTGCTCCGCCCAAGATCGTAAATCTTGGGCCCGGTTGGTTTGCGGATGCGTCACTCCCGATACCGCCGAGGATTACTGTCCCCCAAATTAATTTTGGACAGCCGTTTCAATATTTGATTGATTAAATTTAGTCGGAAGCGCGTTTCGTCCCAGACCTGCTAGAAGACTCGTCAGTAAGGCTGATCTAGCAGGCCCTGCCTTAGACGCTTCAGTTCGTCTCGTGTGATTGTTGTTTTCGATCGTGAGAGCGTTTAGCGTCGGATCTTATTTGTTGGAGATCCGTTTTTGAATAGACTTGAAACTGAATGTTTCACGTTTGAGTCAAACTCGAGAGAGTTTGTCCTCATGGAAGAGGAAGTGCACTGATTGGTTCTGCTGAATGTTGCGTTACCCAATCAGCACATCGTTGATTGATGCCTGTTTGGGTGAGCTAAATGGGCCTTGCCCTGGAGAGCGTAAGCTGATGCCGGTCTCTCAACAAGGCTAACCCTCGACACTGCAGAATAGTGCCTTTTTGTTTGGGTGGTCCTTCGTAGGACTTAATTTATGATATCCCGTGACCATAGAAAGCGAAAACTAACGAAAGGCAGGCTGTGACTGGTTACCACATGTTGCGCTGTACCTAATCGTTGAAAGTGATCACTTAGTCACAAGCGTATCATAAATAATTGTCTGAAGGCAAGCACCACTTGAATAGTTCCGTCGCAAGGAACAGCGCCAACGGCTTAGGCGCGAGCGAATTACACAAAGCGTAGAACCAATAAGCTGGTCATTAATGATACCCATCCAAACATTACACCGAAACTCGTGTTGAAAATTTCTCTGTCGCGTGGAATATGGATTGTTGTGGTCCCATAGATGATTATTATGAAAATTGATTATGCCCCGTTTTGTAAAAGTTGCTTCGTATGTTTAGAATATCCTTAATTGGAAAAATTGATCCGTGTCTACTGCATTTACATAACAGTCACAAAATTCCACTCGTTTCCGGTAATCAGATGGAAGTAATTCTTGAACAGGTGTACAATGGTATAGGAACCTTTCGTCGGCTCGTAATGTTCTCTAAATCGTATTTCGTGGTATCTGTAGTTGAGATGCAGCACGTCGAATGCTCTGCGTAGGAGTATTATCAAACAAAAAGATCGGATTCTTTCCGTGCGTCGTCGCTGTCCTAAGGCTGACCAAACATCATGATATTCATTCCTACTTCTAAATGAACCCAAATTGCGTAATTCACGATGAGTATTAACCCTTAGCACTCGAATGATGACAGTAAGGTACCACTAAAAATTGCTGTATCATTATTCAAAATATTTTTTAAATTATTAAATTTGTTAGGATTTAATAAATTACTAAAAATTTCAGTATGGTAGGAGTAAATTGCACCATTTTCGTATGTATAACATGAAAAATATATATATATGGAAGGGAAATATTCTAGGTCAGAAGAAATGTTTCGTTTTGGGGTTAAAATAGCTTCGAGTGCAAAGGGTTAATAAATACAGAGAGATGAGGTACTCTTCTTCTACGAAATATCCGTAGATGAAATGAATATCAGCGTCTTCCTCATTTGAAAATACTCCAGGGATTTTTACCACACATTCTTGATCTAATTGGGTGTTAACACTAATAACAAATCATATCAAAATAGTAAACATGACATGAATAGACATATAAGATAAACACGTTCGACCTTTCAATGTTCAGTAAAGTAAAATCCGCCGTCATCAATTCTAACTTTATTTGCTTATAACTTTGTAATAAAGCGTTTCTGAGCAAACTTCAAATAACAATTTTTTTCTCATTCCCATTTGTAGGATATGCTCCCCAAATATGTCCATTAAAACCCAGGACACCCTGTATTATAGTACTATAACTCGTGCGCGTTTGACTATCTTTATTTCTTTGATTCGCGATCCACCTTTCATTTAATCTCACATTAAGAAAACGGCTACAAGTTTACTAAATAAGTTGAAAAAGAATAACAAATTGGTCTGTTATTTGAAGAAAGCAATTTATGGACTACGGCAAGCAGGACAGCAATGGCACAAAAAATTATATAAAAAGTTGAAAAGTGTAGGACTGAAACTTACTGTTGCTGACCTTTATATATTTCATTCAAGAAGAGGAAACTCTTCTTTATTTATGGCAATTTGCGTAGATGACAGGTTAATGATATCTAAAAATAATAAAGACTGAACTGTCTAAGGAATTTGATATAAAGGATTTAGGAACAGTTAAACATTGCTTGGAAATAGAAATTCAACAAGACTCCCAAACTATGGTAATGTCTCAAAAGAGATACGTATTAGACCTGTTAAAGAGGTTTGGCATGGAAAATGGCAATCCCGTTAGTACTCCCATGGATAAAGATATAAATTTGAATAAAAATAACAGAAGCGAGAGAAGAAAAACAGCTAATTGGAACTCTCGTGTATTTGACCATTACGAGATCAGTATATCGTATGCGGTTAATGTTTTGGCTCAGTTTAACACGTGTTATGACGAATCACTCTGGGCAGCCGCTAAAAGAATTCTACGGTACTTGAAAGGTACATTAAATCACAGTATTACTTATAGAAAATCTGAGGAGCCAGTAAAATTATATGTGGATGCTGATTGGGGCCGTTGCAAAGTGGATCATATCGTATGACACTAAGCACAAATATAATTTGAAATGTATTTAGTGGTTTAATTGATGGTACATAGTGCGTCTTCGGCCGCGCGGTCCGTGTTTACATGCGCTGTCACGAAAAAATAGTAGCCCTACACGATTTATGTCATGCAGGGACCGGAGGATTGGGCTTATCCTTTGACTTTGAACCTTTCTTCAAGATCAAAATTGTCTTTCATTGTATCCTATAGTACTCGTCGCGAAGAACAAAAATCTCGAAAAAACTATAGGTCTCAAATTAACCATTCTCTTAAAAAACCATTTTCTTTCTTTTTTAAGGTTTCGTAAACAATTTTGTTCCATATGTCTACAGGGTGTTCCAAGATGGTATAATTTTGGAGGACATGATTTTACATGAAAAAATAAGTAAAAAATATAGAATAAATTTGTTCCATTTGACACGTCGTTTCCGAGAAAATTGACAATAAAAATACGTCAAGTTTGCGTGGAAGCTGACGTTCTTAAGAAGTAGAATTCGTAGGGCATGAACAGACGCATCTGACAATCCCTATTCAACAACACGCGTGTTCGTCGAAATTTCAAATTCAAGTTTCTCGGAAAGGAGTCAAATGAAAAAAATTTGTTCCATATTTTCTCATGTAGAATCACCCTCTCTACGTTTATACTATTTTGGGACACCCTGTAGACATATGGAATAAAATAATTTACAAAACTTTAAAGTCGCTTTCTAAGAGAACGGTTATCTTGAGACCAATAGTTCCTTGGGGACTTTTATTCGTCGCGATGAGTACTATACGATGCCATAAAAAACCATTTTGAGCTTAAGTTTCAAGATTAAGGTCAATTTTGTGGTTCATTTTTTTAATAGATCTTTACCGATCCAAAGTTGTAGAATCACGCTATAATGGTCACAACATATACTTTTGAAACACACCGTACATTTACATTTTTTATGAACGCAGAAACTCTATAGTCGTGTTATTATACAATAAGATATGATCAGCGCAGACTTTATCAAAGGATTAAGAGGAACTTACAAGGGCAAGGCGTAATAATTCCATTTACTTTACTTCCCAATTTAAGTTTCATCCTCATTCTGAAAGCACACAATACCTTTACAACGTTTCTTATGCAACCACGCAAAACAAAGCATATTGTTTACCATAATTGATAATCCGTTCTGTTCGTATCAGTTTTCCAGAATCTCGGGGCTAGATGTGAATATAGAAAAGCTTGGTCGATCTCGGAGATCTTTTTCGCCAGTTTCCGGGATGGAAAAAATAAACAGATCACGCGCAGGTCGTGGTCTTTTGTTTCCCTCCCATTGCAGATAGAACACGGCGGCGTTTAAAACTGAGAAAAGGCCGGGAAATAATGTTGCGGTTCACTGTGACAACGAATCCACAGATAGGCGCGCATAGTTGTGGCATTAACTCCCCCGACCGCTGAAACTTTTATTACAAAGTGCAGAAAGTAAATAAGTTCACGAGTGTTATTCATGCCGAGTAGGTGCATCTCTGTAATGTATGTGGCGGCACCGCGGACGTTTAACAATCACGATAATTTATGAGATCGTAAATAAAAGCGCTGGAGAAAAGTTGAGCGTGATGTTGAAACGAGTTCCCCCTTGTTGGGTTGACATTATTTATTGAATGATAAAATTAAGTCCAGCTTAAGCGGCATCGAAATTTCTTCCCGAACGATGGAAACTTTCTTTTGAAGTCCGAATTTCATGTCCTTGGGACGTCTGCGGGATTTAAATTTCTAACGTCCTTAAGACGTCCAAGAGACCTAAATTTTGGACGACCCAGATACATCCATATTTTACGTCCCACGGATTTCCAGAGGACTTAAATTTTGTACGTTCTAGGATGCAAGACATACAATATTTCAGTAATGTATTTGTATGCTGCAACTTTATACGATGTAATTCTTGTAATGTGTCAAATTTGTTTATATTCGTATTATTTAAATATTTATTTATTATTATTTACTATTTAAACAATTATTAAATGAATAAATTTTTATAATGTATAAAAATTTGTTTATATATTCATTATTTGAGTTATGTTTTCGATAATGATTTAATGTTAAAATAAAGATTTAAATAAAGAAATCCTTGTTACGACCAAAAGAACATATGATTCTATAAGTAAAAATAAGTCGAAAATATAGAATAAAATTTTTTCATGTAAGACTTTGTTTTCGAGAAAATCGACTTTGAATTTTCGCCGGGTACGCGTGTATTTGATTAGTTTTAAACATTGGGAAAACATTTCGTACACAGGTTTCTAAATGTTCTATAAATGTCCTGTTAACATCCTGAATATGTCCAGACGGAAGTCCATGCGACGTACTGTGCGGACGTCCTATGGACGTCCTGCGTTCTAACTGGGCCTTTGTAGAACTTATCTGGGTCGGGTCTGGGACATATCTAGGATATACGGACGTTATTTGGACATCCCTAGGACGTACAGAAGGTCTGGGATGAACGTCCACAGAATGTCCATGGGATGTCTGGGTGTTATCAGGGTAATGTTCATGGATTGTTTTCATTCATTTCGATTGGAGTCATTTATTTACTGCTAGACCCAATTGACTAATGTGAATAATTTGTGTCTTGTAGTAAATAAATGACGCGAGGTTCTTTAAATAAAAAAAATTAATTAACTAATGATAACAATGTGATTAATTTTTTGTTATGTCTAAAATTACACATTTGGTTGGTGATGATTGTCAGTGAAAAATGCAATGATCAATAAATTTCTAATTACTGCTATCCCACTTGTATCAATACTGTTCGTTAAAAGAAAAATATAATAACATAATGGTTTATTATTTTTTTTCTAACTAATCGTTGTTCTAAAATTCAAATAAAATACTATTTTAAATAAACGGTAATATTTCTGCGAACAAAATATTTTTATTTTAATCATCTAAAATATAAAATAGGATATTTTTATTTTGGTGATCTGAAACGAAAAAAATATTTGAAATTTGTGTTAAATAATATTTAAAATATTTTTTTAGGACGGAAATAGATTGCAGAAACAGGCAATCTTAATATGCAAGAGACCATAATTTATTCCTTATTTCCAACTTATTTTCGCATGTAGAATTACCCTCACCACGGTTGTATCCAATACTGAGACATCCTGTAGCCTGTAGACACATGCAATAATATGTCATTTTACGCGAGCCACAGACAACTCCTCTCCCCACTTTTGGGTCTCCCCACTAAACTCCCGAGGAGTGTAGATGTACACATGCGTACATTCGCAGTCACGCGGGGACACCAGGCAAAGCATGAAATAGTTGATA
>CM052139.1:13258181-13352737 GCA_028454255.1 Halictus ligatus | reverse complement strand
GTATAGGGCCCTGCGGCGACCTCCCCGGTCGTTCGCAGGACACACTGATGCCCCTCGCTCCGTTAGCAACACACGACTTGTGTGTTACCAGGGTCCACCACGAGGAGGTGGAGCGAGAGGACTTTAGACCTGTGACATCCCTCAAATAGAGAGAACGGCTCGACAGTGGGACAACTGGTCCCACTGTAGAGGCCACAGGTCCTCGGACCCCTAGTCTACGTAACCTTAATCGTGAAATACTACCCTGAATGGAAAGTTCATTTGGTTGGTTGCTATTGCAAGGCAGAAAGAGAAAGGCAATCAATCTATATCAAGCTTTTTACAATGTATAATGCAAAGAACACTATCGAACAATATTAAAGTAAGACAGTTAGCAGTTAGAGTATACTATACTCAGTATAGTTAGCTGCAACTATGTGCATCCAAAACTTTTCTGTTCAGTGAAATACTTTGTAATATGATCGTCCTAGTAAATCATGTAACTACATATTTAAAATATTAAACTACTAAATGTATATTCGCAATTAAAAAGTATCAATACTCTTCTGTAGCATTTTTGCTATGTATTAAACACTATTCGAATGCAAAGCATTATGCTCTAATACTAAGGAAGCCAAAAGTCTTTGTTTAATCATAACTGATAAATTATTTTAAATTATTTTATAAATTATTTTAAATATTAGCTAAAAATATGTATCTATTACGTCCTTATTTACTTTTTTATAAAGATTTAACTTTTATAAAACTTTCAAATACTATGTACCTATTAATTGTTCATAACCCATCAATGTAAATACGCGTACTTATTATAGAATCTATAGTTAAAATAATAATTTTTTTGAGTTTGTACTTTAAATGATAGTTTTATTACACAGAAAAGTAGAATAAACTATAAAATTTTCCTCGGTGACTTTTTTCTCACAACGGCGACACTGAAGCGTTCAAACTTAGATCTTAGACCAAGCGATTATTACTTTTGATAATGCACAAAAGTTGGGATATCAACAATAATTGCAACTTCCTCGTGAAGTGGAGCAACTTAGCGGGTTTTCCGAAACATAAGATTATCCCAATTCCACCGCTTAGAAGTATTTGGTCTCCTTCATTTCCATAAAAAAAAAGGAACGGCGCGGTTCTCGTTTACTTGCAAACTAAAATAGAATGAGGTAGAACAAACAAGTAAATGACGCTTTATGTTCATTAATTCAAATGAATAAGAAAAATGTACAACGCAGTAGAAGAAGAAACATAATACGCCTCCATGCGGCAAACTTGTCGACATATTATACAAAAAGCTATTTATTAAATACATAATTATTTCATGTACGTATTTACAATTGAAAAGTAACACACTAAATAAAAATAACAATAATTTAATAATTTAATAACTATCTTTATTGTTCTCCTCAGGGTTACAATTCTTATACTACCCTCTTCTTTTTCCGCCTTTCCCCCTCACGCCGTCCTTACTCTTACCTTATTTCAAACTTAAAGATATCTTATTTATTTAATCGTGCACCTTTTGATTTGTGCAGCTGGTGCAAAGGACACTCTTGTCCGTGTCGGTTTGCACTTTCGACTCCGACACTAATAGAACCGAAAAAATAAAAAGAAATTCGCGAATTTGGTGGTGGGCTACGACTCTACGGTTGCTCGGAGGAATACTGGTTTATTTGTGGCTAGTTGATTGACTGGTCTTGTCGTCTCTTTTCTCCTTGCAGCTAGTCTCGCTGTGGGTGGAGTTTAAGAATCTCTGTCTTCTAATTTGTTTGTGATTGGTCAGTAACCTTGTGCCGAGGATTCACTTGATGGATTCGGAAAGGCGTTATAAACCTGGGCCCGGTAAGGTGTTGTTGTCCCGGGCAGCTACCATAAATGCTAGTGCATTAGACACGTGGCAGACTGGAGGTAGGCCGAAGTCTGCCACCCAGATGTTTGGTTACATTGAAACATTTGTTTTGTCTTGGGACGGAACTTTATTTCCTAGCTCTTATGTATACCGCTTATACCTACTTATTCTATATATACTAACACCAAATAACCCGTCTAATACTAACATGTAATAATAATATACTAACTAAAACGAAAACTAAAACTAAACGAAAGAAAGGGAGAGAAACGACGATAATAACTAACTTAAAACTACTCCTGCTATTGTCCTCCTACCATACACCTCCCTCCCTAACCAGGGACCCCCTCTTCCAGTCGGTCACCATCTATCCTACTCCTTCCTAACTCAATCTTTCTCTTTTACCCAGATTCTCTCCTACCAGTCGCACCTTCCTACCACTCCTCTATCCTTCTTATCCACTCCTCCCATCCCTCTTCATCTTCGAACACTTCCCACATCCACTCGTCCCACCCTCTTTCCTCATCTAACCTCATGCATACCGACCATACATGTTCATTCTCCCATCCACACACTCCTCTCTCCCTCCTCCCTTTTCCTCCGTTGCCTGCTTCCCTGCTCCTTTAACCAATTTTCCTGTATTTCATCCCATCTCTTTATCTTTTCGTTGATCCACATTTACATCTAGCCCACCTGTACACTCTTTCCTTCCAAATTTACTTCCCTATCCTTTTTATCTCAATTATTCCCTCCTCCTTCAGTCTTTTATGTCCTTTCCCTATGTTTGTATCCCTCTTATTGCCACATTATTCCTCCTCTCCTCTCTTTCCTTTATATCCTGTTTAACCTCCATCTTCCTTATTCTCTTTGTATTCTCCTCCTT
This sequence comes from Halictus ligatus, assembly GCA_028454255.1. Taxonomy (NCBI): domain Eukaryota; kingdom Metazoa; phylum Arthropoda; class Insecta; order Hymenoptera; family Halictidae; genus Halictus; species Halictus ligatus. Next base: position 13,350,005 of record CM052139.1, on the reverse strand, counting down.
TTCTTCCTCTCCCGTCCTACCTTCCACACCTTTCTCCCTCCTCCTTTCCCCATCTCTCCATCTCCCCTATCACTCCTTTCGCCTTTTCCATCTTTCCTTCCAGTCTTTCAACTGTCTCCCCTATCCTTTCTCTCCTCTCTGTCTCTCCTTTCTCCACTCCTCCTTAATCTCCCTAATTTCCCCTTATCATTCCTTTTAATCCTCTAAACATTCTTCCCGCCTTTTTCCGATCCTCCTTCGGTGATCCTCCTTCGCCCTTGTCCTCTTTCCCTATGGCACTCATTTTTCTTCTACTACTCCTCTCTCTCTTCTGTACCATCTGCTCTTTCACCTTACTCACTTTTAAGTTTCCCGCTTTCATTTCCTACCTCTATCCCGCACTCCCGCACTACGTCTTCTCCCTCTCTTCCCGCGTTTACCTAACTTAAATATACATTATGTAAGTTATATGATGCCACTGAAATGCATGCATACATATAAAATTTACGATAGGAATTTTATTTTTGTGTGTTCTGTGTTATCACAAGATTATCGGCTTACTACGCTGAAAAGGAGTAATCGGACAATTGAAAATGTCTGAAAAAGATATTTTCATTGTAGTTTTTAAAATTATGAAATGTAAAAAACGATTTATTTGAGAACTTTCGTAGCCAACCGTGATTCATTTGTTGCTGTGGTCGAACTTCCTAGCTTCCCGAGTAACTTTTCTCAGAAATAAAGAAATACGTTGTCTTCGTCTTAAGCTTCGTACAGACCTAATCATTTCGACGAACATTGCGCCGAACAGTGACCGAAACGTAAGGCGCGATTCTGCGTTTCGGTTGCCGTTCGGCGCAATGATCGTCGAAATTTTCAGGTCTGTACGAAGCTTTACTGTCACGTGCAACTATTTGTCCACGACTCAGCCAATACGTTTTTACAGAAGCTAGACGAACAGGGACACCTAAACGCGTGTCGAACTTGCAAGGTGTCCGGCAATTAGCACAGGCAGAAATTGCAATCGACCTACTAATCAAGAATGACCAATTAACCCGTTCCTCGTAATCATGTTCACTTCTAAGTAATTTTTATAAACCGATTCACTGGAGCAATTTAGTCATACACATTTCGTCATACATGGTTCAAAATTGCTTAATTGTAAAATATATCTATAATGTAAACGTTACTTCCTAAAAGTAATTGATTAATAATTAATTAATTGAAAATTGTGTAATTTACAATTTTTACAAAAAATAAATGTTATTTAATTCTCAAAAAATAAATGTTATTTAATTCTCAAAAAATAAATGTTATTTAATCCTGTGAACACGAGCTTGTAACAACATTATCAGTATGCAAAATAATTGTTTACATAAATTGTAAGAAACCTAAGTAAGATGGGAATGTATTTCTTCTTTTAATAACTCCAGTAAATCGGAAATAATGTAGCAGTATCACTACATTCTTGTAATGCCTTCACAGTTTCGTAACTGACTTGTTCATTTTGTAACCCACAATGCAACTACGTGCATATGACGATAATCAATATCAACTTATAGAAATAAGATTAACAATTTATAAAAATAATAATTAATTAATCGTTTCATTACCGTTTAAGAACCTATATAATCGTGAACATTGTAATATTCCGCACAATATTCATAAATACCTATGTGTAGTATCAATTGCAATTATTATTTAACCAGTAAGTAAGTAACTCTTGATCTGAAGTAAAAATGTCACCGATATTTGTAAACGCAGTTACAGTTGATTTATTTAAACGCACTTGATTTTTCAGTTTGAAATATTCCTATAACGGCAAGGGGGGAATAAACTTTCAATGTCAGAGTTGTTCACACATGAACAGTCGGGAAAATAATAAAACTTCACGAAACCGAACGGATATACAATCCCCTTTATATAGAGGCAGAAACATATCCGAGCGAAGAATCTGCGATGTCTGATGTCCACTCGACCACCGGCAAACTTTCCACTGCTTCTATTTTTCGTAAAACTTTCCACCCCCATCCTCCGACTTACTTCAAACTTTTCACGAAAGAAGAGGAGAGACCACCAAGGATTGGTATCCACCAGTGGGCGAACCTAAGCAGAAAATGCGGAAGGAAGTTGGTCTGACTGCACCGAATCGTGGCGAGTTCATTCTGAGCCAATAAGAAAGGATTCTCAAGGTTCGATAGGGGTGGGATGTATCGTTAGGGTTGCATAACTAATGAGGTGCTCGATTGTGAGAGCAAGTTAGGCGAAGTCTGTGACGAGACTACGAACAAACATTGCGAAGAAATTGATTTCAGTTCGGAAATTAGCTTATAGAGTACAGGCCGTAATTGAATGGGCTAATTGGACAAATTTCGATTCCTTCGGCAGAAAAGAAAGGGGAGCTAATAAACGGAAATTTACCGAATTATTTTTCCTATAACTTTAATATCAATTTTTTGCGCTTCAAGAATTTATGAATTCATGCATCAAGGGGTTAACTTTCGATTTATTTACCGTTGCTAATGTAGTTTTCAATTGAAAAAATTTTTAAAAATCGTTAAACACTTCCGCTACCAAGCCGTCTTTGAGAAAGTGCTATTCATAGGCCGTGTGTATTGAAAATGGCATATTTTGTAGAATTTGATGAATGTTTTGAAATTATCTATATTCATTTATTGGTGACGGAAACAGTACTTGGCATGAAGATAATTGTCTTGTTAACCAATCAGTATTAACATTAGGTTTATAGAACCTGTCAAAATGGCTAATTCTAATATTATTAAATTACGATTGTTGAGATTGCAAACATGCATCTATGAAGAAGCACTAAATAAAGTTATCTCTTTGGTTACATATTATAATAACAATGGCTAAAAATTTGGATAGACACATTCTTGGTATTTTTATATAGTAATGTAAAATAGTCACTTTTGATTTTTTCGTACACAAGGAGTATAAAAAAGAGGAGTATAAGTGTAATTTTGAATTGCAATTTTTTTGAAAATTTTTGTTATCATTTTAATCGAACATTTATTCTTATAGGAATGATTCTTATTTATTCGCAGCAATGAATGTCGGTAAAATATTACGTAGAGAACGGTTTACGATAGAACGAATCGAGTGTTTCCTGTTTCTGAAAGCATTTTCATTCGACAAAGCTAGCCGAGCCGGCTCGCAAAAACAGTTGCGCTGAAAAGAAAACAAAGAGAGACCACCGGCATTTCGATAACTCGGCTTCACTTAGCCAAATGGGAAGGAAGTCGTCAAAGGGGAGGGCAGAAAAAAAAGATTAAAGGTATGGGAATGCAAAGTGGGTGACAGCGGAAAGCAGAGGGTAAAGTTAAGTAAGGAGCTTGCTGAAAGAAGAAGGAATTTTATTAAAATATTTAAGTAGCGAATCGCATTAGGGAAATGGCGACACTATTGTTCGCCTGAAATCTCATTATGGCCGAACGCTCGGCGCAGGTGAAATCTCGGCATACGAACTTTTCCATAGAAGTGGAAAAGAACTAGTGAAGCCGTGCCGGGCGAGCACGCGAATGAAGAAAAAAGAAAGAAAGAAAGGAAAGGAAAGGGAGAGGTCACTCCGTCAAAATTTCCGAGGAATTACGCGTCTCTTATGGGTTCCCTGCTCAGGACTTTAAGGTGCTTTCCGTGTACTCGCGAGAAACTTGCTAATCTCCAACTTCCAGGGCGTCATCAGGTCCGGGATTAATTTATCGTTTCATTGAAACACGAAGAAGTATGATAACGCTTCGAGCGGCTTAAGAAAGTTCATAATAGAAGGGACTTCGAGTTCTAATAATTAAAAGCCATTTTCGAATGTTTACTAAGTGATGGTCCTCCTTCAGAAAGGTATCACGAGTCCTTGGACTACGCGGACATTAAATGCAGAGAAACGTCTGATCCTTCCATGCCTTATTCAAGATTAATCCGGACTGAATTAACACGAATTAATCTCATGTACATTAATTGTACGTAAGATCATATCCAGGGTGTAATATTCAGGGCACCGATCTGGTAGTACAAGGTGTTTCAAAATTATACCTGGATAGGTGAAGATCTGTTAAAAAAAAGTACTATAAAATTGACCTTGACCCCTTTTGCCATGTCTTTGAAGTCTCATAAACTATTTTATTCTATATTTTTACAGGGTTTCCCAAAATAGTGAAAAGTGGAAGTGTGATTCTACATGAGAAAATACGTCGAAAATATAGAATAAAGTTTTTTCATTTGACACGTCGTTTCCGAGAAAATTGACTATAAAAATCCGTCAAGTTTGCGTGGAAGTTGGCGTTCTTAAGAAGTAGAATTCGTAGGTCATGAACAGACGCATTTGACGATTCCTATTCAACAGCACGCGTGTTCGCCGAAATTTCAAACTCAAGTTTCTTGGAAAGGAGGAGTCAAATGAAAAAAATTTGTTCCATATTTTCTCATGTAGAATCACCCTCTCCACGTGTATACCATCTTGGGACAAACGAAACCCTATCTACCCCATCCTATCCATCTTTGACTTACGGAATAGAATAATTTTCGAAACTGTAATGTCGTTTCCTAAGAGAACAGCTGACTTGAGACCCATGGTGTTTTGCGATAAGATGATCGAGTGTGACGCGCGGATCTCGAATGTATATCCACCTGAGGTCGTAAATCCCGGATTCACTGTTGTGACGCGTCGCGTACCCATGTCGCCGAAATATTATCCGCCAACTTAATTTTGGGTAACGGGATTCGAAATGAGTGTGTGGTGGTTGTGCACGACTGCAAATGATTGAGACTGTGAATGACTGTGTTTGCTGTGTGAGCGTCTGATGGTAACGGAAGACCCGTTAACTGGCCCGGGGTCTTTTCGCTGGTAACCTCGATGATGTCCAACTCCTCCAAGGGATGGGCCCGAAATCTCGAGAGAAACATCCCCATTTGTTAATTGACCTGAGGGAGGAGGATCTTCCAGACAGTCCTCCACGGTGCAGGTGGAAGTCCTTACCCCAGGTCAATCATGGAAATTTCGGGAAATTTTCGAACGACGGGACCCCGGTGCAGCGTGACAAAGAGGCCCGAGTGACCTGCACGTGTGGTGCAAAATAGCTCCTTATTGTCCCGAGTGGACGGACGATCATCGCGTTCAGACCCTGAATCAGAGACTCCTAAGTACCTTCGTCCGGTACTCTAGAAATTGCGGATTTCTAAAACAGTGAGACCCGTCTTTGGTCTGAACCAGATGGCCTAAGGGGCTGCAAACGCGTGTCTCAGACCCTCACGGGCCTTGAGAATGACAAGGGCGTGAGTGCCAGGCGTGATGGTTGAGGATGTAAGGTTTGGCCTTCGAGATTCTAGCTGAAGTAACTTCGGAGTTACAATGAGAGTTGTAAAATATATATTATAGCAGATATCCGGTCACATCTCGAAACCGAACACATGGTTCCTTGGAGACTTTTGTTCGTCGCGATTAGTACTATGCGATGCAATAAAAAGCAATTTGGACTTTGAGATTAATGGTTGTCAATTTTGCAGTCCATTTTTTAACATATCTCCACCGATCCAAAGGTGCAGAATCACGCTATAGTGGTGACGGGATATAATTTTGAAACACCCTGTACAAGCTACAAGCAGGTGAATCTACATTAAATAATAAGTCGAAAAAAGAAAATAATGTTTTTTTCGTTATGGCTTCGTTTTCGAAAAAAATGAGTTTAAATGTTCATTCAAAGACGGACGCAAGATAAAGGGGTTCACTACTTTTTAACTTGACGGTAGTAGATTTCGAGAAATAATTGGGGGACCTAAAATTACGGTGCCCGAAGAAGAGAAAAGAAAGTTTGCACACTAACATATGCAGATGGTTGTATCAGAAAAGAAAACAAAAGATGGTGGGGGAACCAAGCTGGCCCAGATGGTCTGGAAATAAATGATTAAAGACAAGAGAAATATTAAGCGAAAAAAAAGAAAGTAGCCAAAGCGGACACCGACGTACCAGTGAAATTTTTACTGGTTGCCCCAGAAGAAAATGTAAAAGCGAAATTTCGTTAACATTCTAAATGTAAGAGAATGAATTTTAAATAACAGTCCACGTAAAGTTAATTTTATTTTCCTTGCAGAAAATACGAAATAGTAGTCGTTAAAAAAGCGTAACAATGGCAGTCAACGGACTAAAAAATTTTTATGAAGCTTCTTAGTTTATGGTAATTAACAATTAAGAATTAGGATATACAATAAGTTCAAATGTTTATATAGGTACCTCTTTGGAAGATCAATTGAAAGGAAACATCCCAGATAGGATGTCTTAAAGACGTCTTTTTTATGTCCAATTTAAGCCTGTAAGTGTTACGTCCTAAAAAGATGTCTTTAAGGCGTCTTTTTGGAGACGTCGTTTTTACGTCTGAAATATGACGTCATAAAGATGTCTTCTCAAGACGTCGTTTTTACGTCTGAAATATATCTTAAGATGTCTTTTTTGCAACTAAATAACTTGCATATCTTGAAGATGTTATAATAGTGGCTATTTTATTGTACAATAACTAAAATACTATTTTTTAATTTTGCTATTACTTCGAATGACAGAAAACATAAATTTCATTTATTGCAAACACGTGGATTAGGTACATAGTGCACAATACAATTGCATATATACACTAATATATATAGTATAATATATATATGTTAGCGTCAACGCATTTTTAACGAGAGGTTTTGGTGGGAATGGCCGAAGGGATGTTTATTCCTTGACAGATTTATGGCAGGGCTTTATAATGTCTATGGCCCGTGAAGCTAAACAGTCCTGGCAGCAGGCTACGCGATAGCTGATGACCGATTTGGGTCTCACAGCTATCGATTGTCTAAGCATTGACTGTTTATTGAAGGTGAGGATGTTTAGAAGAGGCAAGCGACCCGACGTCGTATTGCCAAAGACAAGGGACTCTTTGTCCTGAAGGATCTGGTCCCGGAGTGGGGAAGGCTATACCTTTTGGTAAGAGGACTGTGAGGAACCCCACGGCACTTACCTCAGAACCTTGGAAAAGGGCAGTTCGTACAAATTTTTCTAACATATACATATATATTACTTTATAACACTATAGTAATAAATATAACATAAGGCTATATATATATGTATATATATTAAACATTAAAATTAAATTATACATATAATTTAATTTTAATGTTTAATTTTAATTTTATAAGAAATAGTAATAAAGAAATCAATTAAAAACGATTAGCAGACTTACTTCCTCCGTTCGATTTGCATGTCAATTTCATATTTGGTCTTTCTGTTTATCGCTTTATTTTAAACTCGTTTCTCTCGTAAGTTGTGTTTTCCTTCCCATTCTCTTTTCGCATGACCCATTTCATATGTACATTTGACTTTATTTTAATTAATATTTATGAACATCTTTAAGACGTCTGAAAGTACGTCTTAAGCTCAATGCATATCCACAGGCCGGCAAGCCTGGCGGTATAAATACATATCGTATCAATACAATGTCACCACTTCGAACTCATACGAAATGGCGTCTTTCCACCCCCTACAATCGCGTAGTAGTGGGCGGTAACAGTTTAATATCCTTAGCCCACTGCTATAATCCACAGCTTACGTCGAATATCGTGGAATTAATCATACGGGAATTTCTTGGTAAAAATAGTATCTATTGTTATGTTTTCCGAGTAGGACGTGCGATATTATGATTTAGTATGAGAAAGTCACTTCCAGCACGTGTTGACCGTGTGTTTTCCTTCATGTTTTCGTTAGACGGTGGTCATAAAGTAATTAAAACTGTCGTAGAAACCAATAATTTTTTTTTAACCTAATTTTTAGAGTTGACCAACATCTGACCTAAGAGTTATTGGAATGGGATTGAGTTATTGGGGAACAAGAATGGACAGGTTTCCTGAAAGATGCTAACAAGTCCTTACAAATAATGGAAATTATATCATTGAGTAATATTAAAAATATATTTTTATAAATTGATTCAAATGTTTTCTTTAAAATACTGCAGAACTTTCCCTCCTACCTAATATATTTTTATAACAGTTCTATGTACCCAATATTTGCAATTTTTGATGCTCTGCGAATGAAAAAAAAACGCAATTTCAAAGAGGAAGAATCGTAGAATATCTTAAGAAATTAACCATAAGATAACCATATCTTAAGAAATTTGTGTACACTTTAACCGGTGGTAAAATTTGCACAACAAAGATGACCTTACCAAAGAGACGTACCGTTTTGTAACATATGACGATCAGGAGACGTTCGGAAGCCGTTCGAAAGACATTCGAGACGTCTTTAACACGTTAAACGCCACGCCGGTCCTTAATGACCGGCGCTAGACTTTCCGTTCAGGCCTCACCGGTCCTTACGGATCTAACTATGGCCTGAACGGAACGGCAAGTAAAATCGCGCTTGGCACTTAACGTGTTAAAACGTCTGAATGTCCAACAGACGTCTTAAATACGTCCTTAAGACGTCTCTGTGCTATCTGCGATATTAAATATTGTTCATATGCATTATGATTAAAAATTATCTATACCATGTAGTTGAATGCACGGTGTATTTCTATTTTTTTTTTAAATAAGATAATAAATAATCATTTGAAGTAATTCATTATTTTAAATACTTGACTGAGACAAAATAACCAATAATTTCACATAAAATGTAGAACTAAATTAATTAATGAACTGATATGATAGAATTGAAGAGTAGGATTTGTAATTGTGTGTGAAAAAGGACTTGACCAAATAAAAAATAAAACAAAAACATTATTCAGAATGTATTCCAAATAACGGAATAATCTAATGAAAAATTATTTGACTGTTGCAAGAAAATAACACGTGATTATTTAAAATAATATGTAGCAGCTATATAAACCTTATAGCAATAAATAATAATAATAGCATATAGCTAAATGAAATGTTGTCTTATCCATTACTTTTCAAGTAATTTATTTAGATAATACCCAAGTATAAATGAGTGGCTAAAAATCCCAATCGTGATTAAATCAATGAAGTGTTAAACAAATTTCGAATTTCACATGGCAGATATGAAACTAAACAGTTATTCACAATAAACACAAATTAATGCGTGCGAGTGGAAATTTGACACGGACCTTGTCGGTCGCCTTGGACCAATTATACATTTCTAAGAGGACCACGAAGTGCATGGTTTCTACAAACCAATCCTTTGTGCCTCGAACAATACAAACACACCGCAGTTATCCAATTCGCCGTCGGATGGGTGAATAATCAAATTACGATGTTATTTGGATTGTCTCGTTACGCGCCGCAAGACGAATCTCTTGGCAATTCGGTTAACCGTTAATTAATATCCAAATCGACATCTCCCTTCTGGGAATGGTTCCCTTCTGGAGATGGCTGTAGACAAATTTAATGCAACTGTACACGTCTCTGTTAGAGATGAGTTCAATAATTATGAAACACAAGTCTGTTTGTAACTAGTTTAATAACAATAATGTAGCTGATATATAAATGCAACACTCGATACGCTCTACATTCAGTCAGACATACTATCTCTCACACGCGACGATCCTAACCTATATATCTGCAGCGCTGCCAACTGTCACACTTCACACTCACTCTACACTCTGTCCAAACTCATTCATACCACACTCAATCAATACAGACAAACCGACAGTCTCGACTTTTTGAATCTTTTGTTTCTTTACTTTTTACATTCGATAACAACAAAGTTTCTTTATTTGCCAATTTCTTTCTAAATACACCTTCACTTAACTCAGTATTTTAGTTCTAAATATGGCAATAAATAAATAAATTTGTATTATTCAATATTTTATCAGTGTGCTGCAAAAATTCTTTGCAGAAACGTTGGAAGAAACAAAGTGTACCATGGATGTTTAATTGATAAAGTGTAAATGTTGCATATATTTGTTAAAATTTTGGTCATGTTTTTCCAGCTATAATGTCAATTTGTATAATTAATTTTCAAAAAAATAAATCTGTTGGAATTTATTTCATAAATGGAACAAAATGAATCTGTTATTTCTTTAGAAGGAAGGATCGTTTGAATCGGCTTTAGATATACATTGTATCTGAAGTTGATATATATTGTATGTTGTCGCCGGCATGGGACCCTCGATCTTCTGATGTTCATATTGGACTGTTGCTCCTCTGTTTCGTTTTCTTGTTTCATTCGCGACGATTCTCTCAAACGGTAAAGACGTGTCTGACGACGTGCTATTAGAGAACATTTGAAATATAATCTCTATTCTGTGCGTTATAAGAGAGTGACCTTTTATTATATATACACCCATTCCCAATAAAATCCATTAAAATTTATATATATTTAACTCAATAACTATCGTATTTTTGATATGATATAGGATTGAATATATACTCTTTGGCACAGAAAAGATTCGAAATGAAAAAACCGTACAAAATATTAACAATCGATAAATTCCGCCACCGTGAAATAAACTTGCATTTTTTTTATAAATTGAATTTAGTTCAACCATGAAATTGGCTATCGCTAAATTTATATCGGTGTTCGCTTTGAATAAGTGATTTAAAGTGATACAGCTTTTTCGTATGTAATTAATCTTTGTCGAGGATATTCAAATTTTTTTTGTACAGATAACTTATTTCAATACTTTTTTATTTCGCAAGTAGTTACTAACATGTATTTATCCTTTGCAATTTAATCGCACAACGAAATTTTACAACGGTGTCATAGTGCCTTCGTTTATTAAAATCATATGATATGTTTGAAAATTTGATTAAATTCTTTCAATTAAACTCTATGGTAACTCAACTTATGTACATTATGTATTATTTAAATATCAATTCATTATTATATCAATATATTCCCATTGAGATTTAGCAATGAAGACATAATAATTATTAATAATGACAACTAAACTCAATAATTCGATTTATTTATTAAACTGAATGTTATTCACAAACATACTACTAGAACTTCAGTTCCTCCTTTCCACTTTTCTGCAAATAATTTTGTGACGTCGTATTGTTTAATTTTTATTCAGAATAAAAGAATAGATCGAACAGTTCTATTTGTTCAATTATGATGTAGTACTACTATGATCAATTATAAAAAATATGATTCAAAAAAATTCAATTTTACCTTATGACAAGCGGCAATCTGCGTACCTCGTTTTGTTTTCGGGTGTTTTCGTCACTGCCTCATGTTATTCGAACTTGATGATCTGACCTTAAGATGTGGGTATTGCAATCATTAGATATAGCGAGTTAAATGAAAAATGGAAATTATGCTAAGCATATTTTCACAAAGACCTGGTATATCGAGATGATAATTAAATTGAAGAAACAAAAGAAGTGCCTTCAGGAGAAAGAAATGCTCTTTTTATTGATTTTTTGGACAAGATTCTACAACGCTTTTTCGCTCTAGAGCCAGTTGAAGTTAAAAAGACCATTTTTAAACAAAACAAAACTAACAAAAAACTATCGCACTATGTTCGACAAGTAGGTGTTTTTTGCGCAGGAAAACATGCGCTTTCAGTTGGTGATAACGCGATTTATCAAAAAAATTTATCTCTCCCCATGTGGTGCCTAGAATTTGAACAACATTTTTTATATCTCTCTACAACATTTGAGAAAAGCATCTGAAAGTAGAGATTTCAAGATTTAAAATATTTTTTAACGATATCGATACAACAATTTTTGCTGGAGTTATGATCATTTGAAATTGACTCAATTACTCGGGTTCGCAGAGGTGATCCTTTAATTTTTTCGAGGAGAATATAATTGAAGGATTTCTCTAATAAATGGATAAAATGCAATCATAAATTAAAAAGGGGATTATATAAATGGAAGATGTTTATTTATGTATGTAAATGTTGCAGCTTGGGAATAAAATACGTAAGATTCGTTCGAATTCTGAGAACCTTTTCCGATTCGACTCTCAAAGGTAACTTCTCAACCGTCGAAAGTTTGCAACGTTTGGATACAGTGTCGACGACGACGTTTAAGTCCCATCTATTTGATTGCTCCCCGTTTAATCGAGGCATCCCTTACAATATAGGATTTCACCGAATCAATTCTCCCATTGAAACCTTGAAAAACGCGTTTATATGCGAGGGATTCGGTTAAAGTAGTGACTATACTTCTGATCGTCGAGGAAAAGATATACCCTTTTCTTCTGTTCTTAAACGCGTTACAAGAAGATCCTACGATAACCCGATACCACTTCGATGTCGAAAGTTGATGTCAAAAGATGATTGCGTAACAGTATCGGACAATATTAAATGTTCCACTACAATACATTACAGCATTTATTAACTGTAGTTCGACGGAAAATTCTCGTTACCGGTTGGAACGTCTTATAAATGCTTTCATACTTCTAATTGGTTTTAGTCGCGACTTCGTACTTTTTTGAAATAAATTTATTAAGAGACTGCGGAGTTTATACATTAATGACTAAAACGATTGTGTGAAATATAAAACGATAGAAAGATTAAATAAAATATATAATTCAAGACTGTCGAATATTCAAAAAACTGTTGTTTGAATTGAACTGAATGTTTGAACAACTTGTAATAGTAAAGGAAATATAAAATGTCCATGTGTAATTACAATAGATAAAAAAATTTCTAAACAATGGTCGTGTCAACAAAGTTAAAACGCTGTTGGTCTTATTGTCACTTACTTATTACAGTAAATAACATTTGTGATAGTCCTGTACATACACTATGTATGTAACAGAATGTAATACATCAGAGGGCGCTAATAGCACAAACGCTGATGCGTCTTTAAATTAATAAATTAAGAGAAGAGAAAGAAAGATTAAAAAAATGTATATTTTACATAAAAATATAAACCGAACGCCTATTAATAGGAATTTCAATCAATTGTATTGCATAAAAAAAGTTCGAAGATACTGTTTTAAATAATTGTCGTTGCTATTGCAAAACTTATCCCAAAATTTTTAACTGTGTATCATAGGTTTCAAAGTATTAAATAAGTATTAGTATTAAAGTATTAAATAATCGTTGGTAGGTAATATATTAAGGATACTGATCCATTATTTTAAAATTAGTCAAAATACTTAAAGAAAGAGATAAAATTAATTATTTCAGTCTCGTTATTTGCAATTGAGGGTCAGAACTTTTATTTTGCGTAAAAATCTACTATTTATTAAACTTAAATCCTACGTAAAAACATGTTATTTCTGACATAATTTTACATGTACAGGAAATCTAGACAGTAAATCATTAAAATTATACGTTTCTGACCGAGGCAGAGTTTCTGTAAAAAAAAAGCAAAAATTAAGGTTTTGATGCTAACGCATAGCTTAAAATTATATAGAAACATTAAATATTATGTGCACATAGAATTTATAAAAGAATTCTGAAATCCATTGCGAATTAAAACAGCATGTTTATTCTTCTATGTAAGCACATTTATTCTCCTTTATATGTGGGTTATAAAAATCGTAGAATTTAATACGTAACGAAACTGTTTGCTTTCATTGTTAGTAAAATCATTGGCAGTAATTTGGAGAAAATCACGTAAATGTCAAAATTGTAACATAAGGTGTACGAATGTAAGCACACAAAATGGTTTGCCTAAGTCTAGTAGTGTAGTAGGTACTTAATTAAACCAAGAATGTTTCATTATTTAGAAATGTTTTCAAACGTTTCTGTACTTTTCTTACTATACAGCAGAAATCTTGCCATCAGAGTTTATTAAATTAGTCTCGATTTTTACTATGAGGATTATTATGATAGAAATACTCAGTATAAAAAGTACAACGTGCGCCTTTGCGAACGAGACAATATTTCTTTGAAATTTTTCCTTATCAACGAGCATCTCTGTGTGAATAAAACGAAGGATTTTTCAAAATATGGCTCATTTAATGACCTAATAAATTAAAGTAAAATAAATAAAGTAAAAGTCTACAATGATTTTTCGAGAGAAACAAAATGATTAGCTAGTGTGAAGCTTATTTATTACGAGCTCCTAAAATTTGTTTCTAAAATCTTACAATTAAAGCAGAGAAGACAACGCGCAGCATAGTTTCGTTACAGTAAATAATTCACCAAGGGGTAGGGCATGCATCGTTAAAGCTGCAATTTGACGTTCTTTTGAAATTACGTATCTCGTTTGAAGCATTTTTCATGCTTTGTCCACGAATCGAGATAATGGACTTCCTGCTCACGCGAAACGGGTGGGGGGAGGGGGAAGAACCGTCCCTTTCTTTTGCTCGCGCTTTCTCTCTCATTAGCATTCATAACGCAATATTTCTAGCTGGTTCTTACCCATTTCTCTAACTCTTTGCAGCACCTCTCTTTCCTTGCTCGCCCGAGAAACCATACCCTGCTCTTTCTTCATCGAGTCTCCGCTCCGTGTCAATTAAGTCTGCATTTCAAGAATGTGCTATTTTCGCTCGCTGCCCTACACTCGCTAATTTCAAACGAAACTGAATAATTATTTCAAACACCACTAGTCCAATCGAGTAGATAAACCCGCACCATTTGCATCTCTATTCTCGACCCACGAAATGAACGATCATGGAGGCACACTAGTAGAAACACATCGTTCGATATCTATGAATGTTAGTTTCCATATAGATTTTACTAGAAACCAATAAGTGTGCGGTGCTATTAGTATGTGAAATTATGTCACTAATTATATTTCACTATTAATTATATTTCACTGAATAACTTTTTTATCATCGACTGAACGCATGAATTATAACAGACGCACGTAAAAGATCTATTTACTCAATTCTGTGGGGTGTAAGTGGGCGGAAAACCTTGTATTTCTATATTATAGGTTTTCGATATACATATGTGTATATCTCCTACTCCGACGTCCAAACTACTCCACCCTCTTACCAATAGAAATCCTTTTAGTCACACCATATAGTTAAGAAACGACCAATAGAAGAAGAGTCAGAGCTAACATTATATTGTAGAAGACGCGACACCGAACACTAGAACGCTACGACCTCCCGAGACGTCCGGTACTTTTAAGAACAGTCGATCCAGCAAACCAGCTTCTTGTACGACGAAAGTCCACTACACAAATATATTACGAATAAAATCGTTGTTGTGAAAACCGTCGAGCCGTGTGTATTTCCTCCGATCGGGACAAGGACCCAACCCATTCGCGGAAAACCCTTCCGTGTGTTGCGGCAACGTAACAATATGTTTGATTATGTTTCAAGAAAATATTCTCTATAATTAAGTATGAAAGTTGTAATTTACACTTTCTAGTTCGTTTTTAGTGACTATGTAGTACTTTATGTTATAATACTACTCTCCTATAATAGTTTAACTATTTTGTTTATTTAGTTGGATATTTAAGGTTCTTAATGTAATTTGATGAAATGGAGGTCTAAACGTCATGTATAATTTTATGGACTTTAGAAAATCGTACGGTGCACAGAGAACTCCCTCCGTGGTTTAATGTTTAAAAGAACTTTGCAACATACAGTCGACTTCTCCGTCTCGTGTCGAGGTCAGTGTCTACGACCCCGGAACATTCACAATGATTGGAATCATGTCTCACCGCGAAAATACTGAAAGCTTCGTCTGGCTGGGATTAAGAGCTCCTAAAAATACGTTCGGTTCCCTTTGAACGCACGTTAACATGGGAAATCTTTGTTACGTCGACGGGATTAAACCCTCGTCGAAAGGCGGATTATAGTCGCAGAGACAACAATGTTCGTGAGTACTATCGCGGCATCCGTTATCAGAGGCGACCACTTCGTGATATTTTATTACCGCTCCGGCGAGCAAGGCCCGTTCTAACTGGCGTGTATGAGCACTGGCGAAACTCGTCAGGAAGCTTTGCATGCCGTGATGAAAGTTTTGCCGATGTCAGGAAACTTTCGGAGCGGTTATCGCACGACACCGTCGCTATCTGCTCCTATGGATCGCCGGACAGTCTAATAGAGTTACGTGTATACCTATGTCTATAGACACTAGCAGAAATGCGTATGAACATGTACGTATGCACGCGAATATAGTCTCCATGTATGTGAAACAGATGCGTACGATATTCATGAAAAAAAGAGATTCTCGACTATCGCGGGATATGCTCATTGCGAGGCTCACAAGTGGTTAGACAATACTAATGCAATAACAAAACTTTTTTAGTTTTAATCATTCGTTTATCACACTTCTCTCAACATGTATGTGACATTTTTCTGATTGAAATGAGTCCAAACGTGACGTATTTCGGAGCATATTTACTTGTTTCATTTACGATTCCTTAGAACTTCGATTATCCGAGTACCGTCCGCGTCATACCCGATGATCGTGAGACCCGTCGATACACCAGTTACGGAGAGACTACTGTATCCAAGGTGGGCAGATTAAGACTTGTCTTCCCACTTCCTCTTCTACAACGCTATTCCCCCACACTTCCGTAACATCTTGGTCAGGTGACGCATTTCGTCTTCATCATGTATGCGTCATAATGTCACGTAACTAATCTTATACTGGCAGAGAGGGAGCAACTTTTTCCCCCCAATTCGAGTCAATTCCCCTGATTTGCAGGGATACGAGTCAGTAACACGCGCTGCTATAGTCGAGTCACACGCATTTTCGTGATTCGCCGAGTAGGTCACAACTACTGCGAGTTTGCAGTGTCGCGTGGCCGGAGAAAAATGATGAAACACGTCAGAATAAGCATGTGAGCGACAAGGTGGGGATTGAGCGGAGCGAGAACTTTACTCCCGTTACCGATATGCCGACCCGGGTCTCTTTTCACCTGACTCAGACATACCTAGGGTGTTTTATTCGGGAGTTTCCAGTATGCTAACGCATCAAAAAGTCACAGTACAGCTGATGGAAAAAATATAACATAAAAGTGTTTTGTTCGTAACATAACATGATCTTTCTCCCCTCGTAATTCACACTTGACAGCCACCGGTCGTCCATTAATTACATAGAAAAATATTGTCAAGACAGGTGAACAGTATTTCCCCAGGAACCACCATAATTTGTTCATCAGGTCGCGTATAACCGAATGAATTAGAGATGAGTCCGTACGGGAAGCATCGATATAAATATTTGGATAAAGAATCCTGGAACAACGAACGGTCTCTTCTCGTCAAACAGATTCGTTTTGAAGCGGTCCGGCTGCGGCGTTCATAGATCATTCCCTCTGTCCTGGTCGGAAAAAATAGTCGACCGACAACGAAACGAACAAAACTCTCGCCGTTTCATCGGGAAGCTCCGGCGCGAGTTTGCCGCGATAATCAAAACCGTAGACGCGGCAATATCAGTTTCTCCCCAGTGGGATCGTAGTATTTGAAACTGGAATTTTCAATGGGTGGCGCGGCGGCAGCAGCAAGTATCGCAGCCAGGTCGACGGGAATCGCGTTACGCTCCCGTGCGGTCGGCGTTAATGCAGTCCGCAACAAATGACAAACAACAAGCTGCGTCAACGCGGCGTAGTGGCCGCAGGACCAAAATTCGCCGTGACGAGGTGAGCAGAGAATTTTGGATAGGGGGAGAAGGGTGATCCTAGTTAGGATGGAAGGTGGGGACGGGAGGTCGGGAGTTAGCCCCCGTTGCAACGTGTAAACGCGCGCACCCTGGAAATTTGCAAGTAAATGGCAATTAATCAGTGTCCGTATGAATGGGCCGGCGCCGTTAATTTGTCATTTCGCGCCACGACAATTTGCATGCGACTGTCACCGTCGTCGAATTGGCCCTCGTGCCTCGCGTGCAATAATATATATCTGTATGCAAAACGCGAACGATACGGGCGATTTTCCGTCGCGTTGTCGCGACGCGCCCGCGACTTCTCGATGATCGATGGAACGTCCGAATTATTGGCACGAAATTGATCCCGCTATGTGAACAACACCGTCCGGCGCGACCGCCGCCGTTGCAAGATATCTCATCGGAAACATTTATTAAGGACGAGAACTAGGGTGAATGTACCAGTAAGTGACCAGTTACAGTGCCGGACAAAATTATAAAACGTTCGTTATATTCGAATATTTCGTGTAATTCAAAGAAGAAATTTGAACATTTGTGTGTCGTTCGATTTTTAGATCTTGATTATCTCGTTAGTATTATGTACTCGTAGCAAGAAATATTTCAGAGGGAAAGGTATCGAGTGCGACATATTTTGGTTTTATAAGTTTTTTAAAATGAATGATTTGTTTTTAATATACCAATACATGCAGCTCGACATTTGTTATAAAAAGTATTAACCTATTCATGTCGGCAAGTTAATAGTCTAAAAGACATTTCAATTTAAATAATTGTAAGACACCCTTACTGACATACTAAGGCGTTTGCTTTTGTTTATCGCAGAGAAAGTTCAACATAACAATCATTTACATCACGCTACTTAGAAATCAATAGAGTGATTATTTTCCTCGATCGAGACACCCTATATATTAGATGCGTCCTCTAAAGTGAGCATACTAAATCTCAAGTTCGTATGGTACACAAAAGGGATGTTACTAACGTCATGTTAGAGAGATCAACATGATCTTATCTTGGTCGGACAAAATGATAGGACATTAAGAAGAAATTAGACTGTTTTAGAAAACTGTTTTATCAAATTCCTATTAATAACTAATATTTGGTAAATACCAACTTTTCATTGCACATCTGATAAACAGTTTGGAATTGTTTTATATCATTTTTCTATTCCTGTAAAGTTGTAAAGCATTCTTCCAAGAAGATTAAGTGCAGTGCATCAAATGTAAGGATTAGGTTCACCTGCAGCACACAGACCAAAAAAATATCCATCATTTTATGTGTGATATTTGTAGACGTACCTAAATAAAAATTCTATTTTGTTTTTAAATATTTCTTACTAAGATTATTAATTACTCAGGCATTAAAATCTATTAACTAAGTAAGCTAAGTAAGTAGGAAGCTGGCCGGTACTGGACAACAATTATTTGTTCGCTGCAAATTACAACATTTAAACTAATTGTAAGGTAGAAAACAGTATTTCATAGGATGGCCTAATATTTCGTTTTTGATAGGCATAGACTTAGGCAAATGATTGAGAGTATGTGATTGTCCGTCTTGTGTGATTTATTAAGATTTTGACAACAGATATCCAGTAAAACGTTTCAGCTAAAGTTTTACGCAATTTAATTTCTTAAAACATAGAGGATCTTTTATGAATTTGACAAATATCAGTGACTATGTGGTAAATTTCGTGCAATTTGACGTGGGATGGCTCAACAAGGTTATGAATTTGCATAAAGCAGTTTGATGATGACGTTTCATCAATTGAGTAAAATTGTCTGTCGTCCAAAGTCTCTTAATATAGGAACAATGACGTGCACGAATGACACGATTTTTTTTAATTGAGGAATCAATTTGATGAAAAACATAAATGTCAATCTTGCTGTCATCATTTTTTGTTGTTGAAATGCTATAAAAATGCTTAATCGCTTAAATGCTTAAATGCTTAATTTGCCAAAAAGGATCATCTTATTCATTTTTCGGTTTATTGAATAATCCTCAGAAAATAAAGTAAAAGATGTTTATAGAAATATTTGACGTTTAGTAAGACACCATTTGAATATGTTGAATAACATAGAAATTGAAATATTTCTAATTCATATGTTACTGTACACGAATAATAAACTTTCGATTACAGAATGACTGCAGACCCTTAATAAATTATATTAAGAAATATGTTACTGTATACTTTTGCACTTCGTTATTTATCAAAATTGTTAATTATCTAATAGAATACTATTAGTGAATTGTGAGTTATACGTGTAAGCAGGAAACTTCTAAAGAAACACAACTCAATATAAGACTACATTAATAAAACATTTAATTTACTAAATCATTAAGAAAATAGTTAGTACTATATTTTGTTGGGATTAGAAATAAGATACCTAACAAGAAAATGTATTCAACAAAAATTGCAAAAAATACCTTAATTTTAAACATATTAATTAAATAAATGAATGTAGAATGGGATGGGTAGTAGTTAATCCACCATATACTATGCCGGAGTCATTCTTGACCCGTCGTGGTGCGGGTAAGCTCGAGCGACCGTTAATATGTACAATTTGATTTTGATATAAGACGACGCTTTTTATTTCGAAATAAGCAAATCGCTATCCCCTCTTCTTCTTCTTTATCCGAAATACGACGAAAGCCGGTCCCGAGCCATCGCCTTATATCGAAAGAAAACTCCGATTCCAGCATAGGTCTAGAACTCGCAGGATTCCGAGGGTAAAATTCACGTTTCCCAATATTAGCATAGAAGTTTAATTTGAATTAATACAGAATTATAAACAAAATAATGCTTCAATCTGCATGCATCATTTGTTAGCGCTAAACTGTCCTGTTCCTACATTTATATGATTTATTTACCCATCCGAAAGCACACAATTTAAAAAAGATTTTACTGTTTTGCACTCTTTAGTTTCCGAAACATCTCCAAATACGTCCTTAACTTTCAATTTTGAAAGCTATTTTCATTCCTTAAATAAGAAACTAGAATGTGCTCTCTTATCAGTACAGATTAAATACTTTCAAAATTATTTAAAAATTCTCTACAATATTATACTTTCAATTTAATTGGAAAAATCACAGGAATCTGCGGAATGTATGAACAAGTGAACTAAGAAAAATGAAAATATTATTCAGATTATACAGAATAGAAAGCTACATTCTATATACAATACCTACAAAAACATCATGAATGGGCTGCGGAGTTTTATGCAAATTAAAAATTATCTGGTTTAATTGCAAGGCATAGAAGCTACATAGACATTCAATTGTGTTTCAGTAAAATTTATACAACAGCCTTTTTAAATTATTTAAATGTCTCTCCTATTTTCTATTTGATTTATGCATTTTTGTCATAAACGAATATAGCTCGCGATCTAGTCGTAAAGATTTAGTCATTTTACAATTGAATCGCTCAATAAATTAATACCGTATCGCAGGCTTCGGAACACATTGCGCGAGTTGTAAATTAAAGTACATTAATTCCGTTTCAAAGTACAGCCACGTCCCAGTCTAAAACTTTACATGGCACCGGCATGATTTCAGTCTCGCGGATACTGACACGCTCGCCACGGTAATGCAATAAATATTTTCACAACTTCAAACACGCCGCGCCGTTTCAAGGTGCAATAAGTGCGAAGGTAACTCGCGATACGTGCGGAAAGTTGAAAACGAAGTTTCACAGGCACCGGAAACGCTCATTTCTATACATTTTTCGTCGGAATATCTCTAAATATACATTCCCCTCGGTTACTTGGCGGAAACTTCATCGCTAGTTCTGAATTCTTGATCGAACCGTGTTCCAACGGACGCTGGAAAACCCCGTGCAATCGATCCCCCAAGTGGGACCACAGTCGAACGTTGAAACTACACGAAGAATTTCACGTCAGCGATTCGGTAAACTGGCTCTCGTCGAGAAGAGTCTGCGATATTTGCATATATTACCTACTTCATCCTTATTTCGTAAATTACGGGGTGGTATTTTCTCTTCGACGGACCGCACATGCGTGGCTACTGCGCAGAACTGGGTACATTTTCACGAGAGAGTATTGGAAACAGTAATAGAAGCATTTTTATCTAAAGGTGATTTCTTTACACTACTTCACTTTAAATGTACATCGCCACGCCGATGAATCATCGCACTGTGAGTATGAACGATGAAAGCTAGAGTATTTATATTTGTTAAATGATTGTGTTCAATTAACTAGTTCTTCCAATATAGGCAAATAAAGTATTCAGTTTCTTCACTAAATGCAACTGATATGTATTTTTTCACTGTTCCACTGCTACTACTGCCCCAGCGCGTAGTCGCGATGAGGGGAGGTAGAACGAATTGAGAGGAAAAGGTTTTACCCTCTCTTTGGCAATATCGGATTGGTCACGTGACATTGTGACACATGCACGAAAGAGACGGGACGCATCACGTGACCAGGCTGTGGCGGAAGCGTGGGAAAATAGCGCAGTAGAAGGGGAAGTTAGAGTGAGGATACAAGTCTTAATCTGGCGACTATGCACCAGCGCAGTAGAGAAAACTTTGGCGGCGTCTAACGCTGTGTGAGAGAGAAGTAAAAGGAAAAGGAGCGTTTCGTCTTAGGCTCGCTCACAATCAGTGTCGTGAGATCAAGGCGTGTCTCCACTTTAACTTCCCCTCCTACCGTGCTATCCTCCATGCTTCGCCTCTGTCGTACATACTCCGGTACTGGCAGGGAGAGGGTAAAACTTTTTCTCCTCAATGTGTTCCCTCCACTCATCTGGCTACCTTAGGCCCGCTAGAGGACTCGTCGGTAAAGCTATCTAGCGGGCCCTACATGAGATATCGGATGCAGTTGAGGACGATGTATACCAAAGATAGGCAAATATTTATTTAAAATTTTCAAATAAAAGATATTCGAAAGTCATCTTTTATTTTTACTTATTTTTCTGAGATACATATTCACCATAGTTTATTTGTAAGATACTTTTCACAGTTTTTATTCGTCATCTGTGGTTTATTGAATCTCGAATAACGGCGTATGCGTATTCAACACCTCTAGCGGCGAGAAGTTATTTTAAAGGCGTCATTCGTAAGATACAGCTGATGATTTTTAGAGTATCTTTGACGATTATTTGAGAGTCGTAGGCAGCACCACCATCTATCTTACGGTGAATCCCGACAGATACTGGCTACGAAAATGTATCGTTGATTTTCGGTGTATGATTTTCAACGTGACTGAGATTTATTCGAAGCTCAATCTAGGAAGATAATTTATTCGATTGTTTTATTCGTGTTTAATTCGTGATGTAATAAGTAAAAACAATCTTCTGAAGATTATAATAGCGATTCATGAATTCAGTGCCTATCATATCATTTTTGAACCCATTATGATTGTGCGGATTTAAAAGCACAGTTTATAAATGCGATTATTGAATTACAAAATGCAAAAAATCGTTTTTCATATAACCCTTCAAGATAGCACTTTTTGCTTCTTTATGTAAATATTTGTAATAAGTTTGTAAATACTTGTGGAATTCTAAAAAAAATATATGATTATCGTATATACGGCAGAAATTAATACTGCAGTAATCCAGCAATACTTTACTGTATTTTATATACATTATCTTCCTCTTCGAAACAATCCCGCTCATTAAAAACGAACGGCAGAGTTGTAACCACTTAAGTACTTTTCTTCGACAAGTAATTGCTTTATTATAGAGCATAAACTCCAGTTAAATGGCTTTAATAATTTCCAATTCATCAACGATTTTGTACAAAAACAACGGGACGCTGGTAGCTTGATAATCAGTTTCCTTTGATCAAACTTTCTCCCATCGGAAGCTGTACAAAGGTGCATTGCTTTGCAATTGGTACATTTATTAATTAATTCATTTTCTGAAACGTTGGACTCAATTATCGTTAACATCTGAAACAGTTTTGCCAAAATCAGGAGTTGCCTTTAGAATTAATTAATTGTGATTTAAATAAATAAAAGATATTTAAATAAAAGATATGAAGATGCAACGCGTTGAAGCAGTTACGATATTAGTTTCTACTTTTGTACGACAAATGGAGTTTTAGCTGTCTTTTTAGAGTTTGTTTTGGCAGAGATAATTCGTTATTCTCTACTAATTCTCTTCTTTTCATCCTCAAAAACTTTTTTCTCCCATTTTCCGCTTCAATAACTTCCTTTTCTTTATTTCTACTGCTCTCTCTCTCTCTTCTCTCTCGGTCTCTCTCTCTCTTTCTCTCTCTTCCTCCCTCTCTCTCCCTCTCCCTCACCCCTATCGCTTGTACGACAAAATGAAAGTTTCACAGCGGGTGAAATCGCTGAAGTGTCTCGTACGGCGCTTTTCGCGCTTCCAATGAACAGAAAAGCTTCGACAAAGTTTCGAGATATTTCGAAATCGTTCCCACTTATCGCTCAGCCGTTTAACGCGATGAAACGGGAAAAATCGAGAATCATGGTGTCCGCTTTTGGGAATAAAAAATATGCCGTTACCGGCAATTTAAAATTTACATTTTAAATGGAAAAAGCGAACCGCGCATCATCGGTGGAAAATCGATATCCTATAACCGTCATACGCTCATGCTTCATTATCATAATTTTTACAATTTCAACCGTATAAAATGTATGTGAATACATGTACTTATGTATTTGAGACCCAAACATTGATAGTACAATACTTTACTACGGAATAATATCAATGAATATAAAAATCGTTAGTGATTCATCAGTTTTTCGTTTCAGATCATTTGAATGTCAACTATACAACCTGAACAACAATCAATGGTTCCAAAATTTATTGTGTTACCTAAAGCATGCCAAATTCTATGAGAAATTATTTAAAAAAATAATGATAAGTTGTAAATTACATTATACAAAACGTATATTTTTGAAGTTTCATTACAGACTGAAAAGGTGTAAAATCAATATTTACAATTTTTGTTGCGCAATTTCTATAAATTACTGTTCCGTCGCAAAGAACGGTACAAGTGGGGTTTGCTTTCAGACGATTATTTATGATACGCTCGTGACTAAGGTGCAATATGTGGCGACCATTCAAGTCACATCCTGCCTTTCGTTTGTTTTCACTTACTATGGTTACGAGACGTCATAAATTAAGTCCTTACGAAAGATCACTCAAACTAAAAGGCACTGTTCTGAAGTGCTGATGATGCTAAAAGCTTCGAACATTGGAGGCTCGGATAATCGAGGTATTACTGTGTTTGTAACTGGCACGTATTTTTCAGTGTGTGCCCCTTACGATTCACTGAACAATGCCACTGTAATGTGTGAGCCCTACAAGATAGCCGTGACGATTGGCTCAACTGATACACAGAATCGGCCCGTAATCTGGTCGAAGAACCGCGTGAACGGTTTCATCTTGAGATTCCATCTGCAGGAAAATATCGACCGATCATGACTCGTACAATTTCCTTTGTCGATCATCAATCCTACGGGAACGATATCGCGGAGAAATCAGTCGATCAGCTCTGAAAAGGCTCACGATCAGTCGACGCTACTATGCGGACAGTTCTGTGCAAACACACGAGCCATTGTGTGTGTAAATACAAGTCGTTAGTCATTTTAGACAACGATTCTGTCTTGCCATTCGAATTTTGTAACTGCTGTAGCTAGAGATCGTGGTTGTGAACGTGTGTTAACATTGTATCTAGCAGAGAAGTGAAAATGATTAATTTCAAATTTTTTAGATTACCACTGTACAAAATTGTCTGGAGAAATTTATTGTGTAAGTTAATTCTCTCGTGTTTGTATTGCAGCGAAACCTAGCCACACGAGCGAAGCAAAGAAAATTCATAAAAAATACGAGCGACTAGTCACAACTGGAACATAAAACAATCGGTAGAGATGGACGTAATAAAGTATCAATTGTAAAGTTGCCTCGGTTGATAGGTTATCACACTCCGATCGTTAACCTTGGACTCCTGCGAGTTCTAGGCCTATGCCGGAGTCATATCTGACCCACACCGATATTTCGCTACAGTTTTCTTTCAAAATAAGTCGATTGCTCGGGACCGGTTTTTCTCGTACTTCGGATGAAGAAGAAGAAACGGGAATAGCGATTTTCTTATTTCGAAATAAGATGCGTCATCTTATATAGGAATTAAAGTGTACCGCGACGGGTAATAACTCCCGTATACTATACGAAAGATTAACCTGCTTCGTCAGCAAACGGCTAGTACCGTCACCAAACCATTATTTGACTCCACGATAACCAACTAATGTGAACAAAATACACCGCTATCTACGCTATTAATGTATTCCAGCACCTACATAACCATATGTATCACATAATCTAGTTTGGCGGAATCTAGTTTTCCGGACTAAATGTTAGAAAGTTCTGCAGTATATTGGGAGGTAATTTAAAGACGTTCTATCATCTTCAATACCATTTTTTATTAATTTTTTTATTATTAAGTACAGAAATATAGTGAGTGGCTCTTTTCAACCACAGTTACGTATGTCTACAACAAGTCATAACTAGACTGCGGATTTAATGCATTTATGACAAAAATTGGTAGGTTACTTTCAAAATAGTAAGAACATTTGTGTTTAGAATTAGAACGCTTTTAAGCCTTCAAACGAACTTGTTTATGTTAAAAGCTAGTATTTGAATGCTTAGTATAATTAAACGAAGAAGTACATGTTACACACTGTGTATATATTTACTTATAATATCAGACATAATGAAAGGAATTACAAAGTTCTATTACACAAGAAGAGTCGGTTCTTTATACAATTTCTTAGTTTAAAGTTACTTTAAGGTCACAGTATGGTAGACCATTGAATTTGTCTTAAAAGGTGACCTAACTTAGGTGACATAAATTTTAAAAGCTTAAGATTTCCAACCAATTTCAAACTATTTTCTTGATATTCTTGATTGTATGCGTCCTTAAGCATGATTAATATAACATTCAACGGATTTCAGCATCTAAAATAGTGCTCAGACTTTATTATCGCAAAGTTCTAAAAGACAAAAATCGTTCCATAAAACGACTTTTAAAATTCCTTCTTTAAAGCATTGCACAATTGGAACAACAGTTGGTATCAAACCTAATTGCAGCGAATTCTAACGAACCACGAAAGCTATTCCGTTAAATTTATCTAGCGGAACTGTTAAACAGAACCAGAGTTCGGTCGATTAGTCAATTTGGTTCGTATATGACCGGGACATAGTCGAGCTGCGCGAGGCGGTTTCCGTTTTTTCCTCTTAAGTGGTATTTCCCGGTTTATGGATCGGCCAATCAGGGGTAATTTCTGATGTAAACGTAATACCGCGTTACTGTAAACGGACCGACAACGTTATTGGTCGGAGAACTAGGGAGTGAACAGTGGCAATTGGTAGAATCCTGTTTCGCTGCGAAGAGTCGGCAATTCGGTTCAGTTTATTAGTCCGGCTATGCTCAATTATCGTCGGTATGACAATAATTTGCTCTCGTTTGCAGTTCGGGACCGACCGTGCAAACCTGTCGAATCAGCCGGCGGAATTAACCGAACGAATTCGAATTGCACGGCACGTCGATCGATTTGAACCCCAGCAACTACACGTTGCTCGCATTATTCTAGATGCAGCGCCGAAATTAATCTGCGTGCATGCGTCTAAATGCGTATAGGTGCGGCCCTCCTTCATTAGCGGAAGTAAGCCGAATTACTTGTTCCGGATTGTGTCTATTTCAGTGACCTAGACGTGTTCAAGATACAACCGAAAATCCATTAATTATCGCAATACCACTATTTATTTCGTTTAATGCGTCGACTGCCAATTAAAGTATCTAACTTAAATTAATGAAACCGAAATTGGAAAGTTAAAATGTCTCGTAGTGATTGATACTTTAACCCCTTTTCCATACTACAAATTCTAATGAAATATATTTCGTTCGAATATGTCACTATAAAGATGAATTTTTATACCTGGTCAATGAATAGTATCATTTGTGACCAATGTGGCAGTCAATGTCCTAAATAACAGTGCGGGACAAAATGATAGAACATTTGATATACTGGGTGATTTTCATAAAGTGACGGATCGATTAAACGAAAAATGATCTGTTCCGAGGGGGATATTTTCTGATGTATACGTTCCCGTTCTGGGTGGAGGGGCTTATGTGATCTCAAGGTCAATTCTATTTTTTTAAATCTATATGCTTTGTCCCATTGTCTGATAGTG
Organism: Halictus ligatus; assembly: GCA_028454255.1. Lineage (NCBI taxonomy): Eukaryota > Metazoa > Arthropoda > Insecta > Hymenoptera > Halictidae > Halictus > Halictus ligatus. Next base: position 13,322,397 of record CM052139.1, on the reverse strand, counting down.
TCCTATATGACGAGTTCGTTAAGCACGACACAAGGTCATCCAAGATCTTGCTGGCTCACACGGATAAAATAACTTCAGCTACAACGCTTAAGGAAAATGACGTGTTTATTAATGCATTATTACATCAAATTCTCAAAATTATTACCCTCCGCTCGTCTGCAGAGATCACTCCTCTTCGAGAAATTGTCTTGTATGTTCCATTTTAGATTAAACATTGTACATTATACATTTTAAATTAAACAGAGCATCTCAAAATTCAATTATCACCGTGAAATGGGTGATTTCTGAGGTCATTTGAAGCGACATTTTTCGTTGGAAAGATGTCGGCCTTGGCTTTGTTAAGGGGTTATTAACGAAAAACACGGGCCAGTCCTGTGCGGCAGCAGGATCCACTGAGCAGGAGCGTTGGTGTTGCGCCGTGGTGATACAGTGAACAAGAGAAGGAGCAAAAATTGAATTATAGTGATTATAACACGCTTTTTCAGCCGCAAATGCACTTGTTGTTTCGAAAAATTTGGGCGATTCGAGGACGAACTGGCCAGCTGACTTTAAATGTACGGAAATGCCGAAAACTAAGGGACGTACGGTCAAGTCAACGAACTGCATACCTGGTGGTGGAAAGTAGGTATACGACAACCTAAGGGATGTACAGTCACGTTACCGATCCTGACTTTTACTTTCGCTTTCTTATCGATAAATTAATCGTATGTTTATTTTACACAGATGCCGTGGAATTTTTCCACATTCGCGATTACTGTTCATGTTTGCTAACAGATAACTATGTACTTATAACACTCACAATATTACTTTTATTGGCAGACGAGATTGCAGAATCGATTTTATCTATCATTTTGTCCGACTAAAATCGTTACATGTCTATATTTTTCTTTGATTTCTTTCATGTACAAGATACGAACTTGCAATTCTATATGCACTCTTTGTAGGACATATTTATATCCTATTATGTTATGTGAAATATACAAATAGATCAAACGTCCTATCATTTTGTCTGGCACTGTAGCTACGTGTTGGTAAATCTGAATAGTGATCGTGAGTGCGGAGAAATTTCACGGCATCTGTGTGAAATAAACATACGATTAATTTATCGATAGGAAAGTGAAAGCGAACGTCACGTCGTTCATCTTACCGTATGTCCCTTAGCTTTTGGCTTTGCCTTTACCTGGAGTCAGCTGTGCAGTTTGTTTCCGAATAGCCCAGTGACACACATATTTCGAAACAGCAAGCGTATTTAAGGCTGAAAAAGTGAATTATGATTATTATAAATCAATTTCTGCTCCTTCTCTTGTTCAGTGTATAACCGCGAAGCAACATCAACGCTCGCGCTCCGTAGATCTTGCAGCTGCGGTATGTTGAGCCTGACTCTCTCTGCCATCGCGCTCCGCGGACCCGCTCTGATTGATTCGTGTTTTTCGCTACTAACTCCTTAACAAAGCCAAGGCGGACATTTTTGCAAAGGATAATGTCGCTTCAAATGACCTTAGCAACCACCACCATTGCACGGAGTTGATTGAATTTTGGGACACCCTTTTTATTGTGGATCGTGAACTTTACAAAATATATTTTATATTACACCTTTTAGATCATACAGAGTGGTCCTTTTAAGTAAGGCCAGCTAAATATCACTTCACGTTATTGTGATGCCAAAAAAATATTTGTTACGTAATGTGCATTTGTTATTGTGTAATTTGTATTAATTTGTATTAATTTGTAATGTGGTGTTAATGGACCAAATATCTGGTAAGAATATTTTTTCCCGAAGTTAATTTTTTTCGGAGTTATCAAAGTCATCATCAAAGTATATTATGCATTTTAAATTACATATTGGATATCATACATTTTATAATGTACTATTTTAGATGACACTTTTCACGTTATACAGGGTGTTCATTTGAAAACTTTCAAGTCGAATATCTCGAAAGGTACGAAAGATATTAAAAAAGTGCAAAACAAGTGTGCAAAATACCCGACCACGTGGCCGCACCCGAGTGCTCGCGCCCTTCATACAAAGTTAGCGAATAGGTGGAGGTTTCGCAGCGCGTAGTTGTTACTATAAAAGATCGCCGCGTTCATGTGGTACTTCGGCACGAGGTAAACCTTCGCCGAAGCGAAACTTTGCGGAACGCAGATGGACGGCGCAATTACAAATAGACTATCGCAATAGTTCCCGAAACGATACGGACGTTAATGCGTTCGACAAACGATACGCCAACTCGTGGGACCGTGAGGGCTCGAGACCGACGTCGGACACACGTGATACGATATTTTTTGTGCGGCGGAGTTCGCTACGAGAAACGCGAAAACAACGGGATCGACTACAATTCCCTACGACCGCGACTCCTCTGAGGAAGACTTCCGAATTCTATTTTGACGGGAAACTACCGAAAAGCTTAAAACTGCGACCGCTTAGGCGCGAGCGAATTGCACGAGGCAATTCGAGGAACCCCGTGAAGGCAAAGGGCCCATTACCTGACGATGCACACAGCATGTTGAGGGTGTGCGGCCGATGGGAATTCCATTAAAGTGCGATTCACAAGAGTGGGAGTGCAAAGACACCTATCGAAGACTAAAATGTATTGTATAAAAGAGGAGACAGATTTCAGTCTTGAGCTCACTCGTCTGACAGTCAGGCCCTTAAAAATAAGCGTCGTACAAAGTCGTAAAACTCGTCGCAAAATTTGCAACGTCACAAAATGTACAGGGTGTCTCAAAATTGTCGGGAAACCTTGAAAGAGGTAGTTTCTGGGTCATTTTATGTCATTCTAGGTCATTTGAAGTAACTTCTTCCTTACCGAAAATGTTCGCTTCGACATCTGTCAGGAGTTATTAACTAAAAACACGGACCAACCAAAACGTCGCTATAGAAAACGGATTTCGGCTCATTGTCAGTGATAGATTCCGCTGAGCGTGGAGTTGCCGTTGCCCAAACCAGAGTGCTGCTGGAGTTACAGTTAAATCCTTTCGAGTTGCCTTTTCACGAACGCTGTATTATAGAGCCGGTGATGTGTTAAGTGGTTTTGTCTGCAGAGCGGCCGATAGTCCGATATGTCAGATACTCCGAATAATCCGGTCAAACGTTTATCAACAAAATTCCATTACTAGTCATATCAGCGTAAGTGGAATTAATGCACACGATAAACTGTCGTAGGTTGACAACTCTTTGTAATAGAACTAATAGCGACAGGTATCGTTTGACAAATCCTGTGTGCGTTAATGTCACATCGACGAGCGGCTTGCCAATAATCTCACGTTTACACGACTCTAGGTAACGTCCATGTGTAATGTACCGTCTCATTGGTAAATAGTATAACATTTATACCGGCAATTAACTTCTAATTAGTCCGATGTTGCGCGTGTACCAGGCTGTAGTAGCAATTGCATCGTTCCTACTGGAAATCGACATGTTGCTTATTAGTATTTAACGTTGTATCAAACTAATCTGTTTATACAACAGTTATAGGCAAACTTGTAGCATTAACATTAGTACTACAAATTAATATTACCGATGTTTTATGACATCAAACTGCTCAATCGATTGTAAGATTTGTACTGAAACGAAACGCTTAATCAACAATTATGAGAGAACATCTCCAGCGAAGTATACAAATTTTTCTTATGTGGGCAATTGGAGTTTTTAATGAATGGGGTTAGTGTTAGTGAACAATGCCGTGCTATTTTTAATATTAATGTTAGCTTCATAAAATTGAAATGTACATAGTAAGTTACAGTTATTTACAGTTAAGTTACAATTACAGTTATTTTATTTACGATTAGGATAATTAGTATTTAGTTCCATTCTCGTTTTAAAATATTATTCATTTCTTTAGAAAGCAAAAGTTTCAACGTAATAGTTAACAAAGTGTGCATCGCATATATTTTATTATTGTACGAATATACATACATTGTATATAAAATTATAGAACTTTAGTAATTATAACATTTTAAAACAGTAAGGTTTATAGGTCATATTTCGTTTTCTCGGTAGAATTGGCTGCTTATTGTTAGTAAAGGAATAATATAAGATACAAACATCTGTATAATTTCTTTATTTTTCAATTAGCCAGTAGGAATGATTTACAACTACTTCATCGAGTGCAAAATTAAAATCTAGTTTTCACTTTTTTCATACCTAATTCGTACGCTATAGTTCTATATTGTATATGTATATAGTCACCATCAAATTTATTGACACAGCAATTGAACCAACATTTATTAGAATTATATAGTTGCACAAAAATGTCAATAATAAACTGATTCCCAGTTAATTTCTTAAAAAATTAGAAGTATTATATTAAACATTGTATTAAATTATAAGTCGTAGCTGTACCAATACATCCATTCACGGCTATACGTACTTTCAGTAATGAAACTGCAAAATAAAATATCTTATTCAATCCGTTCTACTGTAAAACATACAAAATCTATATCTTGCTTGAATGGGGAATTGTAGACTTATTTTACATATGTCTAAGTTTCAGTGCGTTGTAATCGTATATTTTTTAGGCTAAAGCGAAAACCATGCGTGTAGACCCCGGATTATGCGTTCCGCACCAATAGTATGTTTGCTATCGTCTATTTCGCATTTTATACTTCTGTTCTAATTTTGCAATCAAGCATACATCTACGTGCGTTGACGCAGTATTTTCCATATCCATTGGTTTAATATTTTATTCAAAATTGATATATCTCTAATTCGTTATACACAATATTATGTTTCTAATTATAATTTTTATGTTAACACTATGCCGTCCGCACGCGTAATCAGAATTCTTTTCTTGGCGCCGGTAGGACTCGTTCGCATCATTTCGCGACACCAACGTAATATCACCGGACGGCATAGTGTTAAAGTAGCTATACGATAATGACTGTATATTTTACTTCACAAAAGTAAGAAATTGACCAGTCTAACATGATTCTGATTTTGTAAACGTCTAGTAAAATGATATATACTTAAATATAATAACAAGTTTAAAATTCATCGAAAATAATATTTTGCATTTATCGGAACCATTAAAGTGGTCGACGAATGCACTCTTTCAATTTCTATGAGAAGTAAAACATTAAACACGGAGCTATTTCATTTTATATTTTTTCACTTTCGATTCAGATGGCAAAAAAAAAGATACAAAAAATATATGTGTGCATAAACAAAAAAAACTCGTTGCCCTCGTTTCTGTTTGAAATAATTTAATAAAAACCATTAAAAAAGTGTGAACGTACTTTTTAACATTAAATGTACTACAAAGTATTATTATTTGTTAGAGATAATGTGTTAAATTGTGTATCACAGCTTCGACCATTTACTCACATTCGTAAAATTTCATTGCATATTTAATAGAAAATTGTTCCAGTTGTTTCCTCGTATCGCTAATTCTAGAACGAACAAACACACTCTCAAGAGTGAAACCATCTTGTAACCGCATCTCTTAACAAGCAGTATCACGAATGGGCCCCATCGAATGGATACGTATGTTGTCGTGAATATCACCAGTATATGAGAGAAAATTTCATCTTGAAGTACAAATTCTAACCTGGTTCTATTTTGCAACGCTAGACATTGGCTCGCTGTACACGTTACCCGACCTGCACACTGTGCAACGCAGATGTGGTGTCCAAAAAAAGACATCATAAGTTGCACACTACACTTTCCCCCTTTGCAGTCACCCTTTCATATTGGATAATGTTATTCTTCCACTTTTTTCCTTGTATCTTCCTTCTCCCAGTATTGTAGGCTTAATATTGTACCTTTTTCCTTCCGTTTAACTACGAGATATTACACTTTTTTATTCTGGTATGTTCGATATACAATTTTTATTTCTATATGGATTATATAATGACTAAACAAAACATTGGATTGTGACTGATACGAGAATGATACGTACAGACTAATCTCATCTCTTTTTATGAAACGTAATGAAAACTATCAACATAATGCATCTCTTGTGGAATAAACATTTCTAAATTTTTATGACGCCGAAATACTGATTATATTATTGTACGGCGCGAGATAGGATAATTGAATGATTACTTTCCTCATTTAAAATTATGATTGGATCGCGGAGCTTTATGGAAAATAAAAATATTCTAAGTCGATTGTACATAATTTATTTTTTATGTCGTTTGGGTATAAGTTTAATGATAATGTATCTCTTCTATTCAGAATTTTACTACAATATATCAAAAATAATATCACAACATGTTCAAATTCTTGTAATGTCTTCATAGTTTATTGTTATCATAAATCCATAAAATTCACAATAATATTGATATTATATATTAATATTGACTATGTTAAAAAGCAACTTAGCTAAAAATTTGAAAAAAGCATCTGAAAGTAGGGACTTGAAGCTTTAAAATGAACTGTTGAAATAATGTAGTCACATTGTAAGTAAAACTCACACCCGGGAATGTCGTGGCGTCGCTTTGGATGTTACAATGTAACAACTTGAAAATAGACTAATTGAGTGTGCGTCATACGTCGAAATGACGATCGACACGAGACGAGAGTGGGGAAGACGTTAGCTGCACGTCCACCCAAGAAGCAGTTTGGGCAGGACATACATACCTGGTACAAGTAATCAGTTCGATAAAAGAATCGGTTTGGGCAGGACATACCTGGTGCAAGTAATAAGTTCGATCAAAGAATCGGTTTGGGCAGGACATACCTGTTGTATATATTAAGTTCAGAATTCCAAGTTTTATTTTATATTAAAGTTTCTTTATTCACTAACGCTGTGCTATATGATAGAATATAACACCATTCCTATCATATCCTCGACATGAACGATATCGATACAATAATTTTTGCCCGAGTTATAATTACTTGAAATTCATCAGCGTAGAGGTGATCCTTTCATTTTTTTTGCAGGTGTAGTAATGTACCTTTTTTTTACGAAGTTATCATAGTTCAAACATTGGCAATTTCTGGAGGGTTGGAAATTCAGTGTTTAAATATTTTGAATGTACTGTATAATACGAATTGTCAAACGTGCCGTTCATGGCATTCGATCGTCTTTAGAAATCTAATTCTTAATAGTAGATATTCGTTTCCATCGCCTCGCAGTTTCCCGTATTCCCGTTGAGCGGCTCGATAAGAGAAGCCGTCACATGTACCGGTGGAAAATTATCTGCAACTTACGATATCCTTCCAGGACATCACACCGACTTAACTTAACGCCGAGACTGCGTGCAGGCTGTTCTACACGTGTAACTCGCCGCGACACGAGTGTAGATACGCGCGTGTGTAGGGAGAAATGATGGTGATAAAGTTTGGTGAACAGCTGCAGGGAATGTATCGTCGTTATTTGTCCGCGCGTGGTTCCTTTTTGCAGGCGGCTTCCCAACCGCCGCACCGTCCAACAGCGTTTCATCACGTTTGGTTCTTGCGGGAATGGTTGTAAGAGTAACCGAATAGACTTTTGTAAAAAGTTACAAATGCAAGCACTTGAAGTAACGAGGTGTTTCCGCTCGGGCTACTTACTAGACGGAGTAGTCGCTGTAAACTCTCCAAGTTCTTCGAGGATCCTTGATCGACTTTGAATTCCCTTCTTATACGAAGATTTTTGTATGCCTTCCTATTATCCCGCTCTTGTAACTCCTATTCGGTGTACGATCATTGCGAAACAGGAATCGGGTAATTGCCAAAATAGAAAAGATACAGCATTGCAGAACTTTTATTCTTTGACGTGTTCGACCTCGGATAATAAAGTTGGGCCTTTCATTGAATAAGACGTAGCTTTATTAACATACAAACTTTGTCGCACACACCAAACACACAGGATATTCCAACATTATATGTTACGACCAATATTCTGTACTTCTGGATAGGTGGAGATCTGCTAAAAAACGGACCTCAAAATTGACCTTGACCCCTTTCAGAAGGACAAAATTGATCTTTATTGCATCGTATAGTACTAATCGCGACGAAGAAAACCCTCAAGAGAACTATAAGTCTCAAGTCAACCGTTCTCTGAAACACATTTTTAACATTTCCTAAACTATTTTATTCCATTCGTCTGCATGGTGTCCCAAAATGGTATAAACGTGGAGTAGATGATATCATAACAGGTACAATACAAAGACGGCTATAATTCGAAATAGAACTATCAGAAATTTGTTTTCTCATTTCATTAAAATCATCCCTGAAATTATGCCTACATGTTTGTAGGGATAAAACCGTGTGTACTATTTCTCATTTTTAACATACGCTGAAATAATTTGTTCAACAACGATGTTCACGATGTTGATGGAATATTTTCTACCGGGGGCAGGATTAATCCCGGTCACTGCATGTCCGACTAGCAGAATGAAATCCACATAATGTGCGTTCACGTTCCCAACGAAATGAATGTGGCCGTGTCAGTCTGGACGCATACACGGTAAGAAATATTGCCTTCGCCAATATCGAATTAGCACAGTCAGCAGGCAGGGGTTTAAAACGTCATATCTCCTCCTCATAAACCAAAACCGTTTTAACACTTACCTGGCAGTGCTTTATTTGCCGGAAAATTTGTTCCACTTTGCTTAGCGAGAAATTATCACGGTCTCTTTCATCCTCGGCCACTCCCAGTATCTCTCTCTCTTTCTCTCTCTGTCTCTCTCGTTCTTTCCTTTCGCAGCACCCGAGACCACCGCGGCATCCGCCTCGCATCTCGACCTCATCCAATTCCCATTGCCTGTAGTGGTGCGATGGGGCTGTTCGAGCAAAAGCGAGCGGGTAAATATCTTGCAGTGACGGTAAACGGAATTGAATAAACATTTTTCAGCAAATAGAATCGACAATGGTACGAATTTAAAAGTCGCTGAGACGAGCACAGGTGGTTCTCCCGTCGCCGCGCCACGCCGCACCGCGCCGGAGAGAGCGCCAAATGGAAAAATTGCATTTCACACTAGCCGCCCCTTTTCCATCGTTCCCCTCCCATCCCGTACCCTTAGAACCGACCCTGTTCGCCCGTTTTCAGCCCCCGTGACCATCGACAAGTCGCCAACCCCCTATTAAACCCGCGCATCCGTGATCCTCAACGACCAAGATGCCAATGGAGGGGGGGGGGGGGCGGACCCGTGCACTTGACTTTCTGAGTCAGTTATTTCTCGATTCTTCCTGAGAATTGGTTATAAATGCTAATGTACGAGCCAACTGCGGTGCAATCTCCGAGAACGAACGTTTCCGGATGGAACGTGGCCGACGTGCAATTTTAAGGTTGACCATGTCGCGATATATTATCAGGGCCCAAGACGGACTGCGTGGGAAACAATTTGGAGACTTAAGGAAATGTGGTCGAATGTTCCCCTTTGGAGGAGCAGCGAAACGAACTATTAAAGCTGTGGCACAGATTGAATGAATATTGAGATAATAATTTTTTGAACGTGTTGTAACAGTTTGCTCTTTGTGTGATACATTAGCTTTTGCGTTCGAAGCTATTTGGACTTCAGAATTCGGCCATTTCATTGGATCTGGAATATTTCCGTCACATACGATCTTTTTCATTCTGTGCATATGAAATTGAGTGGTGTTTTACTTCGTATTAGATGTTTAGCAATTTATTAAACACAAAGACATTTAGTAATGTATGCTTTGAATTATAATATGGACATTTTTATTTGTGCCTCAGAGGGAACATTCAACTGACAAAGGATTAACACCATGGAGATCATTGATAATCGGCGCTACAGAATTATTGAAATGATTGTCATAACACTGAATATTAATTTACCAGTGCTGAAATTAACTGGATTATAGTGTAAGGCGATAACTTCATTATCAAGTAACTATTGATCACTTTCATTTATATGAAACAGTTGAAATTTATGTGAAACACATAAAATTCCCGCGACAATCAACCCAATAACAACAATTAACCCAATAACGACAATTAACCCTTATATCAGAAACCAAATTTTCTACAACGTTTAAGAGGTGCAGTTTCAGACGCCTCGTGACAGACAGTATGCCGCCGAATATTACAAATTATTCCACGATAACGTACATCATGCAGATATTTTATAATATAAGTATTAGAAGTAGGTCAAAAATTCATGATGAGCATGACTCGGAATCCAAGCATTTTTATGCCGTTGGGTGAGTTTTCTGGATGAGATCGAAGGTTGCGCACGCTAGAAAATATTTCCAGCTTCAAATTGGGCTGTTTTATGTCTTGATTCTCTGCAAAATAAAGTCAAAAACTTGAAGTACGTTTTTGGCGTCAGAAATCATGGTATCGATAATGCAGAGTAACAAATGTGACAAGTTTAGTCGCAGACCTAAGACCCATCGGATCAAGACCAAGACAGTGAACGGAAATTATACAGCAGTTAGTTACTGACCTGCTGACTCTGTAAAAGCCACGTGACTACCCTTGGCCCTTAATAACACAGATTTTTCAAAATTCGTATTTTCCGTTTGCATTGCTGGATTTGTAACTCCGAAAGTTCCATTTCATTGTAATAGATAATTGAAAATTTAAACACAATTTTTTTTAAATGAAATTTTCAAAATGAGCATCAGTAATATCTGAGTATCAATTTGGATAAAATTTTGCAGAAAAATTCTGAAGACTATCATTTAGAACCTGACGAAATGAATATTTGATTCGTTCATTTTCCTTATTTTTACGAACAACAGAAGCTAAAAATTTGGATAAAAAATTATATATTTCAATTCAAAGAACTGTAATGTTCTTATAAATTGGTTTTTTTCCAAAATAGGCTTCGATGAAGGCTAACTCTTTTGTTTAGTTTAATATACAATTTTAAAAAATGTATATCTAGTTTAAAATATTTAGCTGTATTTTTCTAAAAATACTGTTTAAATGTCGTATAATCAAATGTACGTATTATTTTTTGAAAGAAATATAATCTCGTATATAAAAAATATAACTGAATTTCTCTTAGTTTCCTACCATTCGAAGGTGTGCATATGTGTAAACGCTTAAGCTGCTTAAATCTCTCAGTGAGTAAAATGATGTACAGTAAAATGTATGTGTAGTATTATCGCTAGCTGACATACCTCTCGTTGTATGACGGGATTGCATTTTACCGCGATACGGCACTGAAATAAAATTTGTAGTACTGCAGGTTGGACAAGTATTTGAAAGGTAGAACGATTCTCTTTATGATAACAATAATAACAATTAAAATTCATCCAAAAATGCGGCAACCCGACCAACATAGGTGCCCGTGGTGTACGTCATAGGGCGCGCGACAGTCACGTATCAAGTAACAAATACATGCTTAAATTGATTCCAATTTGGGGCCCCACCTAGATGAAAATGTTTTAAGGATTTAGAAATTAATCGTTAGACGACATTGAACCTGTCTACTCTTTAAAATCCACACGGGCATGTCTAATATCCGCCCTATGGAATTATCGACTAGAAGGGATCAATGCCTTTTCAATTTACTTTCAAGCTCACATAAGTAATTCACTCGTGATCACTATAAAATGGTTTGTATATAACCATTATGTCCATAAATATTTAATAAAATCCTCGCAAGTGCAATTATCATAAAAATGTACATATTAATAACTGAATTATCGAACTAAGTTAATAACTGAAAAATGAGGCCAAAATCGAAATTTTTTAATCCTCATTTTCGATTTATATTGTCATGAAGAACAATCCTTAACATTTTGTCCCACCTGTAGTCGAACACTCTGTATATTCGTACCATATATGTGTATTGTAATTTCACCACTTTCGTTTTAGCAAAGCGTATGTCTCGTAAAACTTTTATCGGCCAATATTTGTTCAACGTGATCAGTAATAACTATTAACAAGAATGATAACCATGCATTATGTCGTATCTCCATAAAACCACCGCTACCCTAGCACCGTTTTGATGAGCTATAAAGTTCGGTATCATCGGTTCTTCGATTGTTTACAATAAAAGATACAGAGAGGAACAATCAGTCTTTTACATGAGGATGCAGGCGAGCTCGTAAACGAGCCGTAAAGAGAAAAAGGAGAGGGGTTGGAAATCGGAACGGAAGTGGAAGAGGTCAGTTCCATGCCAGGCCATCGTTGGAACCGATTTATAGTCGTGAACGTGCTTCGGTAGTTTGTTCGAAAGGGTGTTCGTTTCTTCGCCGATAAAAAGGAGGATCGAGCGCTACGATCGATCAGTTCCGACGATAAATTAGCATTGAATTAGTATCGGACACGCTCAAATTCATTGGTCTATTTTGGCCGTGCGGATCGGCTGTACTGTTCGATAGTTGTGCTGACGATGCTATAAAGATATCGATGGGTGTACGCGTTCAATTTTGTTGTTCAAATACTCACGTATCCGCGTGTTGCGGAGCTTTTGGCTTGAACTCGTTCGGATTCCGCCGTATAGGATTGAAGCCGGAGAACGATAAATCCTTCGAAGTATTATTCTTCGAGTATCTGACTGGCAAAAGCGATCGGAGGCAAACGGTGAAAGAGCTCTTTCGTCGCTGGTATCGAATTCTGAAAGGTTCACCGCCTTTCACCATCGTCCAATCACAAACGAACCTTCGAAATGTAATTGTGCTACATTGGCTGGATAGATCTTTGTTGGCGGTGGGCAAGATATGAGAGGTATTTCGGGAATTAAACTATTTAATTTTACGGTTTTCGTAGTACGTACTACGCCCCGTTTCAATTAGGTCGCAGCGGTTACGAGTTTACCAGCGCCATTACGTGAAATCCCTTTGACAACAACTAATTTGATGCTGTGAGAAATTTTCGACAAAAAGTTTCTTCGTTAGTTGCAGCAAATAGGAGCCAAATTTTAGCGAAGTGAAAACAATACATTCATATTTTTTATCATATTATTTCATATTCTATATGAAATTCTTCTAATCTTCCTACGGTTTTAAATGTCATGTAGTCTTTATCATAAATACATAAAATCCAGTTTAATGAAGACTAAAAAGGCCAGAAATATGTTTTAACAAGCGTAATTGTAGTTCAAGCAATCGCACTAAATTTTATAATAATATGCACAGTGTAAAAGCTATGTATAACATGTCCGAAATTAACATTTTGAATGTTGTTACTTACAAATATTAACCTCTATTTTATAAAAAAAAAAACTAAACTATTGTGTTGTATCATCAAATTCGATAACTTTCAGGATCTTATTTCATTTATTAACAAAGTAAAACATTACAATTAATTTTAAAATTGTTGACTACAAGTGGCTTCTAATCATAGCTACTATAAGTCATTAAAATTAGAACATTTTATACTTGTAACCGAACATATTTACGTTACAACGCAATAATTTTAAAGTAACGACTTTCGATCTGTGGCGACCTTGGCGCTGTCTTATTTATCTATCAACTTTCAGAAATCTTCTCATATTCTCTCTATATTCCTTTTCCTTTGTTTTGTAGTTCCACTCCGCGCGGGTCTGGTCAGTCATGCTTCACATCTGGCGCCCAGATCTACGCGGGCCTAACCGTTACTCTTTCATGTTTCCCAGGTCCCGTTTGGACCGGTTCAAGGTTTACGGTCAGGTGCTGGCGAACCATTCCGCTTTCTCCGTTTTGTTATGACAACCTTCCACTATTACCTTTTTCCGCACGTCCTTACATTTCTCACCTTACCTTCCGCTCCTTACTTTTCTCCCCTTGCATTTCTGTCCTTGCTTTTCTCTCCTTACTTTTCTCTCCTTGCATTTCTGTCCTTACTTTTCTCTCCTTACTTTTCTCTCCTTGCATTTCTGTACTTACTTTTCTCTCTTTACTTTCCTCTCCTACTAGGTTTCTCCTACTCTTCCATCTTTTCCATCTTGGCTTTCCTGTTCTCAGCTTTTCCGAGAGGAGTCAGATAGTCACGAATTGTCTCCGAACAACACATCCCCTGCACACGGAACACGGTCTAAAATATATGTACTTGTGTTCAGGAAACTTACTACGGAGTCCTTCAGTTATTTTGCCCAGTGTCCCACAGATCAAACCCAAATACAATATTAATCAATACACAAATGCAATATTCACATAAATATAAAAATAGAGCGTATAAAGTATTCGCGTCAATACTTTTTCGAACTTCAACAACTATTTACAACTATTGACAAGTTCATAAAAATATAGTTGGTTATATGGATACGTAGAGTAGAGGGGGGGGGGATTCTATGTTTGCTAATATCTTGAGAATTAGAGGATCTATATTTGTATGTTTTAGATCAAGGAATGTAGTTAATTTGGGGGATATTTTCGCCCCCTAGATATGGATCATTGCAAACTATATCCTGTATAAATTTCATTAAAATCAGTGTTATAGCATTTGTGTAATGTTCCTTGTCAATCCCAAAGTAACCCCTTTTTTCTTTTCAATATTCATGCCTCAGCCCTTTGCTCCCACTATCAGATAAGGCTCTTAATCAATTCTTATCAGGCCCGCTCTTGACGTAACGACCCCGATCTCCAATATTGATGTCTTAACCCTTTACTTCACCTATTCGATAAGGTTCTTAATCAATCCTTGTTAAATTCGCGTTTGGCACTACCACTTCGGACTTCCAATATCTATGCGTTTCGACCTTATCTTCCAATCTCCTTCCTGTTACTTTTGCCCAAAACATCCTCTTTCCTAAAAAGGGATCTCTCTCAAGATCAAGTGATCAGTGTTCGTTCCGTTTCGAACTTGTGCGAATCAATTGCGGCATTAACTGTGTCGAATTCTGCAGCTCACAAGAATTTTGAATGTGATGCTGTACGAAACAATACGAAGACTGAAGATCTTTATGCATAATAAAAATCGTCTATATGAATTGCGACAAACCGGAGTGAAATAGGAAGTTGTTTTTTTTTTAATATATTCAATAGGCTGAAAATAATACAGCAGCATTTTTAAATTCTTTTAATGTGTTTACTATTTTAAATTACGCATTCTCATTTTTTTATCATAAATGCATACAGTCCGCAGTTTAATAATAAGACGATGTTTACATATTTCGTACATGTAAAGGTTGGAAATGTACACCTTTTACACCCTGTATATTGCACATCATCTCTTGATTAAACACACAACATCTTAGATTTTTATTTTGTCAGACAAACAATTGTAAAAATGAAATGATATCGAACTTTTGTTTGTGAATTCCTTTAAAAAATTACTATATGTACGATCCCGAGAAATTGAGTCAATTTCAAGCGATCATAAGACGGGCAAAAATTGTTTTATCGATATCGTTAAAAACTTGAAAACTTCAGGTCTCTACTACTTTGTTTCTTAACGTAGTTAGAGCGTTATAAAGAAGACTTTGACGGTTACAAAAAACTTTGTTCAAATACCAGACACAACATGGAGAGAGATAAAAGTTTTTGATAAATCACGTTACCACCATTTGAAAGCAACCGTTTTGCTGTACAAAAAGCACCTAGTAATAAAAAAATAAAAATTTTGCTTTAATTTATTTAAATTTTAAGTTTAGCTGGTTCTAGAAAGAGAAAAAATCATCGTACAATCTTGTGCAACAAAAGCAATAGAAAGAGTACTTCTTTCTCCTGAAGGCACTTCTTTTGTTTTTTTTTTCAAAGTAATTAACATTGCGATATACCAGGTGTTTCTGAAAACATGCATAAACTTTGCATAATTTCCATTTTTCATTCAACTTTCTGTACTTACAATTAGGCGAAAAACGATCGCAAAACCACAATCAATTTCTCGGGATCCTAGAGGCGATCCTTCAATTACACTGTCCAACACCAAAATTGTTTTGTAATACCTGTTGGGTGATTCTTATACACTTTGTACAAGACATACTTGAGTGGTACCAACGTCGACTACGCATAGCGACGGCCCTGGCGAGTCGTGAAAAGGCTGCAATGGCCGTCTAGCGCGACCGCGTCGCGCACAAGTTGTCAATGCATATTTTCTTAACTTTCTCGTATACCAAGGGAACCAAATAGCTTTCGTGAATGGTTTCTTTACCAGAAATGTCTGTAGAATGCATTCCTGTATAGTAAATTTCTGCTAGATAAAGGATTTTTCACATAAATACATAAAATAGAGCGTACAAAGTACCCACGTTGGAACATTTTCAAATTTTAACAACCATTTACAACTATTAGGAAGTACATAAAAATATAATTGGCTATATGGATATGTAGAGGAGATTCTCTTCTACCTTTTGACTCAAACTGGAACATCCTCGCGTGTTTAGTTTTTGCATTTCTTTATTAAAATCATGCATTTTTGTACAAAGCAATATTTTTCGGAAACGTTGCATGATGAAGCAATTCTGCTTGCGGATTTGGTTTTAGAATGACAAAGTGTATAAGAATCACCTAACATATATTGCAAAACTCGAAAAAAGTTTTATTTTGTTGGACAGTGTTATTTGATGAGCGTATCTTTGTTCGTGACTGAGCTATCGTAGGTAATGTGTGCTTATATGAGTGACCCATCCACGTGACAATAGGGTAAGGGACCTATTTACCGGGGGGGGGGGAGGGGTGTACCAATTACTGTGCCTATATAATGAATATTAAAAAATATATGTACATATACAACATGTATATTAACTGATTTTAACGAAAAAATTTAATATCTCTTTCTTAATATTTGTAATCGTAATCGGGTCTCTTACCGTAGTTTCTTAAACATCAAATCCCCCGAGGGTCGCGTTTCATTATATTCGAACGTGTTCAATCTGTCAATTCATGGCAAATTGTTCAACAATTCCTTTCTTTTTATCGTGACAGAGATGCATTGCGCATCCCCCGCTCATCCTGGGAAGGGAACGGAGGTATGTGGAACTCCCACATCGCCGAGTATACCTATTAAACCCTCCTTGAGCTAATTGGGAGGTGGCCTTCGAATCGAAGGCATCTGACCACCCCCACCCCTACCTCTGGCAACTACGGCCTTATTCCGGGGGGAGAAGCTCCTCCATGTGATCCTGTTCTTATAAAACCCCGTGCGGGCCACCCACATGGAGTGTTCAACAATCCCTGGTGAAACACGCCATTTTGCAACTTCGTCAGTTCCCGTCCGATTTAAACTTTATTTGGTCCGCCACCGTATAACTTGGTATACGTGTGATGTCTGACTAATGGTAAATTATGCCACTACCGAAGGAGCTACTATGAAGAAGTACAATGCGCAAGGTGCCCTATAGGCAATATAATTTTCAACAACAGAAATGCAGAATCCATTTACTTCATCAATTAGGATTTACGTTAATTTTAATCAGCGAAATCTATATTATTTATATTGTTTTCTATTTATTTTTTACTTCAATCCTCCTAACTTGAATATCTGTATATTATAGCTCCTCCCTGCAATTTCTGGTTGTTTCCCTAAATGAAAAATCGTCTCAAAGAAAAAAGATTTGCTGACGTTGCGGCAAACAAACGAACCGCGACGAGGCATCTATTCGTTATTCCTAAAGATAATTTTAAGAGTGTTTCCACAAGTAGAAGCATCGCTCGAAGAAGATTGCGTCTTCCAAAGGACAATATTTTGAAGGGGACATCATCAATATTGGCCAAGGGTGAAACTTCTTTCCGCTACACCGTAAGGTCGTTTCTTGACAGGCCACGTGTTCTCTGAGGGACGTGCGCTAAACTGGAAATTGGATAGTTCTAATCTTCCGAAAGTTCTCTATCATAATTGTTAATATACTGATGTTATTATCGCTCATGTTCGAAACGTAGCCACGCCAGTCCCGGCTCCGGTCGGCCAAGAATTTCAATAACTCAATGTTACGACGATATTAAAAATACCGTAGGAACGTTTTCAGTTTTCAACTGTGACGACGAGCTTCTCTCCTATATATCCTCTTACGAGGTACAAAAGCTTCCGCGGAATCTTCGAATTTGAATATCACTGAACATCTAGCCAGCCACGGCTCCTGAATCACGCTCGGATATGAAGAACTCCGGGGCTTTAAACCAGTTGATCTTGCTATGCATTTATGGATGTTGAAGGCTCGAAGGACGTAGTATATCGTACGGTTTCCGCTTACGACGAATCGACTTTTCGTTCGGTATCCACGCCACGCCGCCGGCCGTCGTTCCTTCCATTTTCATCCGACCAGGGCCTTCCTCCGCTTCCTTTTGTCCGGTTTTCTGGGACCTGTATTAGCGGATTTGAGGATGATCGTCGATTATGGTCTCTCCGGTGGAAGGTTCTTGAGGACCCTGTTCGATGTACGCGAGGGAACAGGAACATCCAGGAACTTCTACGCGATTTCCCAAAGGGCCTTCCACGATAATTCCACGTTCCACGTCCACCCAGAATTCAGCTGTCTTCTTCGGCACATCGGAGTCGTTCTCGTTGGCGTCAGATCTTTGATTCTTCTTGAAATTTGATAGGGCCAGTGAGAAGATAAGAAACGTTCGAGCACACCTATGAAGTTACTATAGACCACCGGTCTGCAGTCTTTCTCCGACCACAATCCTTACCTTTACAGCTTGATCGGATTCCCATTTACATCGAAGATCTGCAGGTCTAGGCCTGCTCTATATCTAAAAGTTATATTCCTACTACAACTAACTGTTACATATAGAACCTCGGAAGGGTTTATACGATTACAGTCAATATTCTATTCTTTTAAAAAAACAAACATCAATTTTATAACTCAAACGAAAAATATTTGTAGAGAATGTTATCTCTTCAATTATGTAAAATATCTTCAACCTTCCTCCTGTGACACATAATCTGTCATAGGAATCATTTACGTAGGTATATTTAATTAAAATGAACTCTTTGAATTTTGAAAAGTCAAAAACTTTTGAACTGTATATTATTTTTAACTAGTGCTCGATATAATCTATACTTCATTATATCACCATATCTAGTATTATTTTAAATACAAACATAAATAGGAAAAACATTAAATATATTAATACTAATTACATAAAATATAAATATTAATTCCTCGAAATTAATAATCAAACCTTTTTCAGGTTACGTGAGGGTAAACTTGATGTTACTGAAATATAATAGTAATACCGAATTATTGCCACTGATAAGGAATAAAAATTTAGATTATAAATTGACACTTCTAGATTTACAACCAAAAAATGTTTACGTCTTGGTTTAAATAATTTATGTACGTATACTAGACACAACGAGGCAAACGGTACATTTGAGTAGAAAGTCATTTCACATACAAAAACATAAAAAATGCAAAATTTGTCCGTAAGTCCCAGATATTATTTATTAATAACAAAAATTCCTCTTTGAATAATACAGAATACTTCCTTTGCCATCTCCCTCTTAAGAATTGCAAAATTTTCCTAAATAGTGGATGCAAAACGATACCAATAATACAGATTTGCATACACTTTTAATAATGCTCAAATAATCTTTTATATTCAGGTTACGTCACTGTAGGTCTTACAAACGGGTCAAGAATTTTTATACTTAATATTTTAGTTTAGTTTCATTAATATTATTTCACTTTCGAATAATGGGTTTCCGCTCTCAATCTTTGGAGGTACTTTCACACCATGTGACATGACACCTATAAAAAAAAGTACATGTCAAATATTTTTTGGTCTTCTACTTACGTGGCAAGTTTCGTTATAATCGGCGCACATGTGTTTGGCGATGATCCTCACTTACAAAAGTCGTTACTAAATTTTTATGTCGTGTTTTTTAATGAAATTTCAAGGTCATCGATGTTTCTTTAAATGGAATAGTACATTTTTTTACGATAGCATGATAGACAATAAAAGACTGAATTTAGTGGATACCACCTTTTTGACCTTGAAATATCCTTGGGCAAGAATAATCATGTTGAAGCGGATGAAATGTGGAAGTTTAAAACTTACGTGTTTCAGCAAAGATTGCGGGTTGTTTACGTCGTGTTGACCTTTACATATCATAATAAATGTTCGAAATGTTGACCATCCTCATTTATGCAATGTTGCAATCTTTCTTTTGTTGCGATTTTTCAATCCTTTTTCGCTTTTGGTATATTAAAATATTTGCAATCATCATAAGTTTTAAAATATTTTGGTACATGCGATAACGACAAGCCTGAAAATTCTCTAAAAATTCGGGATCAACCGAACCACTAGATCTGAGATATCGTGACAACCATATTAAAACATAAGGTTTGCAGGAAAACACATTTTAAGCAAAGATCCAAGTAACAAGTTCATTCCTTAAAAAAAAAAGAAATAGAATGTCTTTAAAAAGAAATGTTATTTTTAAGTATTTTTGAAAAATGTATTAGTATGGAACAAATATTTTAGGAACTCTACAATAAAACTTCTCAGTTTTCTCTAAAAATATTTTAGAACCTTTGTTATAAAATGTTACGTAAGAGATACGCGAATAAGCTTTGAACTATGAATTATCTACGTAAATGTAACAAACAAATAAGAGTAATAATGAAATGATGATTCTGCTCTGATATTTTAAGTCTTATACGTTTTCTCAGTCTGTAGTTTTGAATGACTTTGAGTGATTGTAGTCACTGAATTTCTAATGAAAGGGACGAGAGTACGACTAATGAACTATCATCGAGGGTGTTTAAAAAGGGCTGGTTCCAATGAAAAATAATTAAGGTGTCTTTGATATCTCGTAAAACGTAACATAATGTAAATAATTTTTGTGATATCGTGTCAGCCCCATTAAACCATTGAGCCCATAATCCATACTTGAGGTAGAAACGTTAGTTGATTCATACTGCATATATAACATATCTAACCTGAAATGTGCAAATTATAAGGGATAAACCGTATGCGTAATTTATAGAAATAATGGTAACGCGGTGTCAATAATTTACTGAAGAACAACTAATGATATTTAGTGATTGTTTATTAATGCAACAGGACATATGATAATGATTTGATATTGTCACTCATTACTATAACATATGTATCGCATTCATATTAATAAGCAACTGTAAGTAATGAAAAATGATTAAATCAATTCTTGAAATCAATTTTTTATTTGCAAGGTTCTTAAAAAAGAATGAAATTAATTCAATGTAGTTAAACAGTAGTTGATTTAATTAGAACCCTGCCCTGAGTTCATTTATTTGGAACTCACTACGAGTTGCTTATACATACAGGGTGGACCACGCAACTTGCACACTTTGAATATTTTCTATATATAGAGGTAGAAATATTCTTATGTACAAATTTTTTATGTACGTGAAGGCGTTTCGGAGATTTCGAGGTCACCTTGATTTATTTAAACGGAAATACCTACCTTTTGAAGGATGAATCGATAGATCAAATTATTAGATCTAGGACATACATTTTTAAGTCGATACATTTTTCCACAGAGTTTGATATTATATCCATTCATGATACAAAAACCGATTTTTTCATTTAAAATAATCAAGGTGACCTCGAAACCTCCGAAACGCCTTCCGCGTACATAAAAAATGTTTACATCACAATATTGTCCCCTCTATATCATGTAACTATTGTATATATCATTATTTTATATTATTGGAGGTAACGCAAATATTCAAATTGTGCAAGATGTGTGGACCACTCTATATGAACGGAGTTCGACCCCGTATATTGTAATGGACATTACAAATAGGTCCCCTCACCTGATTCAGACATCTTTATTTTCTCTTTACCATGACTCGCAGATAAAAATATTTTGTCGAAGAACGCATATTCCGGGGTTATTAGTCAAGTATTTTTTTATTCTTTACTTAGAGCACTTCGATAATTATCGGCGCGTAAAGCCTCCTAAATAATCGAATGCGGAAAGTATTATTTCCTAATAATTCTTAAATCTTTTGTTTCGTAATCGCCTGTCTCACAAATACATCTCGAACACGACAGCGTCGATAGTGTCTCGCTTTGCAAATTTCACGACTCGCTGTCTCGAATATCGAAACTACCTTAACATTGGAAGAAGAAGCCTGGCGGGGGAGGGGGTTGTAGGTGTTTGTAGGATGGGAACGGTGAAACGGTCAGTTCCATTTCCATCGGAGGTGGCTCTCGCGCCACATTGAAATATTACCGCAATACCGCGCGGGGCTGGTAGTGTAAAGAAATGTAAACGTGAAATCCAATCGACCAATCCTATTTTCTCGTTTCTGTTTGCAGATTACCTCGATCGAGCGGAAGGAAAACGACGGGGCAGCTTGCGCGTCGCCTCGCTCTGCCTCGCTCTGCCTCGCCCCTGTCTCGCGTCGCATCGCGGCTTTGCTGATTTATTCGCCAGGCGTACGGAATGAAAACAGCGTGGCGCGGCATGAAAGGCGCAGGCAAATTACTGGATCAAGTCTGACCGTGTTAATCGGCTTTTCGCAGCGAGTTCTCACCTGGAGGTAGAACGAGTCCGCATTAAATTGGGATTGCCAGGTCGACGAACAAAGCGGAAACGAAGGGAAAAACGACGCTGAAAAAGGCGATGGGAGAAACGGAGAAGGTTCGAGTGATGAGCGGAACCACGCAGTCGCGACTTGCATCGGGAATACTTATTCTGGAAATCCGGTTTGTCGGAATGAAGCCTTGAAATTGCCATCCACTTCTTTGCCGGTTGCGTTCTACGCCTCTTCTTCTTCTTCTTCTTCTTCTTCTTGTTCGTCTTCGCGACTCCAGCTCTCGCGGCGACGACGCTACTCTTACTCCTGCGCGTACCACGAAGAATAGATGGGATAGCAGGAACCGCCGCGGTGGCTTTACATTCATCTGCTACGAAAGAAAGTTTAAGCGACTTATGGAGACACTCTTGAAATTCACTCCACGCTGTTCCTTAAGTTTCTATTTTCCTGCCAACAGAGGGAAAGAGACCTTGTACTAGAAGTGCTGGTTGTCGCGGTGATGCGACTTTCCCTGCTATCACCGCGTCGAATTTGATTGATCGATACGCGTGCATCCACGACAAGGGACCATTCAGCCAACGGTTTTGGACTAGAACTGCACGGGGACACGTTCGACCATATAATAGCTATACGCTCGATCAAGGAATGTCGCTGTAAAATATAAATCTCCTCCGTCGGAACGGATCCGCCCGATCGGAGAGATGCAATCGCCGATGCGCCTCATTCGAACTTGCCGCGGGACATTATGCCCAGCGTAATGGTGGATTCTTTAATAAAACTCGACATTACTCTGCCGCGGCCGTACATAAACATTTCTTAAACGTATGCGTCCCTTAACGGGGTAATATTCTAGGGAAGAGAGGACCGGTGTCCATAGAGACTCTCCGCCTCGCCCTGAAGAGAAACTAATATCCTAGCAAATATCTCAAACATCGATTTTATCTATAGAATTCTGGAACGCGTTCCACGGAGGACGGCATGGCAGTCCTCTAGAAAAATGACGGGAGCGCCCGCCCCGCTCGCGATCGAACGTCCGATCCTGGGAAATCCTCTCGCGATCCCGGACCCGTTGAACGGCCATTTTCTACGAGGATAATAAAAATCGACAGTGACTGCGATCGAGGTGTCGATACCCTGACAACGGCCCTCTGTCTTCGCGCGGCAAAATTTCCGTCGAAAATGTTAGACCGTTCCGGCGCGTTCGACATTCCTGTGTAAACCGTTCGTAATTTGTCACGGCTGGCCTCGTCCAATGGAGTGTTTCGAACCGAGACTTGCTTGCACTGGAAAATCTGATAACTCGGCAGATCATGCGAACGGGTCCCGACCGGCGCGAATAGACTCGCACAGATCTCGACGATGGTCGCGAAGAAAACTGTTGAGGAAAGAACTGTTCGCCGCCGACGTTGACGTACCGACACGATTAATATTCGCCACCGGGAGCTGAGTGAACAATGAATAATAGTGGAACGGGGGCGGGAACTGGAGAAGGTGCTTAGGAACATTTCAGCTTGGGAAAGTTCGATTTCCGGTAGCGTGCCGTCTGATGAACGCGAGGCTAGCCGTAAAGGAGGGCTGCGAATAGGTTAGAGATCCACGCTTATCTGCGTATTTTTCTTCTTTTTGGGCGTCGATAACCGGGCGACATCAGCGAGGTGAGCCGAGAAATGCGAACGACAGACCGCGCTGAGATACCAATCAAGTTTGACAAATGTGAGTTAGAGGACAGAACCAGGTGATACGACAGGACGGGAAAAAAGAGGATGGAGAAGGACAACGCGAGACATTACAGGGCTTACGAGGGCTTCAAGCCCGCGAATAATGGCAATACGTCGTCCTTGAAGAGATCCACGTCGGACCGCTCGAAAACACATCCATCGAGACAAGTGAAGTGTCTCTGCTTCGGCGGAGTGCCGGACAAGGCTAGCCAGCACTCCTTCCTGAAAGGTTTTATTATAAACCTAGGGATATGTGCCCTCCTCGTGGGTTACGCTCTGCTAGGTAGCTTTATCTTCCTTGCCATTGAAAGCGGTGCCGACGTTGGGATACAACAAAGGACACTTGCTACCACAATAGCGGGGGGACAACCTACCAGACGAAACTCAACAGCTTGGCTGACACAGGTGAGTGGTACACCTGCTGGTTCTTACTCCGAAATTGTCTTTTCCCATTTCCTTCCGTGTCATCGGTTGGTGTAAAGGGTCATCAAATAAGAGCTATACATGTTTAAATTGAGATAAAAACATAACGGTATGAGGTGTGATGTATTCAATCGTTGCATCTATCCCTAAAAATAGTACAATTTTACTTATAACGTTATAAATGTTACATACTATCGTATTTTATTACCATATTTTAAATATAGAAATAAAAAATTGTGAGTTCCTAACAAAATCTAAAATAAAATACAACGTAATCATATAAAATACTTTCCTGATCTATATTTTGTAATAAAAACAATTTCAACAGATTATTAATAATTAAATAATGAAAAATATTATTGTCGATGTTACGAAAAATGATTGTGCCTTTAGCGTAAAAATAATTACGTTGAATTGTAACTTTATTTTGTTTGCAGATTCATGAACTGAAAATTTTCTCAATTTTATTTCAAATGAAATTGGTCGGTTTTTGTTGCATTCGCAGCGTATATTTATTGTAACTTGTTGCAAACGAGTGTTTATTTTTCGCTTAATAATAGTAAATTTTACCTGAACGTACTTCATACATTTTTTACAGCTCTCCTGTAAAAAATAAAATTGCAGCAGAGATTTTGAATCACGGGTTTCCTCCAAATACACCACGTCTAAATACCGAATTTTTAAAACGAAATATAGTATAACGTGTTAATTGAAAGAATAGTACTGAAGAGTTGATATTTAAAAAAATATTAATAAATTGATGAATGCTTTTGTTCCTTTGCTAAATATAAAATATCCTACTATTCTCCAATGCATGGAAATTATAAAACGGTATGAAGTAGTATGACAACGTATTAAACTTTTCTGTATTATACTTTTTAATACTGTGAATGAATAATACCTATTCCTCCAAAATTTGCACAACATTTGGTCGATGTTTAATTTTTTCGTCCTCACTTTATAAAAAACAAACATATTCACTTTTTGCTAAGTTTGGATGAACATAGTTTTACTATCGATAGTTTTTACTATCTAATAAATCAGTAATTACTGTAAATCTAAATCTACTTCTAATAATCGTATTATCAACTTTCAATTAAAATTCTTCAATTATCCAATTGCTATAGTTTGGTCGAAGAATCCTGCCACTAATGTGATTTGTAAATAAGCATTTTCATCCAATACCACTCGTTAGTAACTGGTAAGGTTAATCAAATGAAATACAACTGAAAGAAAAGAATTTTTGGTTGCATTTTCCATAATTAATTAGAAAGAAACATACGTGCATATAAAAATGTATGCAAGTAATAGTTTGGGTATACAATTGTTAATACTGAAATAAAAACGAGAAGATTGTGTACGTGAATGAACACACATAGTTCGGTTATTAATTGCATACACAGAAGTAATCCAATCATAAGGAAGAATATTTCGCTCGCAATTTGCAATAATGTCTATTAACGTTTTCCACAAACGCATGAATACCAGAAATGTACATTTGCTGCGCAATTAATTCACTTTAAATTCCCTATATTTGCAGTAACAAATGCGGTGTTTCTATAATCTTATTTTCATTTCAATGAGAGGTCAAAATGAAAATGAAGCAAACATGTCAACATCAGAGTAATCCAATTTCAATTGCTGGCATAAACAACTAATTTGGTTTGCATTGTTTGGCGTGCGTGCGTGTATACGTATTCTTTGAACTGAAGCAATTATTTCGGAATATAAAATTATTCAATGGGGAAACATTTCATTAAGTAGAAACGAAGCAACACGCAATAATTCTCAAAAAGTTCATTTGCGAAGAAAAGTTAAAATATAAATACAGTTTAAAACCACTAAATTAGTGTGTTTTATCAAACTGAAAATATTTACTTTTTATTGTATCGAACAATGGAACAGTGATCGGAGGAATAAGGGAAATTCGGGAAATTGGGTGCATAAACAAAATTAAAGCAGCAGTTTCAAGTCAAACTTTGCCTATCACATATTACGATCATTTTTTTTACGATTGTTATTTCCGATAAGATCACAAATATTTGTGTTCCTTACGTCGAAGAAAGGACAATAATCGCAATAAGTCAGATGTTGCTAAAATTTGAAAATTTCAATAATGCTCGTTTTTGTGATTGGGGACTACATAGGTATGCGACAAATACAATTTCCCTTTTTCTAACAACAAAGTTCTAATCACATATTTCTATGCCACAAGCTATAAGCATTTAGAAAAGTAAATAAACAGCTTTACCAGAGAACAAAACACAATAGGTTTTGCTGTTACCTCAAATAGTTTATAAACCAACTAGGTTCCAAGTTGGTGTAATGAAATTTCCTGCAAATGTTTGCATCGCATTCACTTGAGCGTCGATTTTTGGCATCAGCAACTGAGGAACGTTTATACATGATTTATTTGATATACATATGTTTATGGGTATATTTGTATGAAAATAAAGGAACAATGTGTAAGTTATTAAAAATTTTAAAGAGAATATATAGCTTTAATAATATATTTTTGAAATATGAAATATATGAAATCAAATCGTAAGATTATTAGATGTAAATATGAAAAAATAACACGCCTTCTACTTTTAAATACAAAACTCGTACTGAAATTCTTATAGCTGAACTGCAGATGTTCATGCAAAATAACAGTCTTCTTCATTAATTGTAAGAAACAGTAGTAAAATGAAGGTGTTCCTTATTTTACTAACTATAATCAATTGAATGTATTTTATTTACGTTTCTGCTATAAATGCATAAAACCCACAGTCTATCCATGTATAACTTCACAACAATGTTCGCACTTCTCAACTTTTTATTTTTATTATTTCAAATTTTGATTTGACACTTATACACCGATTTGAAATTGTTCACGTAATTTCTAGACACTGAAATAATTCTTTGCTGAACAATTGAAGAGCTCAGGGCAATAAACGGTCAGCTCGATTTAGACATGACTGCCCGCTTAGAGTTTTTAATCTTCAGGGCAACAAACAGTTACAAACATTTTATGATATGACCGTTTGTTGCACCGAACTATCGAAAGAATTTGTTCTTTTGCCATCACGTCGAAATCGAGCTAACCATTTGTTCCCTGAGATTTTCAATTGCTGGTATATAAACTATCTGTTAGGATTAGGGATCAAGAATGCACAATGACGAGAACACTTGTGTGTTAGAAAAAATTGAGCAACGATCCTGAAACGACGACCTGAAATCATGTTAAAGCGTTATCGAAGGCTGTAGTTTCACAACTCTTCGTTAGTTTTTGGCTTTAATATTCGTACATCATGTAGAAGGGAAGGAAATTATAGTTTTTTCGTCAAAAAGTTTGAAAATTCAAACGACACTATGGGAACGGAAAATTTTTTTTCATGCCTGCACCCAAGAACTGAAGCTTCTCTTTTAAAATGACCCTCGATTGCTATACGGTTTTTTCAACCGAGCTTTCAAAAATATATGTACATACAGTGTGTTCAGAAAACCATTCAATATTTATTCGGTATATAGAACACATTGTGCTGAGTAAAAAAGCCTTAGGAAACATGGGTGGAAGAGACAACACAAGGAAGTAAGTAACAAGGATGTTACAAGGAAGTAAGTAAGATGATCATAATGCTAGCCAACAAAAATATTTATGTCTCAGAAACGGTTGAGCCTTTGACCTATGTTTACTAAGGCTTTTTGACTCAGCACAGTGTATTCTATACCCTATAAATATAGTCCCACTTTGTATAATACTTTTTTCCGCAGAATTTCATAATTTATTCGAATTTGAGAAAAAATATTAGACATTTCACTCAAAAAACTGAAGGTGACCCTCATATCTCGACAAAAAAGTCAAGTAATAAAATTAGATTAGAACACTGCATGTCCCCCAGAAAACCATGCAACTTTTGTTCGTAACATTTTTTCGTACAACAAATAACTTACGAGTTATTTGAGATCGTCACGTTACGGGACTCACCCTGTATAAATGCATAAGCAATGTCTGCCGCAATATTCTTTAAAAAAACACTGCGGTGTTGGCAGTCTAAAATGAAATATAGAAGGCATTTTTGCAGCCAGCTCTAATGCTTTTTTAGCATTTTTTCCTCTTTATACTTTTATATCGTTCTTTATTTTCGCAAGTATAATTGAGTTTCTACCTGTACCTCTACAGTGAGCATTGCACCCGAGTGGAGATTAAAATTCAATGGTAATGAACAGTTCTTATTTTTGTTAGAAATTTAATTCTTCAAGACGTACTGCTCTCAAAATTTTATGTATAGTAAAATACTCTACATTTTCGAAAATTATGGCAGTCGTTTTATGTCGTAGAATAAAATTTTGTTCATTACAAAACTGTGCATCAAACAGGATAGCATGGCACCTAGCTATTTTCATAAAATATGGTTTTTAATATGAAGTAAACAAATTATTAAAATAAATAAAAATGCTACTTTCTACGACTCTGGTTTTAAAAAATGTTACTTCTTCAGTTTGTTGATAATGAAATAATTTTCTTTAATAAGTTTATTTAGGAAACTTTTATCAATATATTTGTGATATTTTTCTGATTGAAATGACACCAAACACGACACAATTTGGATTACATTTTCTTATATAATTTACAATACAGTAAAACCTCGATTATTACCAATATATTAGTACGAGTCAGTGGAGTTACGCGTTCATTCTGTCAAATCTTTACTAATTTATACAATAAATTTTGTTGTGCATGAATCATTTCGGACTGAACTGTTTACATGTGTACCACGTGTCTGAATGATGGAGAATTCAAATATCATCAGTTCGGATAATCGTGGCTCTACTGAAACGTCAATTGAAAAAGCGGATATGCTTCGAATTATGTCACATTTGGACTCTTTTTAATAAAAAAATGTCATGAATATGTCGGTAAAAGATTCATACCAAATAATTAAAAGAGTTTTGTCGTTGGTTGACTGCGGATTTTATGCATTTATGACAATTGTGGGATGGAATATAAAGTGATAAATACACGAGAAGAATTTACGGATATTGTTACATCACTTCTGACCTATTAAAGCTATTAAAAATGGAAATAAGTTTCTATTACTAAGATCAGCAGTCTAGTCATTAGACTAATTTTGTAGGACATTTACACTAAGGATCTATTCTGTTCACTACGAAGCCTATTTCATTTACTGTAAGTACAGGGAACTTCACAAATAAACCTCATTGAGAACTAAAATTAAGTTAACCCTTCGCACTCGAGTGGCGTCTCTGAGTTGCCACTAAAAATGGTCATATAATTATTCAAAATATTTGTTACGTTGTTAATTTTCTATTTTATAAACTACTAAACATTTCAGTATTTTGCGTGTAAATTGGATCAGGGCCTTACGAATAAAATGAACAAAATCGTGTAAAATGGCAATATTCTGGGTCGGAAGAAAAATTTGGTTTTGGAATTAAAATAGCTCCGAGCGCGATGGGTTAAGAATTAGATTGAAAATACATTCGGTTGGATTTAAGTGTGCAATATTTCAACGAGACGTTTTCTCGTGTTAAGGTTAATTACGAGGCCAGAGCAAAGACCGTGGAGAACATTTGGATAATCACAGAGAGCCTGAACGTTCTTTACCGTGAGAATTGGACTAGGCTGGCCGCGCAGGAGATCGCACGTTTTCAGGAACAACTGGTGAAGAGGATCACCGAGGACATGAAGGCGACCCAGAACGTCGGGACCTACGTTGGAAGTTCCGCGAGCGATCCTGTGACCGAGCGACGTGCCCCAGAGTACGAATGGAACTTCGCCAAAGCATTCTTGTATTCTCTCACGGTGGCGACTTCGATCGGTAAGTACTTAACTGCATTAACTTGATATTAGGTGTCACGGCGGACGTCGTCCTCATTGAATTCGTGACTCGATTACTGTAATTTCGGTGCTTATGTTGTTGATTAACCATGGTCACAATAATTTCTTCTTCTTCGAAAAAGGGTTTTTAAATACTTAGTAAAATTTTATTACGGCGGTAATAGGTCTTCTTTGGATTATTAAGCCACTTCTATGATAATTGTAGGGTATTCTTATAGTACGGTTTACATGGATTTTGGGAAGGAGAAAGCCGAGAATAATTTCGTTAGCAATGCTGTTTTATCGCTATGGCATATGATAAATGAACTATATTTGCCACCGAATTGTCAAATATGTGATGTTCTATATACTAATTACTGACATCAAATACATGCTAGGTAGGAATAAAGAGAACTAGATAGAAAGTAAGAAGTAACACTTAATAGGGACCTTATAAAATACTTAATAAAACACGTAACACAAATAAAGCTTAATACCTAATTTATTTATTTACTTATTTATTTATATTAG
The DNA here is from genome assembly GCA_028454255.1 of Halictus ligatus. Classification (NCBI taxonomy): domain Eukaryota; kingdom Metazoa; phylum Arthropoda; class Insecta; order Hymenoptera; family Halictidae; genus Halictus; species Halictus ligatus. The sequence goes on along the minus strand of CM052139.1, from coordinate 13,291,656 downwards.
GCTTCCTATCTTGATATCAAATTTTGAAACTTTAACGTTGAGGATAGGTTACATTTGTAGTTTAAGCAAATAGATATTTAAGAAATAAAGTATAATTTTTACATTACTTTACTACATTTTTACATTAATTTATTGTACAATACTTTACAAACATTTTAACTACAATATTTAATAAAATTTAATGTTGCTAATATTACTAATATTATTAATTCAAAGCAAACAGAAATTTAAAACAAATATATATACTTATAAACAAAAGTCCTGAAATATTAATATTAATATACTGTCTCGCTTCTTCTTTTCATTTGTCCTCGCTAGGAGCTGTATATTTTGTTTACCCCGCACTCGTGCGTCCACTTTCGTTATTAATCTTTGTTAAAGCAAGTCAGTTGTATAAAACTGACTAAGATACATTAAGTGGTGCAATAGAAAATATGTTTCCATTTAAAAAAAAGAGTGAATGACCTTGATATGTACTCTGCAGGTCCACCTACAAAAAAATCAATTATTGTCAGAGTATGCCCCTCTTCATACCATTCAACTCTACATGAACGATTTTCCGCTACGAATAATAAATAGTCATGTAAATCGGAGTGATAATATGTGGTAATCCACCTTGTGTATAAAATTCAAGAATCATATTTTATGTATAAAATCACTGAACCGTAAATTCCACAGAAAACAAATCTTGTAGTCTGATCCGTAGGAAGCAAATACGCAAAGTAATTGAACCCGGGGAGAGGAATGAATTCGGCTATCTCCTTAAAAATATTACCATTATTCGAGCCAAATCACAATGGGTTAATGCAATTTGTGCTGGCATGCAATCAGCGAAATAACCATTGAACGTAAGAATGGTAAGTTTATCATCAATATTTTCTCGTGGGCCGTGCCGCTTCATACAGCCGGAAACCAGGCCAAGAAAATTGCAAACGTTGCAGCGCGATGTAATTAGTAGGTCGATAGACCAACGCGACTGGTAAACTATGAGGAGCCCGTCCAGAAACGAATAATTACTGGAGGCAAATACTATAACATTTCTAGACGGTGGCGGTGAGGCAGCTAGTAACACAAGATAGCGATAATGGTACCGCTGCGGGGGGGGGGGGGGGGGGTGGTGGTGGTGGTAGCGAAAGATACTTATCTCCTCTAATTTCAACGCCGGGATTTCGTCCGTTTTACCCGGGGTACATTATTTAACCGGTTAGACGCCGAGTTCTTACGGGCGTGTAATCTCGTCGCCAAACTCTAGTATTTCGCCTCCATGATTTTTGCCGACCGATTGAAAGTTTCTCGCCCGCTCGAAATTAACTTGCACAATTTGCTGCAACGTTCTTTTGCTGCGCCAGCGTTTCGTCGATGGTATTTATTTCAAGGCAGACTAGATAGTCTTCTATAAACACGTAAAACATTGGCCAATTTGTCATCCAATTATCTCCTTTTTGTTGAAGGAGCGCGTGTTTACTCGTCCTCTCATTGCTCGCTGACTTTCACTTTTGTAATTTGAGCGTTTGCATTATTTTATAAAATGTAAGTATTTATAAAAAATTCGTTATTGCTTTAAAATAAAATTTCAATTTATAAGAATTGTGATCGTTACTATTGAAACTTTATTTTGCCCGCCACCGTATAACTGAGTATACGTGTGATATCTGATTAATGGTAAATTATGCCACTACCAAAGGAGCTATTATAAAAAAGTACTACTCGTAAGGTGCCCTATAGGCAATACAATTTTTAATAATAGAATCGCAGAATCCGTTTAGGTTATCAAGGAGGATTTACGTAAATTTTAATCAGCGAAATGTGTATTATTTATACTTTTTTATTTCGAATATTTCTATATTATATGCGTTTGTATACGTACTTCAGTAAATATGGGCAGAAAATGTTCGTAAATCCAATGTTACATTTCTAAATTTATCGCTATTAAGCCTTCGCATGACACGTGACAAAGGCATTATAATTCTATTATATTTATCCTTTACTGTTTTGATGTCTTTCGGAACATGATATTCAACTAATCCTCCAACGAGTTTTCAATAAAATTTATTAACTCTTTCATTGTCACAGATATTGCAATAAAGAATTCTTACAACTTATGTTTTTTCCTTATATTTAATGGAAATTATAATTTAGTTGGGTGAAGAAATCATATATCTCGCTTTACTTGTCTCACGAATAGGAATTATGAAAAATTTACAGGTACGATCACCGCAAAATACTAACAATAGTTTTGATAAGAAGAAAGCTTGTATCGCTTTATAATGTAGCATGCAGTATTGTTAAACAAATATTTGCACATTAATACTTCCCAAAATACTTAACAAAAATAAAAAGATTTCAGTGCAGCTATACTTGCATATAAAAATGAATTGTTTAAATATAAATTCGTCAAATTATGCTAGTAGCTCTAATAGTTTGGTCACTGTTTGATTGCGGAACTTTATGCCAAATTAAATTTGTCAGCATCAATTACGAGAAAAGGGGGTCTCATAAAAATTTATTCTTTCTGTTTATAATTTGAATCGGTCGTATAACGTCCCAGTTATATTAACACTTTCGTTACCATGGGCGAGATATCTTACTATCACTATGTCGCGTGTACGACTCTGCGGACGAGATATTTCGCATCAAAACGGTCGTTTTATCGAAACTCGAACTTATCAGACAATAGTAGCCCTTGTTCTATTTTTCAACCCCTTTTTAATCATGAACTTATAGATTTAATTATTATCAAAAGTAACAGATACTTGCGTCAGAAAGGTTTTTCCTATCCTGTTTTAACATGAAATGGTATATATTATTTTATCGCTATCCTTCTTTATATTGGTCTGATCCGTTTACCAAAGCTGGCATTGCATTGGAGTACCAATCCCATGTAGAATCTAGAATATATACGCAGAATAATACCAAAAAGAAAATTTTTCATTATACTACGGTTTCTGTATTTTACTGACAATAACAATTCTCACAAAAATCTAACATTTATAGACAAAGCCCGTAAAATACAACCTATCATTGACATTCTATTGCAGCGATTTCAAACTACGTATAAACCAGGAAAATATATTGTAGTGGATGAAAGTTTAATCCTATGGAAAGGAAAACTGTCATTAAAATCGTATACATATTCCGAAAAAACGAGTAAGATTTGGCGTTACAACGCCAAATTCAGAAACCATTTGGAATATCTGGTTCCATTGTGTTAGATCTATCAGGAAATTTACTACACGGAGGGAAGACTATATTTCTCTATAATTGGTACTGTTTGTAAATGCTTGTGATGCAGTACTATTGGAAAGAGAAGGACCACCGCATGATGGACAGATTAACGTAAATGGAAAAGGAGACAATTGAGGTGATGTCGACATCAGGAATAGTGGACGGGTAGTAGTGAGTCAACAGTTCGAAGCTGAACTTGTCTTTCTTTTAGAGAAGGATGGTACTGTTATGCCGTGAAGAAGGAAGAGTAGGATTCCCTCGAGGAATAATCCTTGTCTTCTTGATAATTTGAAGTTTTTATTGAGTAGGCCACATACACCAACAGATTGTTTACAAGAAGCGCTTAAAAAATTTGTTTGATTCGCAAGAATAAATTATATCCATGCTGAAAATTTCATCGATATTGGTTAATTCGTTTACGAGTTATAAACGATTAAAAGTGCGATTTTAAGTCCAAAATTGTGAAAATGGCAATTTTTTCACTTTTAAGCGTTTATAACTCCTGAACGAATTAACCAATATCGATGAAATTTTCAGCATGGATATAATTTATTCGAGCGAATCAAATATGTTCCTTAAATTTTCAATACAGGCTCAGATAAAAAAAGCTGAAAAACCAACTTTTACTATTTCTTTTGCGATTCCGACCAATTCAAATTTCTTTAAAAAATTTGTTACACCTCGTCTAATAAACTAATCCTTCTAATTTCTCAATAACATTCAAGTCATTTGATCTAATTTTTAAAAAATTATGTTGCTTCGAATAGTGTAGACTCAGTTTTGCTCTTTACTGTAATTCCGCCGTTCCTGGTCCAGTCAAATAAGTGAATCAGCCGGGCAAAAAGGGCGAAGCTAAGATTGGAGGATGATGCGGCATAACGGTACAATCCGCGTTACTCGCGTGTTCGCGCTCTACGAATTCAAGAGAATTACCGAACTAACTTACTAACCGTTCGCTCGCTGACGCGTTCCCACAAAAATCGTTCTGTCTTCATTCTCACGGTTCGCTTTCACTCTTAAGGGGAACGACAGGCATTTGCGTATGCAAATGCATACCACCGTGTTTGTACATGTCTTTGCTACGTCTGTCCAGAGCCTTTTTTATTGAAATACTGGAGCGTCAATTTGTCAAGATTTTGACCCTTGCAAGTTCATATACGTGTATTACAGAGAGATTCTCTTAATTTCGAGAGATTTAGTGTTCATATCGAAAAAAGGCTCTGGACAGACGTAGCAAAGACATGTACAAAGACGGTGGTATGCATTTTAATTGATTACTTACTCATGTAAGACGTAAAATGTTTAGAAAAAAAGGCACAGCGTAACATAGCGTGACAGTCAAGGCCAAATGTCTACCGGCCCCCTTAACTAAACTAAACACACTCACCCTACGCGACACTCGACCCAGTCATCTAAACATCCACTCGCCGTTATCGCGCAGCACGCAACAAGATATCCATTCATACAAACATATTTTTGTCTTAAACTAAATACATAGTGGAGTCGTGGCGCCAGCTTGTCGCGTCCACAGAATAAAAGAATCACATTTTGTATTTGGAAAGATATGAGGACACCATATCAAGGATACGCGAGATATCTCGTCCATAGCTGCACGAAACAGAAATTGGAACGCGAGATATCTCGTCCATGGTAACGAAAGGGTTAAATTCGGTTGAATTTCCCCTTCTGGGACCAAAATTTTTTAACTTCCTGTCTATAATCCTGTAGACCTTGTCTTGAAAATGCTAAAAACCGAAGTTTTAATGCGTCAAACTCACTGGTTCAAAAGTTATGCGTGTTTATTGGTTCTGAACAGTGAAGATTTTGTCGTAAATGCATAAAATCCGCAGTTTATATGATCACCCACTGTAATTGATAAAAGTTGCATCAGCCCTATTAAATTTGCTGAACTCAATTTAGAGAACGCTAAACAGTACATTGGTATGAAAATGGTTGCATTATAGCAATAACAGAGCGCGTCCAGCACGTTCCACGATCAAATATGACTGTTGAAGAGTTTGTTAAACGTTACTATGCAATCCAGGACTCAAAGTAGCCTAAAGATGAATGTGTTCCGCCATAGATAGTATGTCCTTGAATAAGCACCGTGCTGAAACGGTAGACCAGACCGGGCCGAACAGTTTAAACAGACAATTAATCGGATGACTAAACATTGAAGTGCCGCGTGATGCTTCAAAGGTAAGTGGTCATCCCCTTCGTAAATACGAAATGAGACGACGGAGAATTTCACGCCCGGGCGATCCCTGATAAAACCTACTGGTTTTGCACATGCAGAAATCGACCGATTTTCATTTGATGGCGGGTGGGAATGCACCATAGGAAAAATAGCGTGGAAGCAACACAAGTCAATGGTCGGCGGGGCCGGAAGGGTGAAACAGTGGTTGGAGAGGGGGAGGAAGGTTAGTATGGCCAGCATCAATTTTTAAGGCAAACAAAGTCCAACATTAACGTGTAATGGCCACCGACCTCGGCCGGATATCTGTTGTCCGCTTTAAATATTAGAACTCGCCTACCATCGACTCGGTGCTCGACAATTCCAAACCGGTCTGGCTTACCGATGTTCGAACCGAGTGACGTCACGTCCGATCGTTTACTCTGGATATTACTGAAACAGATTGGAAGTTTATGCGTTTTGTGGATATTACAAAAAAAAGTGAAGGGAGGGCCAGAAAAAAATCGAGGTGAAACGAAATGGAGGAACGAATGGGAATACGAAGCAGCTTATCGAATTATCGTTGCAATATATATTTCGCTTTCTCCTTTTCTGACTTTCTAATGCATCGGCGATTTTTACTGCGGATATTCGGCTGGCTTACGCCACGGAAGCTCTTTAATCGCGCTTTGTATGCGTGAGGGTACGGTATATATGCAAATTCGCCTGGTAGACTTCGACTTGGTTTAATGAATGGAAGTCATAAAAATATGTCTTTCTCATACAAACATATGTACGTACGCTCGATCGTCAAATATTCGAAAAAGATGAAGCTTATATTAATATAGGTTTATGTGAAATTAACAGAATTATTCATCAAATCTTGTACTATAAAGGCTATATTTTTCATTTTTTCAAAAAGTTGTAAAAGTGTACTATTAATTTTGTACAAACAAGGTAGCTTACCCTATTAAGGAGTTTGCAATTAAAAACAATTTGGATAGTAATAGCGTACAATACACAAAATATAATGTGTGTAAAAGGACAACCTCCAATCTTGAAACTACTAAAATTATGAAATTTACATCAATGAACTTAATTTTATCCGATGAAAAGACCATTTCCCAATAATTTAACTACATGTCGTTTTCGTACAATAAAAAACACAATGTCGATTGAAATTAATATTCGGTTTGATCCAAACAACAAATTTTTATCTGAAATAAATGTTCAACCACGCGCGAAATTGTAGACGATTTAGCAATAAACATTACACCAAGTTCTAAATTATACACAAATGTTATTTTCGTTGCATTACACTTCTTGCATCTGTATTCGCTTTACCGGTCCAATCAGTATCTAATATCCAATATTTCAATAATTAAAATATGAAACTTACATTTACTATAATAATGGAGATGGTTTTTAAAATGAACATTTTGCTGATTTCTACCGCAAAAGAAATTTAGTTTATATCGAACTAAAAATAGCTCTATTGGTTTTATTTTTACTATTCCTTAAAAATTGATTACAGCAGTTAAAAGCTAAATTAATAATGAAATAAAAATGTGTTTTACATTTCAATTGACAGATGACTTATGAAATCTTTCATATAATCTAATAATAGTCTATTGTTAATTTAAATGGTCTGACTGTTTAAATAAAGCAATTACTATTTTTAGTATACATAAATGCATATTGCGATTTATGCGAATAAAGTAAAACGTTTACTTGTACGTTTACTGCACTTTCAACGAAAAAATCTATAACAACGAACTGATGTGAAGCAAATGACGTCATCTGCAGATACAGGTGAGACTCACAATGAAAGTTAAAAATTTTCAGGTTACAGCTTCAACATTGTACAAATTGAATGAGAGTTACGTGAAACAATTTTCTTTGTAACATGTACTATGTTTACATCACGGATCAGTAAACGCATGATTGCCTCAGCAATTAAATTTTACCATTACATCGATGCGCATGAAAAACATTGTAATTCATTTAATGAACATTGACTGTGTCAGTAACGCCTGGTTAAGTATTACATCCTTGTTCAATTTTGATGTACTTTAATGTTTTCATTATTTTATATTTGCTGATCTAATTCATTCTTGTGGAAACAATTTCCTTTGTACAGAAATAATTTTTAATGATACACAAAAGAATTCGATTTCTAGAAAAAAGATAACTGGGGACAATAAATTTCTGTCCGTCCCAATATTTGCTTTGTCTTATTGTTGATTAATAGCAGTTTATAAATAATGATGTATTCCGACATAAGGTTATTTGGCCGTAGAAAGTGTAAAACAATTTCATGCTCTATAAGTAAGGCTATATTCTCGGAACCGAAATCAACAATTTGTTTATTTTATTAGTATTCAATTTTTTCAACTTGAAATTCTACTAACAATAAATTTCTACAAACTACATATTCTACAAATACACAAAATCTAAAGATTAACGTAACAACTATAGTTTATTTTTAGATGTAGAAAGTACACAAAGTTAAATGAAGTCTTTGTAATACATCACTTAAAAATGGTATATGGATTTTTATTTATTATTATTTATTTATTATTTTTATTTTTTTATTTATCAGCTGTGTACAGTTGGTGAGAATAATCTGACATAACAAATGTACATAGAGTTACAATAATTCGTCACTACTTCACCATTTCAGAGATCCAGTGTGTTCAATTCTTTTAAAGTCTTAATAAATATCCAGTGTACAATATTAGTTGATTATAAAAAAGATAGACACCAAATTTAATTGATTGCAGTTTTTCCTTTTTTATTTTCTTTGTTTTTAGCAACAAGATCTTAAAAAGATCGCATTGTCATTCTATAGAATCATACTGTGTTGTTAAATCTTTCTTTCTCTCATCGATACTTTCTTCACGATTTTCTTTCTCCCTGTACTTTGAGATTTCTACATTACCATTCTATTAATTTTCATTTTATCTATTTTTCTCTATCGTCTAAGCCCTCCCTCAACTTTCTGTAGAACCTTTATTTTGTCTTAATCCCTTACCCAACTCCTCCAGTTTCTTTTACTTCCTTTTCCACATGGAAAAGGGCCAGTAACAAGATGGGACAAACTTAAACTCCGATTTAAACTTTAAGAAAAGCACCATTATCTTCACAAGAACTAGGTAGATGATTCAATTTAATTATAAAATCATACCAATTACATTTGAAGTTCTTACAAATGTACAATATTTTGTTCATTCATAGGATCCATACCAGGGTGACCCCTAGGCTCTCCCCCCCCCCCCAAGATTGTACCAAGTAAAAAAAAAAAAAACTGTGCAAAGTTTGAAAACCTGCGTATAACGGAAAAACGTGTCCCGGGCGATTAAACATTAAAATAATTAATTAAATGTTCATAAAATCGTTTTTCTCGAATATCTCCTAAATTATCGCCTGTATCGAAAACTATGTTCAACAAAACTTGTAGATCTGGACAGGTTGCGTCTTTTATGTTGGATTACTTTTTTTCGTAAAATAGACGGTTTTCGAAAAAATTGAGAAAAATGACAGACCAAAATTTAAATTTTTTTAAATTTGAAAACTGAAGTCTATTTTCATTATCTTTCATCAATGAACATGAACGAAAAATGTGAATTTTTTTGAACTTGCGGAACTTTGCTTTAATTGTATATTATTTTGCAGAAAACTGCATATATTTCACACTTTATCAAGGGTGAAGGTCTTATAAAGAGAACTACGTTTCAAAAAGCCCCATAAAATGAACCGTTAAATAAATATAAACGAATCCGTAGGATTTCAAGTTCGTAACATAAAATAATTTCTATTTGCCGGTATCTTTCATAAAATATCCGACAAGAACGTATATTCTCCCAATATTAAAATTTGTTAATTTGGTAAATCATCTTTGTTAAATCAGACATTTTCTCACCTTAAAAATTACTTTTTGTTATTATATCGTGTAAAATCATATAATATGGCTTTATAAATTATTTTCTGACTTCAACAGTGTTTGCACAATTATTTTAAAATTTTATATATACAATATTTATATTTTTATAGTACAGTTGAAAAGGTGGTTCTGTCTAAAATTTTGTAGCCTTGTTTTAAAAATTGCTATTAAAAAAAATCACATCATATTTTTCACTATTTATGAAGTACAGCTTTGTTCAGGACATATTTTCATATGTAGATTATGTTATGAATGTTGAAAAGTATTTTGACGATACTTTTCAGGAATTTACAAAGTACAATAAACATTGAAAAGAATATCCAAGGACTATCTTAAAGTCGTTCAAATAAGAATATTAAATTTTGTAATCATGAAACAACATACATAACCATAACTGGTATGCAAAATTTCCATTCTATATTTGCCTTCAGAAGAACCAACAAGAATAACAAAGTATTGAAAAACTAGAGGTCACTATATAATAAAAGAGGAAGCAAAATTAGCATAAAGAATATATCTATTTCATTCTGAAAAAAACATTTTTTCAGAAACACTTAGCGTATACACTTAATGTTTATGGGGTATACAGTGATTCCATTTTGATTAAGATTTTTCACATAGATTAATATAGGTATTATAGGTATATGTAACAATTGTCATCACTTTAACAAAATTTTTAAGTGTAAATGTATTATATTCAAAGTTACGTTATACGTTATTTTGTGAAGTAATATACAAATAGAATTCTATGTAACTCATGAATAAGGAATTTTTTAATTATCCTTTTAACTGGAAGTGACGAGTTAATTCGTCATTGAAGTTCGCCATCACTTTTTAGAAATTTTTCATTTTTTCTTAATTTAACGAATGTCTCTATGACGTTGAGTCGTGTTATATCGGTATAAATAAATGATGTCTTTGTATACATTCGCAATTGTATAGTCAGCCAGTGAAAAGGCTGCAAATGGAAAAAGTTATAAAAACGTTTAAACAATTCTTTAGTCGTCTTGGTATAAACAAATTTCACCGAATGCAATAAGTAAAACATAACGGTTATTTTATTTTAGATTCAGTACAATGCATCTATTTCAATGACACATTCACTTCGAGAAATTATAATTGAATAAAACTGTGCATTTTGTACAACACGATATAACCATTTCCAAGTTTGGGCCAATCACAACTGTGCGCGCGTAAACCTGAAAGCCAGTCTAGAATTAATTTCGGGTACCATATCCACCAACCGCTTATCGCTTAGTTTCTCAGTGGTACTTTGTAATATGACAGCTGATGATTGATGAAATCGAATATCAAAAGCTACAGGGCGTTTCTTGAATAACTTAACAAAACAACGTTAATTCAAAACAAAATCATGTTGTCTCTATTTAAAACTGTAAATATAATTATAACTGTACAAGCAGAGTAATAATTATTTAACCAGATCAATTTTGCTTCTAAAGCGACTTTTCATTTATAATTAAAAAGATATAGCACTTCTACTAGTAAATACAAATAATCTCTTGTTTCTAAAACATTTAGTTTTGTTCTATAGTTAATACTAATAAATCTTTATTTAGTATACTAATAAATCTTTAGTAGTATTATTGCTTGGAAAATAATGTTTCACAAGTTCTATGTAAAATCATAAATATTTACCAGAACTGGAATAAAAATTTGTAAATAAAAAAAATATTGATATTGTATAAATGATTTTGTAATAATGATATCCCGCAATTCTCATGAAGTACAAGTAATGCGTACAATTAAATATTAATGAATAACAGAGGCTTATTAAAAGCTACACACGTACAATAAAAGTGTATAAACTCGTTTTATGCAAAATTCGTGATTTGAATTAATTTTAATTTGACTTCAATCGAGTCTACTAATGGAGTTTTTTAAAAGCTATATAAGCGACCACACCACAAAGTATTTCGCCAACACAGTCATTCAAAATGTCGTTTTAAAATTACAAAGAACTACTTTCTACGAAAATGAAAAATCTCTAGTTTCAGGAACAATTACATAGAGATGTAACTTAGATGAGTGAATAAATGAATAACGTGAAGTTACTGGTACGAAGTAATTTGCATTAACGTGTCGCACTTAATTATATTCCCGGGCGCGGTTGAGTACGAGCGTTGTCATGTTTTGTCTCGTCGGTAGCCTCTTCTAAATTAACTCTTAGTTTGCCAACTAAAAGTTCCCGACGACGAGCAACCCTCAGTCTCGTCTTCTTTATTCCGAGTAACGAACTTTTTAATTGGTTGCCTCTGTATTCGAAAAATTTGATCTGCTAGTGTGTCGCGGCAACGAGTGGCTTTCTGGAACGTCATGAAGAGCGGTATGAACGTACTTCGGAAACTATGGTTATACGCGATTCGTAACGCTTGTGATTAGCGTAGAAACTTTCCTCATAGATGTCATAACTAATAATTAATAATAATTTATAGTTTAATAATTTAGAGTAGCTTTCAAAAATTGTGAACGGATTATTTTTGGCGCAAACGACGAGAACCGATTCATTTATAATAAATGCAGATCGAATAAATTCGAGAGCAAGAGTTGTATAGTTTTATCGAACAATTTTCAATATTATTTTGTATTGTAAGGTTATCGTTGCTTTCAATTACGAATATTTACATATAATACTTGTGGGGCTCACTGAACGCAGTTAGTATACATATCGACAATGTTCTCATCTGTTTATTTCTTATGACAGTTTTCATTCAGACCCTTTATCGATCCACGGTACGCAAAACGAGCCGCACCCATGATCCCACCACGCAGAACGTTTGGTTTCTTATTTTACTTTAAATTATTGACAGTTTTTCTATATGTTGCAAGCAATTTTTGAGTCAATGTCACTATAGTAAATATCGTTTACGTAATATGATTCAAATATTTATAGAGTGCATACCTTAATTTCTGAAAGTGTAATCATTCTAAAAGCAATATCGTTTTCCGATATTAACATGCGGTGTGAAATATGTTACATTATTGGTACGACTATTATTTATAGCAAGTATGCATCAAAGAGCGCCATTACGATCACCATAATTTTCTACCTAAGTTGGGTATGATTAATAACAAAAAAATTTGTTGAATTCAACAGTAAATATAAGAAAATTAGAAAATTGATTAAGAATATATAGTGGCAATAAAATTGTTATGAATCGTATTCCTAAAGCCTGGGGGATCACAATTTAGAATTCATCTAAAACTAATTAAAAGTTTAGAAGAAAATCTTTAATCTATAATTTATGCATATAGAATGTAAATATACTACAATATTAATATAGTGTATTACACAGTAATCTATAATACATAATTTCCCTAATCACCTTCACGAAAGTCCCGCTCTCCTCACAAGTCATACGCCGTTCGGATATCGGTCGGATATTCCACAAGAATTTCCACGGAAATAAAAATTAATCGACAATCGGTAGAGATCGAGCTACCGAAAGGAAATTCATGAAATTTCATTTGCCGCAGGTTCCTAAATACTCGAGGGAGCCGAGATACCTTAGGAAAAGTTTCCCTAGAACCCGCAGCTGTTTGTATACCAAAGCCATTTGCAAATATCACGCGACACTTACGATAAATCTGGTCCGGCCCTCAGGCACATAATCCGGTTTACGTATCGCGAGAGACGAATCGTCTGTTTGTATTTCTCGATATGAGGTCGGATGAATATTTGGCCGATTGCCTCTCCGCGGGCCAGTATTACGTATTCAGAAAACAGTTCGAGTGTCTCTGCACAAAGACCAAGGCCCGGGAAATACGAATCTCTAGGAACCAAACACAATTTTTATCCCCAAGGACGATGTACCTTGTATGTCATCTGATCTACGTGTTCTTCGAGTAAGTCCAGTTTATCGTCTAGCACTGCCCAGAAGCGTTAATTCCAAATACGATTGGAGAAATCTAGTTTGATGCTAGACTATGAGGCAATTTTCTAAAACTGATCATTTCAGACTTGGCACACTTGCTACCTAAATAAAGAATCTAGTAATTAACTACAAGGAGGTTTGCAATTATTTACCATCTCCACCGATTTCAATGTCCTTCACGCATGTTGTGAAGATCGACATTATAAACAATTTTTTAATTATACAGGGTGTCCCAGAAAGAGTATAGGAAAAAGAAATAAGTGATTCCTGTGGTAATTTATATATAAACATTATTTGGTTTAAAGCGATAAATAAATAATAATAATTATATAGTGGATCCACAGAAAGTATTTTAACACTCACTTTCCGATTCTTGAGAAGTAGTTGATATTTGAACTGTGATAATTTCTTAAAAAAAAAAATAGTACAATAATAGAATTTGGTCCAATTTTGAAGCTCAGAGCCTCTACTTTGTAAACCGCCATTCATTTTTTCTAGGATATTGTTGCATGATATAGCAGGTGAAAAACTGAGGATACGTTTTTGATCGAAAGTGCTACCAATTCAAACGTCTATAAAAGAACCAAAATATTTTTTTCTGAATGAGTCTATTACAGATTTAAATATTGAATCTTCCTCTTTATTACGATTGCTTAAAACTTTATCTACGACTTTATTTTTGCTGTTTTATAGAACAAAAATGTAAAACATCATTTCATGAGTTTATGCTGACGTTGTACGGATAATAAGTATAACGACTATAATAAAAGACTACGTAAATAAATTGCAATGCCACGACGCATGTTGCAATGTCCGTCGTAATGTGCGTCATATCAACGTTGAGAGCATTTTACATGGGATCTACTCCTAAATGACATTATTGGTAGTCGAATTAAAATCTAATTAGCTTGGGAAATGTTGGTTTTCGAAACGAATGAATCTACGCAAAAATTTTACTTTGACCCTATAACTTTTCATTTCCCGCCGAAATGGAGCGAGGTTAGATATGACAAATACTTTATGAACTTAACTACTTTTTGTTTTATTAATAATATCATAATAATGTCATATCTAACCTCACTCCACAAAAATTAGTGCCATATATTGTGACACACTTTGTAGTCACTGATATGGAGATTCCTATTAGAACTCAAATGCAACAGAAATGGACACAGAAATCGCTTACAAACTTTTCCATATGATGTCAAATGTATATTTATTGCTACAGGAAAACAAGGTGTAAAAAATATGTTTCAAAATTCGTCCAATTTTTATATCAATTACATTTCGTAATGGAGTGTTCTTCGATTATAGTTTTCCGGGGATAAGGTGCAGTTTCGAACCTACCTGCATTCGCCGACTCCGGTTCGGGAAATTGAGGACTGGTTAAATGAGTTGTACTCGAGATTTTACAAAAACAACAAAAGTTCTGTTTATTCAGAAATTGGGGCTGAATCAGATGTTTAGAGGTTGATTTCACAAGCAAAGATTTTATATAACTAGCGCATATACTAGAGGGCTTACAAGTGTTTCGCTTATAACAATAATATTAATTTACCGAGTTGATTTATTCTTGAAGGGGGCGCACGCAACTGGTAGTCGGCTGGTTTTCGTGGGGCGCTCGCAAGTCGGTCGGAGTCGCCAATTTTGGAGGATGCTCACAGACGGTAGCCGCTGGGCGCTTGGTCACTCACCAACACTTCACGTCACTACTTTCGCGACTTATTTCTCGGGTGTTGGATAGCGGAATGTCTATACGTATGGATTTCTATTTGAAGAACTGAACTGGCTGGACTGATTAAATTGGACTGAGCGATTTTAGGGCGTTGATTCCCTTTTTATAATGTGGCCAGTCTTTTGTTTCTCAAAGGTGTTGGCTTAGGGGTTTGCGTTTTTTGATCTTCTCAATGTTTCCTGATTAGCTAGCTGCGTGTTGCCAGGATGAATTCGGCGTCTTTTCTTGTAGTTCGGCATAATTGGATACTTTCTTCGTTTGTTTCTAATCTGTAAGCTGATTTTTATCTGAGCGTCTTGCAAGAAGATAAGTTGAAGTATTTTTCCGCGCTTCCTAACTGCGTAGAGTTGCTGACGTATATTATACTCTTATTCTATTCCCTCGCACGACATCATCAGGTTTTTCTGTAATAATTATTACTAATTCTTTATTTTATGCGTTTATTCGTTTATGGTCGAACCACCGGACGTGACAGGAGTAACAGCTCCGTGAGACTACTTCATTTTACTAAATCCCTACTAACTAATAAGAATATTGTATCGAATTTATGAATCCAGATGAATATTTGTAGTTACGTGCTCCACGTGATTCGTCTTTATCTTTCTTTAAAAGACAAAATTTCGCCGTACCTGATGCCAATACCTATGTCAATTTTTCGTAATTTACATTATTTTTCGAGAAATGAAGGTGGCCTTGAGTTTTTTAAATAGAACGCTGTATGTTTTTGAATGTCATATGGAAGCGTGGTTCAAGATGATTTCACTCATATGTAGCACAATAACTTTCAAGGTCAGAAATAAAAGAAATACGTAAATTGAACATTTTGATTGAACGCTATTGCTTTGTCCTTTACGTGGGGCAAAACTAGACAGGATCATATCAAAACTTCCTACGTATCAATCTGTTCAGGCCTCCCCTGCATTTCTTTCAATCCCGCACGTTTTATTCCGATTACCCTTGATATCCATTACAATCCCAAAGGGTAATTCATTTCTAGTCGAACAAACTGTCTCGGCAGCACGGTCTGCCAGTCTTCGCAGCAACACATAAATCACCATTAAATTAGCCTGTGTTTGGTCCCGATGCATCATGTCAGCGAAATCCACACCATTCGCAATATAATAGATGCTGGGTGCGCGTTTTCAGGTTTTGTCGGATCTTGTTCCCTGCAGGAGCAGGCTTCGAATGGTGATAGTCAGATGGGGAGAATCCATTAATCATCTCAGGTGGTTACTTTCACGTCGTCGTAATCTCCGCACTTGCGTCCCACTGTTCGTCCTCAAGGTTGTCGCGCATCCATGGCGGTGTTTTTTCCAAGAATTTTCGGTGTCACATTTTTCTCTTCTCTCATCTCGGCTGTTTTTTGCCGAGGACACTACGTGGGCATTTTGTATGGACACTATAATTTCTTCCGCCGTTTTCTGTTGGCGGCGCACACAGGCTCGAAGAACACGGGAATGGAAGAACGAAGGATAGCGCGAACGGAGGTGACAACGACAACCGACCGGCCGCCAGGCCTGGCGAGCGCCAAAGACACGGCCTTTCATTCTTGGCAGTTTCACGAATTTTAATCAGAGGATCCGAAGCGTCCTAAGACGGTCGGGAGCATTCGACCTTTCCGTGACTCACTAATGGATTGCTAGGCGAGAAGAAGTCGCGAACTAATCGCAATTTTGTTCTCCGTTTCAGTGCCGTGTTATCTCATCGACCTCTCGCCACTCCCTCCCAGCCCCGTCCTGCTCGTTGCCTCGTAACACCCTTTTCTTTTCCCTCCGACACGGCTGATTGCACTTCAATATTGCAAATCGGTGCTCGGACGTGCCACGCCGAGTCCACCGAGCCCGCGCCGACACAGCGCCATGCGGTTCATTCGATAGAAAATCGAATAGCACAGAAAAATTGGAGTGTACTCGGTTTTAGCAAAAGACTGCGGATTAACGAAATAGTCCGATCGGAGAATATAGAATATTCGGGAATTGCTAGCCCTCGGGGCACATCCGAGGATTCCGTCGAAATTCAAGTGATAGAAGATGGTCGTTAAAACGGAAATCAATGGAAACTTACACCGACAAAGCAAGGACTCATGATAAACAAAGACGGTCTGTCGAAAAAGTCCATACACACTTCAAAATGATAGACCTTTCTTGAAAATGAATTCAAAAAATTAGAGATCAAACACTGACATTGTTTTAAAAATATTTCGATTCAACACATGAATCAAATGAAAGTCATAACAGTAAATAATAGTTCCTAATTTTTAAAGAACTATTGAATAGTGAAGGCTCTTTGCTTCTTTTGCAAAAAGACAATATATATACAATACATATACAATATTATATAGATAATAATATAACGTATATTTCACAGAAAATATCTCCGTTGTTTTTAGTACATAATATGAGAACATGTTTCAGGAAGAAAATCTTTGCTTCAGTGAGGCGATTATTATGACGGAAAAGATTTTTTTCTTTAGATAATATTTTCCGTTACATCATGGTCATTGCCATTTTTTTTAAATAGGACGAGGTATTTTGATTAGTGTAACGTTATAGTTAATGAAAAGAGAAATTCAATAATGTATAAAAATGTTGACCTTTAAATGACCTTCGAAGGAATTATTCTCCAAAAAGCATAACTTAACGTATGAAGACCATATTCATGCTTATCGTACCGTACTATTGTTCCGGTGAAAATCTTAGGTGACTCTGTATATATTTTCATGGTAGAAAACATGCATCTATTTGTTATTATGTCATTTATCTCTTTCACATAAGTGGATGAAATATCTTGTCATGCAATATGGTTTACGGTATGCTTTAAAAAATATGTTGCAATGCAATATCTTGTTGCATATTATATACAATAAAATATATGAAATAAGATAAATATGAATATGAAGATGATTATTAATGAAATATTCAGAAAACTAACTTAAACTTCAATCATATAGGTAACAGGAAAATAGAAACTCATTTAATATTGTTGTAATTATATTCATTAAATACTATTCAATATTTTTTATAGTATTTAAGAACTTTAATTATGTTTATAAACGAAATATGTAATCCTGCCAGGTGTAGAAAAACTTTTATTTTTGTATTTCATTAGGTTTATTCCAACCAAAACTATTGTTTTCAGGAACATTTCTTTGCCTGCTCCGTTTTCCTGTTAATGTTTTCTTGTTAATAGTTAAATCCCGATTTAACCGTTTTTTTTTCTAAACACATTTCCGAACGTGCATCTGCGAGATGCGTTGATCTTCTTATTAAGCTTTATGTGAACGAGCGACAGCTTAGGTTAGCAGCCAGAACCTAAAAAGCTAGGTATATAAAGCCTTTGGAGAGCTAGATCAAAGTAGACCGAAGCGCTGCCGTCGGAAGATTAATAAAAAAGAAAAATGTTCAACATAAAATAACGAGCTCCTTTATGAAACAAGTTCGTCAACATTAATATTCTTAAACGAAAACCAAGACTCAGAAATATTTCGTATATTGTGTCACTCGCAGCGAAAATCTTAAAAGACACATCGTAGCAAACGCTTAATTACACGTCGCTTGAGTGTAACACGTGGATTATAATAAAACTGCCATACGAGATCATTATTAAACAAAAATGTTTCATATGCGTTTCTTTACATTGTATATCTTAGGTTCTTCCTCAATAACTAATAACATCATTCTCCTTGCTCTAACATACAGTACACACATAAAGAGTAGCATACATTTTTTGTAATTCAACTATTATTGTTACATAATTACGGAAAATAAGTGTCTAAATAAATAGAATAATATAATAATAGAAATAAAGGAATAAATAGAATAATATAATAATAGAAATAAAGGAATAAATAGAATAATGAATCATGTGCACTTAATGAAAAGTTACCACGAAAGCATCTACTGTACGTACAATTTTTAACCACCTTTCAATACAGCTAATTGAATTTTAAAACATTGAAATATCAAAGGATGTACTTGGTGATTGTCAACAAAGGAATGTTACACGTTCTTTCTGTTTAAACCAATTTTTGATTGTTGATACTTCGGTTTTCCGGTACGGTGCATTAATCGAATCTAATAGCGAAGCACACAGCAAGGAGCGTAAAAGAAAGATAAAAGCATTTGAGAGGATCGTGGTGAAGTTTCATAGTGCCAAAGAGGTTAGCTTCTCCTTTCGTGTTCCGTTGAGTTCGAATGACGCTACCCTGTGTTTTCCACATGTCTCTTTCTTTCCGTTTCTTTCGCGTTACGCAACGCGCTTCTCACACGTTGCGACACGTCAGCCTCCCGAGATGTTTTCTACTTCGTTTGTTTTCGCTTGCCTCTCACCACCGTGACATTCCGATTTTCATTTTCTATTTTCGGTAGCCCTGACGACGAGCACCATCGCAAAATCTATCGTATCGAAAGCAATTGAACGTAATTCCAATTGAAAGTAGATCGAATTGAGACAGAGAGAAAAGTTTCTGTGGCCTTGTGCTTCCTCCTTTCTTCGTTTCGTCAAAACAAACGAAAATCTAATCGCATGCTCACCAATTTCTCCGATGCGCGAAATTTAAAGATTCTAGTTTTTAGTAGTACGTGAAATAAATAGAATTTTGGAGAGTACGAATTATCTGATTAATTTAAAAATAAAATAATAAAATGGTTTTAAAAAATGATTTGGCTGTTCCAACGAACGTTTATTTTAAATGGCATGTAGCCAAATAAGATAATATATTATTTTTACGATTATTTTTCAAATAATTTATTGCGATAATGCCCAAGCCTGGTATCAATGATCAGGAAATATGAAGTTCTTTTTTACTGTTGGAAACTGTTCTTTTTAATCATAATAAATAAAAAATGGTGATAAGGGCATTATTTTTGGTTTAACTTCACGTTGGAAACCCAGAAATTTTCACCTTTTTACTATGTAATCCTGTACATCTTGACAAGAAGATGCAAAAAATCGAAGTTTTAAGGCGAGGAATTCACTGATTCAAAAGTTATGCGTTTTTAAAGTTGAGCGATTCCGCCTTGTTCTGGGACAAGCTGTCATCGAACAGTAATTAAAATATAGAGAATCATATATTCAAATCACATATTCAAAGACGAAGTATAATCCAGGTTGGATCACGCTTGCAAATGTACGTTATCGAAATCAGCGCGTGCTTGTGCTGCCATGCAGCGATTCCGCTCATCAAACGTCGCGTAATGCCGAGCAAACACTAACATGGCGGCGCCCCTACCTGTCAAAAACGTTTTACACGTCAAGAACTGCGTCCGTCCCAGGGGACCGACATCATACTTTCCGTTCAGGCGAAGCATCGATCGACTCGGAGAGGTGACTTCTTTTTGTGTCTACATACTTGTAGTTATTTGCAGCGTGAATGGAGAGTCCATAGACACAAGCTCTGTGATTAACGTGTTAAAATAGCTCAATTTTAAACACTCATAATTTTTGAATCAGTTATTACCAGCCAGGGCTGCGAGCAACGCGAGAGGTTATGACCATAGGAATATGGTTTCAATTTGTTAGGTAGGTACGCGAACGAACTCAGTGTTAGTAGGCCTCGTAACTAATACAATTTCATTGATACAATCCGTGCGGTAAGATTGTATTGTGTGGGAACGGTCAATTATTGGATTAGGATACCTTGAGAAAATGCATTACGCATACCCCGACTCTCTGGAGGAAGCCGAGGTTATGTGGAACTATCTCCAGGAAGAGTCCCCGGAAACTATCCACTAAAAAACTCGCGCCCACCTAAGCTAAAGGGGAGGTGTCTGGATCACGCGAGTACTCAACTGGATACTTCCCAGCTTGATAGCTGGTAGTATGATTACCCGGAGAGAGGGATTAGCCACCCCCACTACCTACTCTATGAGACCCAGGGCGGAGGGACCAGTCCATTGTGCCCCATCCCTAGAGACCCAGCTCAGTCCACCCACGGCTCCCGGCACCCCCGAGCATCGCTCAGAGCAGGCAACCGGAACTAAGGCATACCCCGACTAAGGCAAAGAAGACGCCGCCACCGGCAAGAAAGTGTCGTCGCAGGCGCGATCCGGCACACTTCGACCTTTTGCACCCCCCCCCCCCCCACTGCGCTCTTAAGGACTGATCAACCCTCCCCACACTCTGTGAGTTAACTCGCGGGGAGATTGGGTTAGGATACTGGGCAATAATTAAGGGTTTTCAGAGATTGCGCAATTTACCAAATAAGACAAATATATTTTGAATTAAATGTTGTTACAAATGTTAGTGTCACGATTGAATTGAAAGTAAGTGTACAATAAAAGTACTGTTACCTAAGATTCTCGGTGTTGACGCACTGGCAATGCGGAGTCTAAGAGTAATTGTTAGATGCCAAATAGAAGTTTTACCGAACTAACGGAATCTATAAGGTTAACTTTGATTCGAAGGAGACTTTAACCCGATCTCACTAATTGTAAGATTGACTCTTACGAATGTGACATAACTTGACTGCACGATTACTAACCGAAGAGAATGAAAATGAACGGATTTATATACCCTATAAATGAATGGGATGCTCTATTTATAATTTGATGTCACGTAGGGTCACACTCTCGTTTTTTGTCGCTTCTAATTAAAAACGGGCCTCAATTAGATCTTTGTTAAAAGGGGTTAATAAGAGGTTATCTAGGCTATTTCTCTCTCTCCTATCAGAAACTTAATTGACGGATTAAAACCTGGATTTTTGGCATTTTGTCGTCGAGACGTACAGGATTATACGTCTATACATAAAAAGTTAAAAATTTCTGGGTTGCCAAGGTGAAGTTTAACCTGATTTTTTATTCGTCCTGTTACGAGTCGAGGGCTGGTGGAGATAACGCGACCGAGGTTTGTTCGTGTGAACGTGATTTGTCGTGAACTAGCAGGTGCCTGTTTTATCACCGGGTGTCACAGGATAGTTTGTCGCGGACTAGTCGGTGTCTGTCGCACCACCGGGTCGTCACTAGATAGAAAATCGTGAACCAGCCGATGTCTCTTTCACCATCGGACGTCACAGGATTTCGGTGAAGGTAAAAGGTATTCGGAAAAAGTCGGCTCTCGTAACCCTTTAAGAATTGTCGATAAACCTCGTGCGGTAAAGGTTTATGGAATTGGGAGAATTGTTACTTACTGGAGTTTTAAGGGATATGGAAATAAGGTTAAAGACTCTCAAATGTCTAATATCAAAATACCATATATTTTTCATAGTTATGTGTAGGTACACTTGTATCAAAGTGTACGAAATTGTAGTCACGGAATTCTATGCTCCCGAACTCTCTGTTTTGACGCAATGGGAAATACGGGGCTTGATTTGGTCAACTTGCCTTGGCAATAACGGCTTGTAGCGTTTTAAAACTGATTACAGAGGTCTAAGGACCCGATCTCACCATTTGTGTCGCTGCGTTTTAAGCTTCATACTACACACGCCTATGGGTAACCTTGAACCCTTTACAAAGGGTGTCCCAGCAAACTTGACCACTTTGAATATCTTGCTTAGTCTTAGTAATAGAAAAAAACGTTATAGGACAATAGTAACCTAACCGAAGGGGCATTATAATATTTCGGAAAAAAACTTTTTTCAAGATCATTTTTTTCTAGATAGCAAGGTCATCAATTTTTTTCAATGGAACTATATTTTTTTTATCGCGATGTAATAGTAGGGGTGAAGATCTCTTCAATGACATATTATACAATGACCTTTGTGTGATCTTGAGTATGAAAAATCCAAAAAGCATTACAGGTATTATCAGTGATTAATGTACTACCCTGATTGGTTTGGTGTTAATGTGTACGCTAAATGGTAAAAAAAATGCCGATTTTTTAACTGAAGATTTGCCTCACCTATTGGAAGAAATACCATTAGCTCGAAGGATCGAGATGTGGTATCAGCATGACAGATGCCCGGCACATAACTCAAAAATAGCCCATCAAATATTAGACGAAAAGTTTCCTCAACGTTGAATTGGGTGAGGAGCAAACGTTTTATGACCTCCGTGGCCACCTGATCTAACTCCGTTGAATTTCTTTTTATGGGGAACACTTAAGAGTATTGTTTATGAACATGTTCCAACAACAGACGAAGATATGAAGATGCGTATTAGAACTACATGTTCCAATATTAGCAATGAAACTATTAGAAGAGTCAGAGAATCATTTATTTTCCGTATACAACAATGTATTGCAAACAATGGTCATCATTTCGAACATTTATTGAAATAGAGTAAGTCAATCAAATCAATTAGTGTAGTAAATTAATCACTGATAATACCTATAACGCTTCTGGATAGTTCATACCCAAGGTCGCACGAAGATCATTGTATAATATGTCATTGAAGAGGTCTTCTTCATAGTTACATTAAAAAAAATTGATTGACATCAGTAAGGTTAATATTGTCTTATAACGTTTTTTTCTATTACTAACACTAAGCCAGATATTCAAGGTGGTCAAGTTAGCTGGGACATCCTGTATAGTTGAATTCGGTTAGAAATGACAGTGGGGGTATATGGAAATCAGGACATTTCTCAGAATTTTCCCAGGTGCATATACAAGGGGAGAGTTGTTTATCTGGGCGTGTGAGCTGGACCTCTTAT
This sequence comes from Halictus ligatus, assembly GCA_028454255.1. NCBI lineage: Eukaryota > Metazoa > Arthropoda > Insecta > Hymenoptera > Halictidae > Halictus > Halictus ligatus. The sequence continues at coordinate 13,268,101 of CM052139.1, read as the reverse complement.
ATGAACACGTGGTTTCAAGAAGGGAGTAAGAGAGTTACGTAGGCAAAGTCTCCGTACGTATCAGTCCTTATAATACAAGTGGGTTATGAACAAAATTGTAAATTACTGAAAGGCGATTGGGAACACGAACGACGAGTAAACTCGGCTTCCACCGTGAAAAAGTTAAAATAACTTTGAGAATGGTGTCAAGCAGGCGGTCGTCAAACAAATCTTATATTCTCATTTGTCTTTTTGAACGGTACAAGTTTTCTCCACTCTACAATCCCAAAAGAGACATTCAGTTGTTCCATTTCTCGTGATTCACCCCTGACACGAATGATCGATCGTTTCTGGAATTGTAGCCCTCACAGGATATATTTTTTAATCTCGTTCTCTCCCTTCGAATCTCCGTCTCGCAGATTTTCTTGCTTCCTTCATGACATTACCAACCAACTTTCCGATTACGCTTCTTCTTCCGACAGCCATGCTTCATAAATTGTAGATTGAATAGGTGAAACGAACATCTGAAAATATATCTCCCCTAATTTTTCTTGTCTCGTGGAACGTATGTATGTACGTATACGTGCCTCGCGAAGCCTTGGCCGACCTGTAGGGTTTTTCTATATCCTGCCATTGGGGTCCGCATTACGAGAGGAAGAACATTTCTTTATATTGTGCTTCACTTGAACTCTCCCCCGTTTCCTCCCACCGATTCGTTTTTGTTTACTCCGAAAGAAATATTGATAGTTTGCTACTAAATGTCTAGCGGCGCTACAATCTTCCTTATTGAAGAAAAATCCGGAGAAATGTATTTCACTCGATATAATTAAACGCTCGCTCATGCACACAGATTTCTCCTTCCACACAACCAAATTCACTTCATACATTTTTCTTTCACTTGTTATGTTTCTTTCTCTTTCTAACCACGCATATCCACATATTCACTCCTCTTGTTTTTATTGAACATATATTTCCCGTTTACAATAAAAGTAATAATTCTCATACATAATTTACTTCACCGCAATAAAAACAATAATTTTCAAGCATTACATTACTTAACTAACAAAAACAATAATTGATCTTCATGCATTACACGCATACACATGACCTACTCACGCAGATAAGTATCAAGCTAAGATATGAGGCTAGGTTTATCGTTGTACTATTTTAATTAACAAAATTATCACAGTTTAAATGTCGACGACTTTTCACAAATCGGAAAAGTAATTAAATTTTAATTTTGGATCCAAATACAGATAACTATAATTAAATAAAAAACACTTACAATCAACGATTTTATAATAGATTGATTGTAATCCTTGACATCGTTAATAAATAGAGAAGATATATCGAGAATAACCGAACGAATAATATATGAAATTGAATAATATGAATAATATATCGAATAATATATCGAAATTGTTAAACTCTTAATTTTTCTGCTGTTTTAAATTCTACCAACTCATTCTTTCCATAAATGCATAAAATCTACAGTTTACTTGTGAAGTTCAGTTCAGTTGCTGTTAGAATCTGACATATAAATAAAAAATGGTAATTTACAAGAAACATAATTACTTTTAATGTAAATACCCAATTAATACATAAACATAAAAAGGAATTCTCAATAACCACTGGATGTTTATGCGATCTATAAATAAAATTGTTTAAAAAGAAAATAAAATGTTATATGATAGCATTGTACTTCTAACTAAAATGTTTATTGCACATGTGGTCAAACCATGGCATTATACTCTTCGAGTAAAATATGATGACAAACATAATTTTATAAGAATTAAAGCTACTTCATAAACTAAATATTCATAATAACGGACTTAAATATTGAAGTATAATTATTTTTTACATATATTCGTATACATAAATAAGTCCGTTATTATGAATATTTAGTTTATGAAGTAGCTAACGTTACATCTGTGTACGTGTTTACACTTGTAATATGAGAGTGCGTTTATGTTACGTATTATCTTTTTCTAATGAATTATTAGCCCAGTCGCTCATATTTGAAAATATAAACGCTTTTTATCACTAATAAAATATTATTTTCCAACATCGAGAAAACATCGTTAAAAATATGCTACGAACACAATAAGTAAATATTTTTATCTATGTATATTTTTTCTGCGATATGCAACTTTTCAAGAATGTAATAATAAAAGTATTGTTACGAGCCAGGGCTGCGAGCAAAGCGAGAGGCCGGAGAGGGGGTTGATACCCAGGAATATGGTTTCAATTGTAATCTTTGTTGATATGAATTCGAGATTAGTAAGCCTCGTAACTTATATATTATTTAACCGATACCATCCGATCGGTAAGATTGTATCATGTGGGAATGTTCAATTGTAAGATTAGGATATTAGGCAATAATTAACGGTTGTATATTACGCGAATTAACAAACAAGACAAATATATTCTGAATTGAAATAATTACATGTATAGTTTTCTCTGTCGCGAATGAATGTAATAAGTGTATAATTGCAGAATTTATTACCAATGATGCACGGTGTTGACGCACTGTCAATGCGGGGTCGGAGAGCGATTGATGTAAGCCAAATAGAATATACACGAACTAACGGATTCTATAAGGTTACGTTTGATTCGAAGGGGACTTTAACCCGATCTCACTAGAACTGACTCTGATGCGTGTAACACGACGTGACTTCACGATTACTGTAACGCGACCGAGCTACTTCTGAATCTCTACTGAACCGCTTCTCGACTGAACCAAGGAGGATGAAAATGAATGGGTTTATATACCCTAAAAAATAAGAGGGAAATGTGTCTGTTTTATTCTACGGTCGCATATTCGTATTTGTCGTTTAGAGTGAGTTTAAGGTTTGCAGCTGGATCTTTGTTTAAAGGGTAAAACGAGGGGTTAGCCAGGATGTTTCCTATCAGAGATTATCTGGACAAAACATTCCAGAAGGGAATTTTTCGTTATCAGAAAAGAGATTAGAACTTCTAATTGAATGAACGTGGAGAAACGTTTCCATACGTAACAGTATTAAATTGTTTATTTTATAGCTTATAATGTTTAAATATTGTGTCAATTAAGTGTAAGATATAAGCAAACTGCGGAATTTATGCTTTCAGGATAAAAATGGGTGAGTGGAATTTACAACAATGGGAAGATTAAAATAATATATCTACATCGTATACTATTGTCAACTGATTGAAATAACCGAAGAGAAAAGAACATTCTATGTGGCTCCTGCTCTTTGCACTTAATGCAAACAATTTTTATTTCCCATAAAAATTCGTACTGTAGAAATCAGGTGCAAAGTACAAATCCAAATAACATCTTTACCATTTCAAAATTTTTCACGCATGAAAAAATCCGATCACTCTGCGCCTACACATACTCATCTTGATGAAAGAAATTGTAGCGATCAGCCGCATATAATAAAGTTGACACGTGCAATACAGATGCTAGAGAGGTTTTTAGAACTCAGGCGGCAATGGAAGCTATTTTTGAGGAAACTGTCAGGTAGACTCATTAAGACGCCTTCTAAGGTTGCAATTAGATTTTATTAGCCTCAATAGCCCTCGCAATGAGTCATAAAAACCCCGAATTTCTAACGGCCCAAGTCGATGGTAGGGGAACTCCGCAAAGGCAAAGGGCCCGTTACCTAACGATGCACACCACGTGTTGAGGGTGTGCGGCCGATGGAAATTTCGTTACAGTGCGATTCACCAGAAGGGGAGTGCAAAGACTAAAAGTGTATAAAAGAGTAGACATACTCGAATCTTGAGCTCACTCCTCGTGAAACGGTCAGGTCCTCTTGAATAAATGTGGTGAAAAACTCCGTCCGGTATACGATTCATTCATACTGAACACCAAAACCTTCCCTAAAAAATAATAGTAACATTTTATGCCATTTTGGAACTCTACCTGGTACTCTAAAATTATGTCTGCGGCAGTAATGTATTCATAACTGCGTAGAAAATTGACTAAATGCTCCAGCGGAAAATTACACCAATATAATAAATCACGGAATTTTCATAATGTTCTGATATCAATTCTGCACCGGCAACAATTAACCATTTGTAGCTTCTTCGAACTTTACTCTCGTACACTAATATATGAATATTTTTATCTCATTTTATTTTGGGCAGCAATATGACAGAAGTATCTTATTCGGTTTTGCATTCTTTATAAACAAGGATGTTATTAATTTTTATTTAAAAATCAGAGAAAATTCCATTTTTAAGACAATTTCCTTTGTTTTTTTAGTTTCTGACTTCGTTTTATAGCAATAAAGGGTGTTTGAAAACAAAACTGAGTTCAAGGCTGTGAAAGTAGTGGTTCTACATTCTACAAGATAAGTGGAGGTAGAATGTTGTAAGATGTTTTTAAAGGAAGTTTGCAAGGGTTCAAACATCGATAATTGTTATGACACGCATAGATATTTCTGAGGAAAGACGGTTAGACCTCGGGATACTTTTACAAGGGTCTCGAGGAGGCCTGTATATTTTCTATACACGCAACATTTAAGGCCTAATCTTCAAGTGTTAGCCATCGCGTAATACGTGAGGGTTAGAGTCCCTAACGCAGACCCCTTGAGCCATCAGTTTGGGGACTCTCAATAAACATAGTTCGACACACGACTCGGACAAGGCGACTCGTCTTCCGAGTAAAATGTGGAAGTTGGAAAATTTAGCTTTTCCAAGGAAGCATTGTTCCCAAACTTGATAGTCCTCGCTCTCGTGGGACAAGGGGTAAGAAACCGCCCGCACGCGCTGGCCACTTGGGCCCCTTTTTTCGTCACGCTGCTTTGGGGTTTGGCAATCGTCACTTGCTGTCTATGCACCTACTCTACGCGTTTAGCTTGGGGTGGGGGCTTCCTCCAACACCAACAGGGGTTGCATAAAAATGACTCCTCCCTCAAGTCAAGCAGCAAATGAGACATCTTTCCCCCAAAATTAGGACCATCTCCCACTCTTTTTCGAAGTCACCACCGAGGTGAAGAGTGAACAGACTCCAGGGCAGAAAAGCAGACACAAAATTGTTCTCAAAGAAGACTCTAAAGGATATAGCATAACCAGTTCGAAATAGAAAATGTACATAGTTGTTATCGAATAAACGAAAAGTTGTTACCAAGGGAAGGTGTCGAGCCATTAATTCAAAGAGATACACGCAGAACCTCTCCTTACCATTGTGGTAAACTGCACGACATAACAATAATTTTTCAGTTCTAATTGTACTGTGTATCTTTATGCAAAAAAATCTATCTAGCAAGAGAAGTTATCAAACCCGTAAATTCAACACATTTAGAAACTTTGCACACAAATAGAGTAAGTTATGCCTAATACAATCCTATTCTTTTACGTGTTATGTACTTCTCGCATTAAAGGAGTGGAATCAGGGGTGGAAATAAACAGTTCCCTGCGAGCAAGCAACAAATTACGACTTGTCGTGTCGAACCTCCGAGCCTCCTTACAATTCTATACCATTTAACTTCGACTTATGCCTTTTTTCTCTATTTTTAAGCATTTTAAAGTTATATCTGATCTCCATAGCTTGGGACACTTTACATACGAAAAAACATACAAATGCTTAAATATTAATTTCATTAATACATATTGTTGCAATTTTATAAATAAATTTGATATTGATAATTTTCATTTGCACAAACTGAAAATAAATGTTTTCTTAAGTACTGCTGTCGAAATAGACTTTCAATTTAATCATTATACTTATATAACCACATAAAAAAATTGTATTACAAAAATCGTTAACAGATGTGGAAGGAAGGTGCCCGGAGGTAAACACAATAATACTATACAACTTTCGTTTCAACTATTTTTAATATCATTTGTTGTTCTTGAGCTATTTCGCGAAAAAAATAAACCGAAATTTTTTTAAGGTCTGATTTCACCCCTTTAATACGACAGGTAGCACGTCAAAAAATAGGATTGTATTAGGCATAATTTACTGTAGTTATATGCAAAATTTCATAATTTTTTGAATTTACGGGTTTGATAACATCCCTATTTCGTCTCTTATTAGCTTCAATAAATCGAAAATAATAGAATAATACTCCTAGATTCTTCACCCATTCGATATTCTCATAAAAGTATAATTACAATGGAGTGATCCCTTACTTTTCTGAAGTAGTACATTACACTAATAGCAAACGTATGTGTTTAGGGCAAAATTGCAAAACAAAAGTAGATAGATAAAGAAATGAATTTATTATTATCCTATTTCTAGTGGAACAGGGCGATGGAAGAGTTTATATTCGATAAGTGTAACCGCGATAGAACAGTTCATGAAAATAACAATTCTAAGTAAACAAGCACTTTAAAAGAGACGATAGAACGGGTGAGAATTGCTCGGTAGAAATATTGCAAGGGGGTTGAACGATGTCGACACAAGACAAGATAGAGCGAGAATAGTTGCCTTTGATTAATGCGAGACGCCTCTTGTAGGGAAAGTTAGTTCACGTTCCACATGAAAACACTTTGAGACTCGAATACAACAGAGTTTGAAGAATAAAGCGTTAAAAAGTTTTTCCTTTCTTGATATTTGCTTCTTCCCATGAAAATCATGCATTAAAATACAAAATTTTATAGATGATATTGAACTACAATAATGCATGTTGATCAATACAAAAAAGGACTTCTTTAAAAATTGGAGACAATAAATATTTTAATACAACATTAAATATTGATCAAGATCAATATAGAAAATGATTTCTGTACTTAACATTTATTTCTATTGTATTATTTCTCAAATAACGTAGTATAAGGGACTATCCCCCCCCCCACATGTATGTACGTTACTAAAAGAAAATATTCGTTAAACCATTTACCAACATTTATTTATATACAGAATTATGCAATTACTGCAATCCTAATCTGTGAGAATTTAGCACAATTGGTTTGCTAGATAAAGTGAAACATTACAAAAATTGCAATTGGTCGAAATTTTAGGGAAAATACTAACAGTTGTATTTTGCAACTTTCTTATGTAGACTTATATTGAAAATTTAGAAAGTACGATTTGTAGATCTGTATGAATTATACATATTCTAAGAATTTCATCAAAATCAGTCAACGTTACATTGAGAAGGCCAAAATTCTGGGACTTTAACCCTTAAGCTTTCATCGTTAAACGTTTGTAGATTATTGCAACGTTGACCGATTTAGATGAAATATTCAGAATATTTGTAATTGATACTGTCTAGAATTGGTGGAACATTGTCATTTTTGAGTTCTTTATTGGTATGCTTGACCCTAAGAATTTATTACCGACTTGGGTACGGCTGAAACGTAAGTGTCCTGTTTCGAAATGGGAAAACAGACCAGCCGTACCCCACTCAATGACAATTGACGCATCGCAGACCCACACTCAACGGAAAGGCGTCTCCATTTTCGGGGAAAGATCGTTGAAACAAGGAATCTTTGTGCAGCATCCTCCGAGGCTCCGTGAGAAAATGAAACCACGGACTCAGTAGGCGTTGCACAGTTTTTGGATTACGCCCCAAACTGGCGATTCGTCCCCTGATTACCAAAGAAATGATCTCTTCCCCAGCTTTGGTAGGGAATTCCAGAAGGACTAGTATTCAGAATGCTAAGAACGCTACGAACGCTACGAACGATAAGAACGCTACGAACGCATAGAACGCTACGATCCTTCACTAGGTTTAGAACATTTGAACATTTATAACCTTTTGCCCAGAACTTGACATAGAACTTTGGACGTTCTCAATTTTTTTTTATTGGACTTGTTGTTACGCACTTTTAGAACGGTTTCCACACAAATCAGCGCCATTAGTTAACGTTCGCAACATTGGTCCTTCGAGCCGGATAAACTTTTACATCTCGAAACGTTGGTACTGTAGGAATAGTTTAAGGAAACTCCTACGTTCCAGGTGTGATCTCCCCCTCTCCCTCTCCCCCTCCCTATCCCTCTCCCCCTCTCTCTACCGACTGACACAACATCCCTCGCATTCGTCCCTTTTATCCAAGTCCCATTTTCATTGTTTCTCTCTCGCACTCTCATTCTCTCTCTATCAGTTTCACATCCATTTGGAAAACCCAAACAATCACGTACGCCCTGCGCTTGGCGCCCCTAACACTCTTCTTTCACACTTCACCTAAGCAGACTTTCTTTCACGCAGAGCCCAAACACGTTGGCGCCACGATATCGCGTCCACAGTCACTCTAAACAATAACTCTAATACAGTGTCTCATTCATAACCCTACAGTACTTCGTGTCGGGAATTTTGAACTTTGAATTTTATTGTGACTGAAGTGGTGCGCGCCCTAGCATAAAAAAAACTATTTCATCGAATTCAGGACTGTAATTTGGTATCAATGAACCTGTCGTGTGCGTGCAACTCTCATCACGACCATTTGGAAAGGACATTTGTTTTACAACATCTGTACGGCCACTACCTGCTGTTGGAGCCATTGAAGACCATAAGAGAATTGGCCACTTGCTGTTTCTGGGACCTCCTGCTACCTGCTAGAGGGTGCATTTACCTACGGACCTTTCGCGCGTGCCATCCAAAGCCTGCACACCTGTGATGGGAAATCTCTGGCGGAGAGGGGACTACTGACCCAGAAATCACTTCCATCTTTACGTAAGTCCGTTTCATACATTACTCTGCCTGTGTCGGTAAATCAGTAACGATGGCTTCCTCGAAAGATTTGCATAACGAACGCAAGGTCGTTCAAAGCCAAGGTAACTCGCTTTGGGAATTATTTTCAATCATACCAAAGTGGAGACGAAACACTAGAATTAGAAGAAAGATTTAACCGATTTCTACCATAGCACGATAAGTTTGACGAGGTGCAGAGTCAGATAGAACTTCTTTCCGTGAACGTGGGCGATGATCAAGTACATGAAGCCGAAAGGAAAAATTTTGAAAAATCATATTTTACTACTGTAACCGCGGTAAAGACGAAACTTTAAGATACGCGAGAAACCCCATCATCACAATTCAGAACACCAGCTTCAATGTCACAAATAGAACCACAATTACCAATAAAATTAAAATTTTACTTATAAAATTACCACTATTTGATGGAACTTATGATGGGTGGATTAAATTTAGAGACACATTCGAGTCGCTTATCCACACCAACGTTGACATTAACAATATCCAAAAATTCCATTATTTGAATTGTACCTTGAAGGGCGAAGCAGCAAGGATTGCACTGTCCAACAAAATCAAACTTTTTTCGAGTTTTGCAATACCTGTTGGGTGATTCTTATACACTTTGTCATCCTAAAACCGAATCTGAAAGTAGAATTGCTCCATCACGCAACGTTTTCGAAAAATTTTGGTTTTTTGTAAAAATGCGGATTTTGATACAAAATGACGTGTTACGCAAAAACTAAACACGCGAGAAAGTTAAAATTTGAGTCAAGAGATAGAGGGGACTCTCCTCTACATACTCATATAGTCACTTATATTTTTATGTACTTTGTAATAGTTGTAAATGGTTGTTAAAGTTTGAAAATGTGCCGACGCGGATACTTTGTACGCTATATTTTTGTATTTATGTGAAAAATCCTTTATCCAGCAGGAATTTACTACACAGGAATGCATTCTACAGACATTTCTGGTAAAGAAACCATTGCAGCCTTTTCTCGACTCGCTAGGGCCGTCGCTATGCATAGTCGACGTTAGTACCATTCAAGTATGTCTTTGCTTACTATGTTTAATTACATACATTTCTTTTTTGTCTTTTTGGGTGCCAATCATTACATAAAATTATAAAAATACGAGTTATATTCACATTCCATTGTGGAAGTGCTTAATAAAGAAAATTAACAGCAGCAATGCGGTGACTGGAAAATTTTATTTTCAGTAATTGTTGTCTTATCTTTATAATTGTAATACCAATGGACATTCGAGATTCTTTCGATTAAAATAAGTCCAAACACGATGTAAATGGGACTCTTTGTATTG
>CM052139.1:13216476-13258081 GCA_028454255.1 Halictus ligatus | reverse complement strand
TACCAATGGACATTCGAGATTCTTTCGATTAAAATAAGTCCAAACACAATGTAAATGGGACTCTTTGTATTGATTTAAGTACATAATTAAGACATGGATTGCTCCATATTAAATCGATAAAATGTCGCGGAAGTGTATAAATCAGCCAGACTGTTTTTGTTATATTGAATGACGAAATTATTTTAAAATCAAAACAAGGAATACAATTCCAGCATTAGTCTTTCATCAAAATATTTCACCAGTGGAAAAAAGTTACAAAGGAAAGGACTTATATACGATACTTGCTGATTACTGTTGGACACTTATTATTGAAAAACGGGATACCAGAAACAAGCATCAAGCAAGGCGGAAACAAACACAAAGACAAAAAAGAAATGTATGTAATTAAGCATAGTAAGCAAAGACATACTTGAGTGGTACCAACGTCGACTACGCATAGCGACGGCCCTGGCGAGTCGAGAAAAGGCTGCAATGGCCGTCTGGCGCGAACGCGTCGCGCACACGCTGTCAGTTAATATTTTCTTAATCTTCTCGTATACTAAGGGAACCAAATACTTTTCGTGAATGGTTTCTTTACCAGAAATGTCTGTAGAATGCATTCCTGTATAGTAAATTCCTGCTGGATAAAGGATTTTTCACATAAATACAAAAATATAGCGTACAAAGTACCCGCGTCGGCACATTTTTAAACTTTAACAACCATTTACAACTATTACGAAGTACCTAAAAATATAATTGACTATATGAATATGTAGAGGAGAGTTCCCTCTATCTCCTGACTCAAGTTTGAACTTTCTCGCGTGTTTAGTTTTTGCGTAACACGTCATTTTGTATCAAAATCCGGCATTTTTACAAAAACCAAAATTTTTCGAAAACGTTGCGTGATGGAGCAATTCTACTTTCAGATTCGGTTTTAGGATGACAAAGTGTATAAGAATCACCCAACAGGTATTGCAAAACGATTTTGCTGTTGGACAGTGTTATAAAATCACTGGGAATTTCCGATGATAATTACACATTAGCGTGGACAGCTTTAAAGAATAGGTACGAGGATCCACAGATTCTCATACGTCATCATACAAAGGCACTTTTTGATCTGGAATGTATCACAAAGACTTCTGCAACCTCATTATGCCAATTGATTTATGACTGTAACAATCATCTTTCGTCGTTAAATTCATTAGGAGAACCAATGGACACATGGGATACCTTAATTATCCACTAGTTAACCACAAAATTGGATGGATTTACTAAATGGGAATGGGAAAAACGAATGGTTGGCATTACAGGTAAATCATCATTGAAATATGTGAGATTTTTTGGCGGGACAAGCAAGATACCTCGAACAATCAACAACGAAGAAGGGAAACACCTTAAGATTTCCACTAAGAATCGAAGGAAATGCGACTGCGCGTTTCAATAAAAATACAGTTGCATGTGTAGGTGTCTCTAAATACAAGTGTAAATTTTGTAACCAGGATCATGCCATTTTTATGTATGAAAAATTCCGAGAACTATCTCCCTCAGAACGAATCAGTTATGCGGCAAGGGCTAGCATTTGTTTCAATTGTCTACACTTAGGCCACAAAAATATAAAATGTACTCGCAGTGGATGTAGAAAATGTCAAAAGACACACCATATATTATTACGTTTAGATAAAGCCGAACCAACATTGGAATCGAAAATGGATAAGCCAACAACGTCTAGTAATAGTGCAATTAGTTTGGCACAAACGAATTTTTCCGCTATACATCAACATTCGCATGTTGTACTAGGTACAGCACTAGTACTAGTAGAAGATAATTTTGGAAAAATGTATGAATGCATAGCGTTGTTGGATCCTGCATCACAAGCAAATTTTATTACCTCACATTTTTTCAAGAAACTAAATTTATGTTTCACACCGATAAATGAAATAATTTCGGGTATAGAACAGCAAATTGGAAATATTTCACAGAAAACCACAATTAAATTACATCCGCGACAATTTCGCGAAAATTTCTCAATAGATAAGTCAAAAATTGTATTTCTACATGACCAGAAACTGGCAGATCCAGATTTTGATATAACACGAGAAATTGACTTGTTACTTAGCGGTGAATTGTTTTGGGTACTTGTAAACACTTCATACCGTAGAACGGATGTAGCGGATCCTCTCTTCAGATATACCAAATTAGGATAGATTTTTGCTGGAGAACTGAACGTATTTAACATTCCAAATCAACAAAGGAAATCTAAATTCATCTGTAATGTAGTATCAAGTAATACCTTGCTGTCGGAAATGAAAAGGTTTATAACGCATCGTCAACTTTAAAGCAAGATGAATGCGAAAGGCATTATCAAAACACAACTACGCGTGATAAAACCGGAAGATACATTGTACATATTCCGTTTAATGACAAATTAGGATATTTAGGAAATTCAAAATGGTTAGCAGAGAAACGATTTTATAATTTAGAAAGGAAGTTAGAGAAACAACCAATCGTAAAACGAGATTACATAGCCTTTATGCAAGAATGTGAATCTCTTGGTCACATGACTGAAATTTCGCCTCCAGGCGAGACAAATGAACCAAATTACTATCTTCCACACCATACAGTAATAAAATTGGACAGTACATCCACCAAACTTCGTGTTGTTTTTGATGGATCTCTTAATGATACCCAACGAATTGGCCCAACTATTCAGGACGAATTGTTTTCCATTTTGTTAAGATTTCGGAAATACAAATATGTTATTTCTGCTGACATAAAAAAAAAGTACAAACAAATTGTGGTTATATCTTCTCAACGGAAATGCCAACGAATTTTGTGGAGAAGCGATGCCTCGTTACCGCTAATTTTGCGAACGTTAACTAATGGCGCTGATTTGTATGAAAACCGCTCTAAACGTGCGTAATAATAAGTTTAATAAAAACAATTGAGATCGTATGCCAAGTTCTAGGCAAAAGGTTATAAATGTAAAAATTCTAAACCTTCTAAACCTAGTGAAGGATCGTAGCGTTCTATGCGTTCTTAGCGTTCTTAGCGTTCTTAGCGTTCTTAGCGTTCTTAGCGTTCTTAGCGTTCGTAGCGTTCATAGCGTTCTTAGCTTTCTGAATCCTAGTCCTTCTGGAATTCCCTACCAAAGCTCGGGAAGAGATCATTTCTTTGGTAGGGATTATCAGGGGACGAATCACCAGTTTGGGGCGTAATCCAAAAACTGTGCAACGCCTACTGAGTCCGTGGTTTCATTTTCTCACGGAGCTTCGGAGGATGCTGCACAAAGATTCCTTGTTTCAAAGATCTTTCCCCGAAATTGGTGTCGCCTATCCGCTGAGTGTGGGCCTGCGATGCGTCAATTGTCATTGAGTGGGGTACGGCTGGTCTGTTTTCCCATTTCGAAACAGGACACTTACCTTTCAGCCGTACCAAGTCCGTAATGAATTCTTAGGGTCAAGCATTCCAATACAGAACTCAAAAATGACAGTGTTCCACTCGATCGCAGCGCAGATCCAGACACGATGTCTAGACAATTCTAGACAGATACAGACGTACAAAACGTACTTTTTAAATTTTTAATATAAGCTCGCATAAAAAAGTTGCAAAATACAACTTTTAGTATTTTCTCTGCAATTTTGACAAATTGCAATTGTAATAAAAAATTTTTCACGTTATGTAACGAACCAACTGTTCTAACTTGTCGAAAAATTTAAGTAGTATAGTCCAATATTGACAATGTTATGCGATTTTTAAGAGCGTCCGAATATTAGTGGGAGTCACTGTATGTTATAAAAACAGCACGTGTACAGCGGTGTTTGAACAGATAGTATTTTGTTTTCATAGGCACTCAAGTAACATGAAAATGAAACACAATTGAAGCGATTCCTTTAAAACGATTAAAGGTCAATGCATATCTCGCAGGCCCGGCCGGCCGGCTCAACATTACAACCCTGGTTTTGGCCCTAGCGTTTACTAGCGGCAACCGTGTCAGACTTTGGAACCGAATTTCTTCTCTTGCCTCTCGGGCCTTTTCCAGATGGTCTTTCGAGAGCGCGTTGACAGTTCCCTGCTTTGCGTGGCACAAAAAAAAAATGTTTTTAGGGGCTCCACAGCTCCTTGGGTAAACTATCCGTATCTCTCCTTTACAACACCATGGAAAAAGGAAACGTTCCTGGTACTTAGTGAAACAGCATCGCACATCCTTCTATGTATTTTATCATACGCAAATTATACAAATAAAATTCTTCTTAAATAATTTATCATGTTACAAGCAAATGTAATTTCTTTATAAAAAATGTATCTTATCATCTTTGTTCTGTAAATTCTCCCACCGGATATAAAGTGTAAAAAAATTTTAAAAATATGGTCGTATTCTACGATTCTTCCTGTTTGAAATTCCGTTTTTTAATTCGCGGAGCATCAAAAATTGCAAATATTGGGTACTTGAAACTGTTATAACAATATATTAGATTGGAGGAAAAGTTCTGCCGTATTTTAAAGAAAACAATTGAATCAATTTATAAAAATACGTGTTTAATATTATTCAATGATATAATTTCCATTATTTGTAAGGACTTGTTGCCATCTTTCAGGTAACCTGTGCATTCTTATTTCCCAATGATTCAATAGCAACATGTGTTTTTGATTTACAGGAAAAATTACCTGCTTATTTAAAATATGACAGAAGTTTCGAAAAACATAACAATAGATACTATTTTTACTAAGATATTCCCGTGTGATTAACTCCATGATATTCGACGTAAGCTGTGGGTTATAGGAGTGGGCTAAGATATTAAACTGTTACCGCCCGCTACTACACGATTGTAGGGGGTAACAAAACGCCATTTCGTATGAGTTCGAAGTGGTGACATTGTATTGGTTCAGAGTGGAAGAGGCAGGCCTCGTTTCACACGCATTTTCGGTTGAATTCGAAATATTGGCTACAGCGGTCACGCATACTGTGCATCGTGACGGCCTTCAAAAATTGGGCCAACAGCCGCGGCAGAGATGGGGATAGGCATACCTACGATAGACTCGGTTTGTTCAGGTACCGTCCCCCGGCGCTGCTCTGTATGGAGCGGTTTAAGACAGATCATTACTATTGAGCTGGAAGTCGGCACAGTCGAACAGCATCTGTTTACTGTAAAGTTATTTGTGGACCCCGACCTCTTCGACGAATGTAAAAATGCTACACCCGAGAAATTTAAAAACGGTAACCACGAGGAACACTGAAATGTTCTAATTAACAGCTTTTGAAATTAATAATGACGAATTGTTTCACCACACAGATTGTCATATGATATTCTTTCTTTTTCGTTAGCGTAGTAATAAATTGTTATTTTGTTTGTTATAACGTTTAAATTCCTTAACAAGGTATTCCACATCCATTACCACGAGGAACTCTGAAAAGTTCTGGTTGATAGCGTTTTAAATAAATACAGCATGTTCATTCTGTCTTCGTACGGCTCTACATTGGTCAGCGAACCCCTGGGGTTCTGGTAGCAAAGGACACGCTGTGCCTTTGTTCCGAGCCTCTCGAACCCTCTCAAGTGGCTGTCCCGGACCCCAAAATGCTTATAAACTGGGAAAAAGCGGCAGGCTCGCCGACCTGTGAGATATGCATTGACCTTAACTCGTGACGGCATTCGACGTAGTGTTATAGTGTATAGTATAGTATATAGTGTATAGTTATGTTGGAAAACGAATATAACATACCCTAAAGAAGAAGAGAGGATAGACATTTTCTTGTTGCGAGAAAAACATTGTCGTCATACATCGAAAGAAAAAACTGTATAATCATTGTGGTGCCTGTCCTACGTTTCCCTAAGTGTTTGTACGTGGAATTTCGTTTCTATGCCAATACTATCGTCCACCGATCTATTTTTTGGAGCATGAACGGTCCATGGACTCCGACCCTGAAGTGTTAACTGTTTGAGTCCCGCGATCGCGCTGCTGAGATTTTGTGTCGAAAAGTCCCAGTACATTTCGAACGCTATGGACAATGGAACGCTGACAGTGCAGTCACTGACTGTCGAAGTAGCGCGCTCAACTTTACTGACGCACTTACATCACATAGCTGTTTTTTTAAATGTAAATAATACAATTAAATATTTGTTATTTCATTGTTATCGCGCCGCTTAGGCCTCTTCGCAATCGATAAAGACAAGCTATCGCGCTGTTCGGCGTTTTTCGACCATGTTTTCTCAATGACCCCTGGGACTCAAACGGTTAATATCCAATTGTGTGTCCAATCGAGGCGAACAGATTCGAAACAGCTTGACCCCTAGTAGGCATTCGGTTGCGTCCTGAAAACTGCTATTGAGCAAGGTGGCAAGTAGCACCAAAGAGGTATTCCGTCGATATGTTTCGACGTTCCGCTAGACAGCGTATTCAGCAGACGGGGAGAAATAGGACAAACGAGAACCGAGGTAGCTCTTGTTTTAATTCCAGGCCCTGGGCATCCTTTGCATACTCACAAGTTTTGCGCCGCATGGCAGCCCGTTGTTATGCTAAGACTGCGAAGGTGGCCTGGTTGGCTTTTAGCATATTCTGACGATATTTCCGCTAGTGCCGTATCTACGGAACTTCCGGTAGTACTGTTGCTCGCAAAGTCTCCCCTCTTTCACCCTGCCTGTTCTGCTTCCTTCTTCCTTCAGTTTCCCGCGTGTTTGTATTATTATCTTTAATTACACTGTCCAACAAAATCAAATTTTTCCAAATAATTCCAGCATTAGTCTTTCATCAAAATATTTCACCAATGGAAAAACGTTACAAAGGAAAAGACTTATATGCGATGCTTGCTGATTACTGTTGGACACTTATTATTGAAAAACGGGATACCAGGAACAAGCATCAAGCAAGGCGGAAACAAACACAAAGACAAAAAAGAAATGTATGTAATTAAGCATAGTAAGCATAGACATATTTGAGTGGTACCAACGTCGACTACGCATAGCGACGGCCCTGGCGAGTCGAGAAAAGGCTGCAATGGCCGTCTGGCGCGAACGCGTCGCGCACACGCTGTCAATGACTATTTTCTTAAGGGGGCCGGCAGGCATTTGACCTTGACTGTCACGCCAATTCTCGAACGGTCCTCGAACGGTCAGTAGGGAAAACTAATTGTGGAATGGTTAAAATTTTTTTTGTGGAACTACGTCGCGTCTACGACATATCGGTAAAGAAGAATATATGAAATGCCGACTTGAGTATTAGCGGAAGAGAGAAACGAAAATTGAGAGAGAAAGCTAGCGACTAGACATGGTTGCCACATATAATCCTTCGCCTCACTGTTGCCATGTCACCAAATCCATAAATGTACAAGCGTTTCGAGAAACTGATTTCTGCCTCGTGAGCACGATTCAGCCCACCAACACATGCAGCCATGTTAACACATACATTGCCACGGGCGCGTAGCTATATTCCGGACTCGTTGTCACATTACCTGTGCAGTTTTTCGCTAATATCTCTGAAATGAAACTCGAATGGCGGTCACGTGTATGCAAAGGCTAAGGAAATCATTTGATTTATATTAAATTGAATCAGTTTATTCTTAACATTATAATAATTTTATACATATTACCAGGACTTCTTGAAAATGAGCTGGAATTTACTTCTTGTCAGAAAGAAAATTAAATTCAAATCACATTGCAGCCCTTTTTATGCCACGAAGCGCATAAATGTAATAACACATGTGTATTATTATATATATGTATATTTATATATGTCTCATATTACGATATTATAAATTATATATATCGTCTGTGTCATGCTGTATCTTTCTAGACTACAAAAATTGGTGTAGCACGACGGTAGTGCGCCAAGCTTTCACCCCGACGACCAGGGTTCAAATTCTGCCCACTAACGCATTTTTTAAAATTTGATTATGTTTTATCATGATGTAATTATATTTTCAATCGATTAAATTTCACGCATAAAATTGCATTCTGAATTATAAATATCATGTATATATTTACTATATAACAGGATTACTTACTATTATTATATATTATTATTTATATAATAAATATATATTAAATCTTATAAACATCCTTTTCCGGATTTCGAACAAGTTACTATTACGTTTGTGTGATGTGACATAAGTTCATCCACCTTCTCTTGAACAAGTGCGGTCTTTTCTCTCTTATATGATATTATCCTTCCGAACGTTGAATGATACTGACATCCTGCCTAATCCGTAATTAGAATTGTAAGGTGATATATTTTATTACTTTCCGATAATTTGCGGCGGTCTGCTATATTTTATCAAAATGAAATCTTTACTAAAAATTGCGTTGGTCGTCAGTATTTGAACACTGGTCGTCCGGCTGAAAACTTAGCACGCTGCATTCGCGCCAAACTGATTCTTCTTGTACCATACAACAGGCGTGCGAAGCAAGCCTGGCGTTACGAGATGCGTAGCAAGAGTCAGAAACTTTTTCAAATTGCCGCTTCAATGTTGCAAGGAGCAGTTTATAAATGGTCAATTGTCTTTCTCAAAGGTTCAATCTACGTCTGTATAGAGACCAAATTTCGAATTTCAACCTCATCGTTGAGAAATTTACAATATTCGGCAGCATACATATCTTACATACGTAAACCTGTACTACCGATCTGCATTATCGACCGTATTCTATCGCAACGTACAGTGTCTGCCGCGGAAGGACCGTGGCGCTACTAAGCGGAACCGCAAAATTGTGATTTTTTTCTATACATTTTACATCTTAAATAAGCAAGTAAACAATTAAAAATGCATACCACCGTGTTTGTACATATCTTTGTTACGTCTGTATAGAGCCTTTTTTCGATACGAACACTAAATCTCTCCAAATTAAGAGAAACTCTCAGCGGCGGCCATCTTGTGACGTCATACTTGCTTCAGAATTCGAATTTTCTGCCGAATATTGTAAATTACTCCACGATGAGGTAGAAATTCGCAATTTGGGCTCTGTACAGACGTACATTGGTCTTTTAGGAAACACAATTGACCACTTCTAAACTGCTCATTGCAATATTGAAGCCGTAGTTTGTATAGATTTTGACCCGTGCATACGTATATGGATTTCAAACCATGACAGTCAAGGTCAAATACCTGCCGGCCCCCTTAATCTTCTCGTATACTAAGGAAACCAAATACTTTTCGTGAATGGTTTCTTTACCAGAAATGTCTATAGAATGTATTCCTGTATTGTAAATTCCCGCTGGATAAAGGATTTTTCACATAAATACAAAAATAGAGCGTACCCGCGTCGGCTCATTTTCAAACTTTAACAACCATTTACAACTATTAGGAAGTAAATAAAAATATAATTGACTATATGAATATGTAGAGGAGAGTTCCCTCTATCTCCTGACTTAAATTTGAACTTCCTCGTGTGTTTAGTTTTTGCGTAACACGTCATTTTGTATCAAAATCCGGCATTTTTACAAAAACCAAAATTTGTCGAAAACATTGCGCGATGGAGCAATTCTACTTTGAGATTTGGTTTTAGGATGACAAAGTGTATAAGAATCACCCAACAGGTATTGCAAAACGATTTTGGTGTTGGACAGTGTTACCTACCACTAGGTTCGTTGTGTCTTCCGTGTTCTCCTGCGTTCAATTTCATCAACCGGGCTCGACTCTGTTTGCGATTCGATTGCTGATCCAGGAAACATGGGCAGCTGTGATTAGTATACTGTGTCTGTTTTTATACGAAATCAAGATAAATGAACTGCGTAGACATACTTTGTTTTTTCTTAATCTTTCGAACGAGTTGAAAACAGTGCAATAGTATATTTCGAAATTCTTCAAAGGACATTCAAGGGGCCAAGGGTTTTGAATGCCATTTTTTTACCAATCTCCACGAATTTTTTGCATTGGTGGCATTAATGGTTAGATTATTATCATTTTTAGCACTTATAACATTGGATGGATCCATAGTATATACATAGATGATCCCTTTTCAAACCCCCATCAGTTCCTGAAATACCATCTTTCACGTTCCATACGCGCTGCCCACGAAATTTTTGAACACAAGTTGTATTTTAACCATTTAACTGTAATTGACGAGTAACTCGTCAATCCGAAACTCTATTGCGGTGCAGTTAACGTTAATGAATTGTTAAATTCTGATCGAATAAAAAGGTAATTCTTTCTCATTTAGCTTTACAAGGGCTTTGGCTTTTATAATAGCCGCATTTGGCCTGCGTTCGATGTGTACATTCGTCATTGCTTGATTTTAATTCCGCGCCGTGAGGGATTTTTAAAATTAAATTCCACAGTTAACTGGTTAAGAACATAAAAGTGCTAGAACATACAAAGAATTTACCTTCTTACGACGTTGCCAGAGGGAATGCTCTTGGACACTAGAATTTGCATAAAGATCTCCGCAGTCTACTAATGAGTAAACGGTACTGGTGAGACTCAATCCTAAAACCACGGGAACTGACCTGTCTGCAACTTGTTGCGACGCGGTGTCTCGATGGGATCGCATACCTATCTAGTCTTACCTTGCGCCGGTCTCTTGAAATTAATTAAAATGTGAAGATAGCATAACCCAAGTACTACTGCATAGGGAAAAGGAGATCATTAGAAACATTTGAATAAATTCTACGAGAGAAAATATAAATAAGTTTAACATAAGTTTAAGTTTAATTTAGACTCAATTCAATTCACAAGAGTTATAATTAAACAATTTCTATTTCTACGGTACACGAAAGTATGTTTTATTTATTAGACACATTGATGTATAGTTTATAGACGATTAAAAATCATAAAAAATTGTGATTTTACCAGTTTTAATCGTTTGTAACCAATTGCAACATTAAACAATTTTGATGAAATTTACAGCATGCATTGGGTTGGTGCAAAAATAATTGCTATCTTTGTTCTTGAATTTAGAGTTAATATTGTGCTTTATTTCCTCTTAGAAATATTTTTTGATAATATGATTTAATAATAGCAAAGTAAACGTAAACTTCTTACCTCTGTATACACCCCAGCCAGCCAAATTCGCTTTGAGTAAATTTTAATCAATGTTTGTAATTGTACTTTGCGAACAAATGGCGGTCATTTTGGTGCCAAGACCATGCTTGGAGCAGAATTTGGTCCCTATTTGCTATGAATTTGCCGACCAAAACTTGTTGACAAATGGAGTGCTATGCCGATAGAGATGGGCCACACTTTGAGGTCAAAGTTTGCATTCTAGGACAAATTGAGGCAAAATGAGGGAAGAGAGCCCTCGTGTAGAGGGTAGATCAGGCATATTAAGAAATATCAGAGTAAACTTTGCTGTAGAAGAGGAAACGGAGTTTTATTTAAACTTCTAAATTGTATAAATTTATGTTTCTTGTATTTTCAATAGTTTAGGTCTGTTTTCCCTCCTACAACAAGGTTTAGTTAGATTTTACCCCATGTTTACTCTAAGAGCAAGGTTAGGTTCGCTCTTAGTGCGACCGACCTGCCCTCTACACTAGTCTGCCCTCGCTTTGCCCTGGTTTTGCCATCGAATACCGCCTGAAACTTTGCACTCAAATTTGAGTCACATGTCGAACCAGATGGATTGCAATTTGTAGACAAATTTTCGTGGCAAATTCACAGCAAGTCAAGAGCAGATTGTTTATTGGGCAATTATTTGAGTTTTGAAAAAAGAACTCTTCTTTCAAAATAATAAAACTTTAATTAACAATTATTGCTAAGACAAGAGCATTGATAATTGTATAAATTAATTTTTTTCTTTCGAATTTATCACTGAGATCCACAAAAAAGTAGAACTGGTATTTTAGTTTTGCCACAGAAATGATACGGGAAAGAAAAATCGAATTATGTCGATAGTTTTGAAAAAATATGGTGATTAATGTAAACGGTAAGTGATATAGTTCGTGCTTCTCGAAATAAATTTTGTTCTTTGTTAATTAAAAAAAAAGGTTGAAAATGTATTGTGATAAAAGGTGAACTATTATATTG
Source organism: Halictus ligatus (assembly GCA_028454255.1). Classification (NCBI taxonomy): domain Eukaryota; kingdom Metazoa; phylum Arthropoda; class Insecta; order Hymenoptera; family Halictidae; genus Halictus; species Halictus ligatus. The sequence goes on along the minus strand of CM052139.1, from coordinate 13,246,155 downwards.
AATAGGTAAACTATGAGTATTATGATGTTTAAACGTTTTTAATAAGATACAGAATAAAAACGTAAATAAATTATAATTATAATTATTAACTGTGTGTGTAGTCATGAAATAGACAGCGGATTTTATGCGTTTATGACAAAAGTGAGTAGGTGCAACTCGAAAGAATACAAAGATTGAATGAATTTAATTTTCATTTCTTTTTTCAAATATTGTTATCAGCTTTCTAAACTTATTAAAAAAGGAACGAAATTTCTGCTTGGCACCAGACTATAGTAATTTATGAAACTTAAACTGCTGAAATTCGCAATTATTTTTGCATCAACCCAATACATAGTTTATATGAATCTACAAAACATATTTTTTAAATGTTAGTTACAGATTCAGATAGACATGTTTTAATACTTTTAAACAAATCCTTCTAACTTTGCAAAAAACTTGAAGTGCAATTAGAATAAAGTTATTCTGATTTAAAGCGTGTATGTTTAAGTGTGTGTGTCACTGTATGTTCAATCGTTAGCGTAACACCACAAGAACAAAAGTTCTCTTAATCCAAAATTGTGAGTTTAGGTTCCTCCTGGTAATTGATTTTCGTAACGTTACGTAATTTGACTTGACCACTGTTGATCCTTGTGAATTTACAGGAATCAAATCATTGTCTTACTGTCTTGGCATTTTGCACGTTTATCCTAATATGTTCTTCACTTAAGGTTAGTTTTAGTGGCAGCTTTGTCAGCTGTTTAATTGCCGATAATTTCTGCGTGTTTCGAAATTCATGGAAGATAGATAATCTCACCATCGTTGTTCAGTTCAATATTAGTTTATTGAATATCGGACAACAGAGTACTAACGAGACATCGTACTAATAGAAACAAGTGACCGAACGTGGAGTAGTACAACTAATCTGGAATATTGCTATTTGCAAGAATCATACAAATGAACGTTTGTCAATCGAATACAGACTATTTCATTCGTTCTTTTCGATACTGTACATATTGAAATGCGTCAGTCAAACCAACATTAGTGACGTGACAGCAACGTTTCATTTTGCTACTTCTCCGATGTCGTTAAAAGTATATTTTGACGTATTTCTCGAATTTAATACTATTTTACTGTGCTTACTGTCATTACTTTTTTCTGTTTATTACTGGTATATGAATATAAGTATCTTTAATCAACGGTTTTCTGGTAGTTTTAAAGAAAAGAATATTTTCCTCGGGACATCGTGTTTTTAACTTCGTGAGATTTCAAATATGGACACTCAGTGGTGGTTGAATTAAGAAAAATTTCAGTTACAATTTTCTCTTCCAGGTTATTTCATTAGGTATCAGGTTGCTTTCTAGCATGAGAAAATGACTCCCAAAATGAATAGTAGGGGGCGAAGAAAATATGGCTGATGCTGAAAACTGATTCGAGAAAACTATATATTTATTTATTTATTTATTATTGCTTTAAACTAAGATAATAACTGGAAATCATGACTTCATAACCGAAACCTTAGTTGATGAAAAGGCTAGAATTGTTCTTGTGTGTTTTCTATGAAAATATGTCTTGTTTTACTGTTAATCTATATTAAAAGTTATTTATGTGTTAGAATGATAAAAACTGGACCCACAAAATTCTTATTTCTTATGATAGATTTTGAAATAATTGACATTCGAAAATCAAAATGGGGGGTATTCCACATCTAACTACTTTCCTCTAATTGTACCGACACTTATCGGCTTAATATCCGCAGCGACCTAGAACGAAATATCCGGCGTAATTGCGAGACAAAAATTTCCGGTCAGCTCCGAAAGTGTCATCTTTCTTCGTCGAAATTTGCATTCAAACTAGTCTAACTTCACCTCTAGCTCCCTCAGGTATTCAGAAAAAGTGCGGATAACGTGGTAAAGTTCTACGCAGCCAGCGATGAAGAAGCTGAACGAGGCAATGTGAAGCCGGCACCGTAAGCTTGCAGTCATTAACATGGCAATAGCGATTGTTACGGTGCAACGGCCCGCTGCCATGGTGGGACGACAACTTTGTCCTCGACGATGGCTGTGGCTGCGAGGACGAAGAACTTGTACACCCTGGGGAATACATTAAACGCAATCTCCACCTTCGTCCTGGAAAATAACGCCGCCGCCTTCCCTGTCCATTCTCCACCAGAGTTTGGACGTTTCGAATTAATCTGGGTTTTAGAAGTTGTTCGTTCACCCCACCAAAGGCGTATCTTAATTACCAACTGAAATAAGGATGCTCTATTAGAATCGGAAAGTGTGATAAAAAATTTGCGTGCGTGCGTGCACGCGCGCGCGCGCGCGTGTGTGTGTGTGTGTGAGAGAGAGAGAGCGCTTGTGTGTATGTACCGGTTAAGAAGAATCTGAAAGGATATAGAGGAAACAATAGAGAATAGTATGAAAGAGAGAGATGGAATGAGTGAGGAGTGGAGAAACGGAAAAAGAAGCGAGACGAGGAAGCATTGTGCGCGGGTTTTGTATGAGATTGAATGTGACCAAGGATGAGAGTGCACGTGTTATAGCTTTGTTGTATATTTGTTATTAATATAACCAAAAGGTAAAACAAAAGAGTTAATATTAATTTAGTAAACAAAAATCCCCAACAATAAGTACAGACCAAAATGCATTTCAAGCGGATCGAAACGTGTATTGAGTAGACTGCAGATTTTATGCACTTATTGAGTAACAGTAGAAATATTAAAAGAATTCACGAATATGAATATAATTTTTTCGACTTGATAGATTTATTAAAGAAGGAAGGCAATTTCTTACATGACACTTGTCCGTTAGAATTTATGCAGAAACCTTTTATTTTGCATAAAAATCTGCAGTCTAGTGATGAAAGCTTTGCTCCATACAAAACTGAACTGCGTGGAACTGAATTTTAATGCAGTTCATTTTCAGTGCTACTTCATAGTAACTAACAGCAAGAAAACGTATCTTAATTACTGACCGTACTAAAAACGGTTTAAATGGAACTAAATGAGCGACGGAAAGTCTATTCGATATGGAACGAAATTGCACGCTATTCAATTTTCAATGAAGTATCATACCTCCACTGTGATCTTAATTCATAGCAACCAATGGCCAAGAAAATAAAATTGTTCCTGATTTTCGTTTGCGTGCACCCACGTACAAGAATGTAAATTTTCACGGTGTTCCGGAGTCTAGTTGCAACTTTGACATAATTGAGCCGTTGCTAGAACCTTGCCAACATTTTCACTGGCCGAGTAGAACGCGTTCATATTAACGAAAAATTTAATTTACTTTTCAACATCATAAACATTTGGCGGCGAATTTTTGTTGTTGGCCAAAGCCTAGTACAAAAAATTGCACGCATAGAGTACTAACACTATCTCCCATTATTCTGTGTACGTTCGGAAACAACAAGAGCATAACTCAATATTTCAAAATAAACCGATCACATTGCAGGTCCGTGTTTATTAAAACATTTTTTCTTCTTTTCCGATACCTGTTACTATGTAGTTATCTCGAAAAAATTGTATTTCTGACGATTTTGCAAAGTCACATTTCTCGATGCGTGTGCGTAAACGAAAAATTGAATAAAAGTCTCTCGTATATTCATTTAATTGGAAAATATTATCAGAAATTTGTTAGTATTCGTTTATGTTTTTCTTGCACTGTAATTTATACATTAACAATATTATTGAAGTATGTGATTATGGATCTGCGGATTATTGTAACCAGAATTTTGGAACATATTTATCCCTTTACAGTCTACTATAATTAATAAAGTATTGAATAATTTTAAACGTCAAAAGGCTATAATACTTTATTTTTGAGTACCAGTATTTCCTAAAAATCGATTGAACCAGTTTTCCAAATTGAATAGAAAAGAACGCAACATGATTGAAATAGTAACAAGAAAATACATTTGGTTATTTTCAATATCTTTTTCCATTTATTATCAAAGTACAGAATTACAATCAATCAATTATAAAATCGTCGACTATAAGCGGACAACTATATTTAATAACAGACTTAGTTGCTATGAGCCACAACTACATCATTATAAGTGGAACATATTTATGGTTGTAACCGAACATAACTAAAGCTACTGAGATCCATGTTAAATATAAGTTATGAATTTTGATTACCTTTAATATTTTTTCTGTAGGTAACGTGATTTCAAAGAACTTGAAATGACCACTAATCATGAGTTGTTATCGTTCAGTATATTTGCAACTATACAGGGTGAGTCACCTAAGACTTTCATCGAAAATATCTCCGTTGCTTTTAATAATACGAGTCTATGTATTCAGGAAGGAAATGTTTGTTTCAGTGGGGCAATTATTGTGACGGAGATTTTCTTCTCTAGGTCATATTTCCCGATATTTCAAAGTCATCGGCGTAAAATAAATGTAAATAAATAAATGTAATGTAAATAAATTTTTTTTAAATGGAACGACGTATTTTGATTAGTGTAACGTTATAGCTAATGAAAAGACAAATTCAACCATGTATAATGTGTTGACCTTTAAAGGACGTTCGAAGGAATTCAAATAATAATAATCAATAGAAAAATGACTAAAGAATTGCGACCATGTGATTCAAGAATCACGATTTATAAAAACTTGAACGTTAGTAAGTACGTTCTGTTCCATATCAGTAGTATAACTTACCATAGCCGAAAAGACGGGTCGAGCGCCACTGTATGTCCTCTTCCGCATCGATCTCATAAACCCGTCGGCTAATATACCAAGTTTATTCAATTCCAAATAATCAGATGACCGAGTAATAAAAATGATGGAATTTGTTGAAAATTTTGGGGCGAAAGGAGGGAAGCGTAGGGAGGTATATGTATATACATACACGTATAACGGGCGAGTACATGTCGAAGCTAAATATCGAATAGAAATCAGATCAGGACATAGACCCGCAATCCAAATGAGCCAATCTGGCAATGACGCGATCCCGTGACGGTGTTGACGTACAACTACCGTTAAAAACGCATTCTTCCAGCGAGCTCGTTTCGACGATTAAAAAATTTTTATCACCGCTCGACAGGTTTATGCCCGCGCTCATAGAACATACCTGACGGGAAGAGCATTACGATGAAAACCGAATTCTTTATCTGTGTTTGCCGTTCGCGAAGATATTAGGCCTTTTGTTGTGCACAGGATGATATTACGTAAAGATTTAACATTAGTATGGTCTATGCTATTGAAAACTTCAGAAATATATTACTGCATTGCGGATTTGTATAAAAAGCGAACTAATTCATAAAAATTGAGTTTGAATAAAAATTACATATCTTTTATATACTGCTTTCGATTTATTACAGTTGTTAAAGAATTAAAACGTTGTCTATTTAAATCTTGTTTCTTGAAAATGATGTAGAAAATTTTTATTTTACATAAAGATCCGCAGTCTAATTATTATCCGTGAAATTTGTAAATGCTAGTTAAATCGATTTTATGATAGTATTTCATGGATTTGCGAATACAGTAGATGTATTTTGAAAATCTTATTTCGGGAATGGATGCAGATTGTTGAACGTGTTAGAAATATTTTAGAAATGCAAGTGACATTGTAAATGTTAAATAACTTGACAAAAAAAGTATAAATAATTTATAAATAATTTAAAAATGCTACACGTACTGCTGAATTTGTATTCTTACCAAGAAATCAGTATAAAGGTTTTCAAAACTCAAATGTGTAATACGACAATATCAATAAACATTGAAAGTCCGTTGAAATCCGTTTTATATGATAAATATTTTCGTGTAGAATATTTATTAATATGTAAGTTCAGATTTAAGAAAATTACTAACGTATAAAATTTGAATAAAAGGCTATTTGAAGAAATTATATTAACGAATACGTCGTGTCTCTGTAGCATACAGAGATACATCACTACATTAAGTTGTACCTTTGGTATTCGTTTGCTCTGAGCGTCACTTATTCGCAGAATAATGTTGAATGTAATTCAGTATTCTCTTTCGAGCAGTGCATTAAATACAATGAAAATGGAGATTATTTTTCTTTGCGGATCGAAACACGGCCACTTTGCTACTTCAGCTGTTCGTAAAATTGGACCAGAAATGCATAAATAATCGAAATATAAAACATGAAGCTTTCAACTAAAACAGTTTAAATGCAATTGAAAATAGTATGATTTGATAAGAACAATTTTTTAACTCAAATTATTCATACTTTGAATCATTATTTTGCGAAGATGAATCATGTTGATGTAACTACTCTTATCGAAGGAAACAGAGAGTTTATATATGTATTTTATATCATAATTTATACCTTTTCATTGAAACTTATCAGAAAAGTACTCAAGTAGGAAAGAACCAACTCATCACTCTTATAGTTCATTTTGCTTGGTAATTATAACTAGTATTGCATTGCCGAACATATTTGTAATTTGTACTTCAATCGTGTAAACAAATAACAAATGGACATTTATTCATTTACTTCAAATCTAGTCTTCTTTGTTCAGACCAAAGTCATAGAAAATATGTCGTTCATCGTGAACGCTGTTTTTAATAATCTGTCTAACGCAAACGGCTGCACTTTCATCGGAATTTCCCAAAACTACATACATGACAGTAATTAAACTGCAGATATTATACATTTATGATAAAAATAAGTAACTATAATTTAGATTAATTTTAACTAATTTAATGTAACTAAAAATCAGCCCATTCAAACTAATCATATTAATAATTTAGTAAACAAATGAAATAAATTTGAGAATATAAATGTAGCAATTTTAACATACTAAAATCGTTAAAGGAAGAATATAATTGCTATTTGACACCCGTTTTTTGTAATAGATGGAAACAATTTGTATTTTGCATAATGATCGGCAGTCCAAAAATAACAGATACTCAAAATATCATAATAACTAGACAGCGGATTTTATGCATTTATGACAAAAATCGGTAAGTATAAAAATTTAAAGATACTAGATATCATTTATAATCTATTAAACATATTAAGAAAGAAAATATATTTCTACTTCACTCCAGTTTGTTGCAATTTAGGTTGAACATTTTTATTTTACATAAAGATCAACTGTCTAGTGGCATTTCTCAAAAACCTATTTTACTAGACGTATGTTACCCCCTAAAGTATAATACATTATACAAAATTAAATTATTGTTTTTTTTAGACCTATTTGATTTTATAGAATGTTACTCCATAAAATATGATACATTGTACTAAATTAAATTATTTATCTGTTTGAAATGTATTAGTTCTTATGATTTCCTCTTATCTTTGATATTACATTTGAAGAAATGCTAGGGAGAAACATAAAAAAAGATTACTTTTATGTAAATTGGATTTTCATTTAGTGTTTGGAAGGTTATATCTCTAATTCCAGGAGTTAAAACTGTGGGTCGGTTGAAGAGTGCATCGTGATTTCCTTGCTCTGAGATGTAATGTCAGTGGCCTATATTGCAATACCGCCAAATTGCTATTTCGTCAATGCTGATGTAGCGAAGGGATGAATATTCTCGAGATAACATTTACTCAAGATCTTCACGAATGTCATTATGATGTTAGAACTACTATATACTAGTTAAGCCTCCCTACGTCTGCAAACAAAAGTAAACGAACGAGACGTTTTTGTCAAAAATATGTCCAATAATAGTATTTTGTGTTCGCAAATTTCCAGAAAAAAATCTACAATTTTCACTAATTACGAATGATGGCATACCATATCAAAATACATTGTAATTTATAATACACAACATCACTTAATTTTTATCAACGTTTACTTAACTCAAAGAATACAAAGATCACTCATTCCAAATTCGTTGATATACAATTCTTGAAAACATCAAGGTGCTTCTGCAAGAAATTATCCAATCAATTGATTTATTCATGCGCATTCTACAATAAATTTAATAAACGTAATATTGCTCTGATAATGATGCGTTTATTATTAAATTAAATATAACTCATCTGTCTGCAAATGTAAATATTGAATTTCAATGTTGTCAGTGTTTTACGGAAAAAATCTCAATTGAGCGAACTAAAAAATAACAATTGGGGAAGTATTTCCTAATTCTATTTATTAGGTACTGTTAGTTATCTGCTGTTACTAATGTCGTAATAAATAAGTAGCTAACACTGACAATAAATAGAAATATATAGCGATTTTTCTAATTCTCGATCTAACAGGAAAGAATATTGTTCAGTGAATTTTATGAATAGTCAGAAAATAGAGAACAGCATCTGACCGGTTATAAGCGTCGTTTCATTTATCTGACTGCGTTTATTATTTCACGCAGAACCCAACCTTTGAAAGCAACTAGAGAAAACTTGAAAAGAACGAGGTTAAAGAAAGATATTTCCACTTCCCTCCTCCCTCGTTGTCTCGGCATTCGCATTTATGATTTTCACTTTCTATAAATGTTCATCGAGCAGACAAAAGCGTCTTTTCAGACGTAAACGTTAACCTCAATTTTGACAGTATCCGGCGACGAACTTTTGTTGTAGTAGACTGAATCGAGAGTAAGTTTCCACGGGTAAAAAAACGGCTAAACAGAAGAAATATCGTGTCTACTTCTTATTCCGTTCACGAGCCGCTCGCAATCTAGAACAGCGTCGAACCGACATGCTTGAAGAGACCGAAAAATCGAACCCAGGACGCGATAAACTTCTACGGCGAATGCTTCCTTAATGCTTGAGATACACCGCCAGTCTCGAAGTTATATTGCAGGCCTCGTGAAAATAAACTCACCCCTTTCTCACGATTTGCTGCAGCACCGACGGCGCCTGATCCCTGTTCCACCAATCCCGGATCTGTTACTTATCCCTTCCGTGAATTGGACGAGTGCTATCATTTTTATCCACTAGATTGTACCCGGTTCTGTAACGAGTTCTTTGTTCGACTTGCAACTTCTGATTTTAATGACGCACGGAACGTTTCACTCTCGAACACTTCAGAGCGGTACCGTTGATGTCACCAAACCAAAGACTCGAAATTGAGGGGAATACAGTTACCCTCACTCTCTGCCAGTACCGGATTAGTCGCGTAACAATGTGACACGTGCATGATAGACACGATACGCGTCACGTGACCGTGCCGCAGCGGTAGCGTGGCGAAATAGAAGGGGAAGGATCGAGTGGGAGACAAGTCGAGCCGACAGTTCTAGTAGAGGTGCTACATTTTTTGCAGCGTGTCGAACGTAGATAAGGATAACGATTGAAAAAAGAAGGGGAACCGAGGTTAGACGTTTCGGCACTCTGTCTCTCTTGTCTCGATCGTAACTTATATCGCGTTTATAGTATCACTTTAATTAGAAAAACGAAACGAATGCGATGGTAAAAGTTACATAAAAAAAAAGAAAAAATTAGGAAAGTTGCAATCTTTTGCTTCGCTTGCATTAGTGCTAGCCTCACCGATACTCTTTCCTCTGCTAGCTTCGTCATCGAATGTGTTTAACGCTTGACTGGTTCCAACGAGGACACCCCCCCCCCCCTCACCCCGTGGTGGGAATAAAATTTTGACAGTTACGGTAGAGGCCCTTATGATTAAGTTACTGTATATGACTGTATATGGTTAAGTTGTTATAGGTTAAGCGTTTTGAAATGTGATATACAGTCACTCGCAATAGTATTCGGACACTTTCAAACAGGCGATAACAGGCGAACAGTTAGAACAACTAGTTTATTACATGACTACAGTAATATTATCTTAATTTACATTACAATAAGAGAAATCAAAGTAAATAAAGATTCAATTACATCTTCAATTTTTGTATCTCGGAATGAAATTTGTGGTTCTCAATAGCAGATGACACCTCAAAAGATATGTAGGGCTATGGATTCACCCTTAGCACTCGAATGGCGACTACAAGGCGCTACTAAAAATTGCTGTCTCATTATTCAAAATATTTTTTACATTATTAAATTTGTATGTATTTCATAAATTACTAAACATTTCAGTACTGACCTAAAAATGAAACTTCGCGAGATAACTCGTCTGTGGCACAGCGCAAGCAACATTGCGTCGCGAGATAACTCGTCTGCGGCACAGCGCAAGCAACATTGCGTCGCGAGATAACTCGTCCGTGGTTATCGTACGCACGGTATTTCTGATACCGATATACTCGATATAGTCGATAACTGAGTAGGTCTAGTATCAAAACCTAAATGTCATCATTTACTTTAAAAAGTTCGCCCCTTATATGCACTGCTTAGCAATCTCCACATGATTATAAAATCAGTGAATAAACAGCCGCACCGAGCTAACGTGTATTTATGTTATCACGAAGCATGTTGTATAAACAAAATTCAATATAAGGGTGTCCCAAAAATGGTGTACTGCCTTGAAAGGGATAATTCCCGAGATCATTTGATGAAACTTTTTCCTTTTCGAAAATGTTCTCTGCTGCTTTATTAAGGAATTATTAACGAAAAATGGCTCATCCACAGCGCCCGCTGATCGTGGCGTTGGCATTGACCGAGTCAGAATCCACCTGCTGCATCCATGTTCTGGTTGGTCAGTGTTTTTCGCTAATAACTCCTTAACAAAGCCGCGGGAAACATTTTCACACAGGAAAAAGTTAGTTCAAACGGCGTCAGCAATCACCCTTTCCATGGAAACAAAAGATTTTTAGGACACTCTGCAGTAGTGGAAACAGTTCGTTGCGAATATCAGAAAACTAAAAGTGACCGCCAAAAAGTTTAAAGGGAAATATTGTTCAGAATGGTGACCTTGACAACATATTTCAAGGTCATTGAAATCGACGAGGAAATAGCTCATATACAAGTTTACTAACTAATGAAATATCTATTATCAGAAACAAACAATTAATTCTGTACATCTTTTAATTAATCAAAGGGTCCAGCGGTGTGTGTAGTTGGCTGCTATTCTGTTACGTGCATGCGGGTGCTGAGACTTTCTTCTTTGATCTTATGATGACTATACTACTTTAATGCAGTCCTTTATCCTCTTTCGATTAATGTAAATACTTAAAATTGCAGTTTGAATAATCATCAAATGTTCAAATAAGAGCATAGTAATAATAATTGCGAATATATATTATTGTGCATAATTATTAGCGAATAACAATCAAAATTGATTTGTTATACGGGGTCATTCGATCGCCAAAGAAAAATTTTCTCTTGCCATAATTTCCTCAACAATTATGTACAATAATTACAAATTGCAGAAAGAGTCGCAGTGTAGAGAACAGTTCTGTTTCATCATTCGCAGAAGCACGATGTCCACAAAATGAGAACAGTTAAGGTAATGAAGTCGAGAAGATCCTGCGCGGAAAATTCCAAAGAAAATGGAAATGTAAGAATCGCATGTTGGTAGAGCCACAAACGAATTGACATTATGGGAAGTTGTTCACGTGTAAAATGATTTGAAAACATCAAAAGAACAGCTGAGGAGGAACAACGGCTTATTTAAATTTTAAGCAAGAGAAACAGATGAACCAGTGCACCTGAAATAATAACAGAAATTAATAACACCAGAAACGAAACAATTTCTGTACCTACAGTAAAAAGGAAACTGGCAGATGATGGCATTTATGGTAACACAACCACTAATTAACTGTTATTGAAAAGATAAAATCAGACAAACGAGCTTTAATGATTATATCAAAAATCGACATTGCGTTGGTGAGACAAAATTTGTAACGCGATGAGTACATAAGAACTAATTATTACTGTGTAATGGATTTATGCTCATCGTTATGTAATTAAATGATTACGTGGTACCTAAAGGTGAAAGTCAGTCTACTCTGGTATGGGGTCCTTTTAGCATTAGTATGTCAGAATTGCTATTTTAAATTTTCATTTGTATTAATGAGATACAGGTTAAACTTCACCTACGCAACCCATAAATTTTTAAATTTTTGTTCTAAATATATGCATAAGCCTGTACAATTGTACATCTTGACGAGAAAATGTCAAAACCAAAGTTTTGGCGAGGAATTCACTGGTTTCAAAGTTATGCGTGTTTAAACCACCATTTAACCACCAACTATCTTCGCCAACGATATACCACCATTATGTTCAATGTTATATGTTATTTTCGTTTAAGGAGGTACAATATTTTTGGATTTTAATCTCTCACTATCATACAATAAAATTGCGTGTCCTCTGATAACTTTCAAATGAGAAAAGAACTCACGGTATAAACTAAACTAGAAAACATAATCAGTGGAAAAAAAGATTATAACCGGAACGAAGTTCACGGTAATAATTCGGGGCTCGTCTTGTCAGTGGATTCGCATAGATAACTGGAAACCCGTAATTACCTGTCCGATACAAAATCGATGTCAAAGCGAAAAGACTAGATAGCGACAGTGTAGCGGACGTGATCGAAAACAAGCATCGGCCGAGAGTTCACGGTAACTGGATGCGCAATTTGTTATTCCTACAGGTAAACCTTGGGTCAAACCTGTTACTGTAAAATCCTCTGATTTTTCGTTACAGGATTACCGATACATTTTTAACAGCTAAGTGCGGAACGAAATCTTTCGGTATTATATATTTCCCATTTTTGTACAAAACGTTATGCGACTGTATAGAAAGTGTGGGAACACGATGGAGACGAACAAGAAGAACATTTTATAAGATCGTTTAAAAAACAAGCTTTCTATGTAAAAATTAATTTTCAATGAAAGATAATACAAGGATGCACATCTCTATAAGAAAGTAATATTTACCTTGCAATGTAAGATTATAAAACGTCTAAAATGCACGTGTTTAAAAAGTCTAAAGGGGGCCGGCTGGTCGACTCTGTGTAACCACACACATGCATGAAATCCATATACGTATATGAACTTGCAAGGGTCAAAATCTTGACAAATTGACGCTTCAATATTGCAATGAGCAGTTTAAAAGTGGTCACTTGTGTTTCCTAAAAGTCCAATTTAGATCTGTCGAGAGCCCAAATTGCGAATTTCCACCTGATCGTGGAGTAATTTGTAATATTCGGCCGAAATCTCGCTTTCTGAAGCAAGGATGACGTCACAAGATGGCGGAACGCCTCACGACTGGCAGTATGCTGCCGAATATTGCAAATTACTCCACGATCAGGTAGAAATTCGCATATTGGGCTCTGGACAGACCTAGATCGGACTTTTAGGAAACACAAGTGACCACTTTTAAACTGCTCATTGCAATATTGAAGCGTCAATTTGTCAAGATTTTGACCCTTGCAAGTTCATATACGTATATGGATTTCATGTATGTGTGTGGTTACGCAGAGTCGACCAGCCGGCCCCCTTAAGAATACCGTTTTGAAAAGTGAATCGGGAGACTTTTTTGAAAAGGTAGAACAATTAGTTTACTCTAGATGACGCAAAAAAAATTTTGGGAAACTTTGCACGGAGCTGTGAAGAATGACTGAAGGTTGTTTTTTGCAAGTCTTCTATGTGGTTCTGTATTGAAAATTTAAAAACTGTGATTTGTAGATATGTGTCAAATAGTAAAATAAATAATGTAGGAATATTTTATAGAACTCCTACGTACTGGGTGCGGCATAACGGGTGAAATGATTTAGGGCGTCGGTCTCAATAAAACACTTCATTCAATAACAACAACAACAACTCGCTCTACTAGCTGACTCTCTCTACCGACTATCGACTGCTAACTAACGACTCTCAACTTCCGACTCTCCAACTCACAACTGACGACTAACTGACATTCTTCGCATTCGTCCCTTTTATAATAATGCCCTCTCTCATCCTTCCTCTCTCGCAATCTCATTCTCTCTTTATCAGTTTCTCATCCATTCGGAAAACTCAAGCAGTCACGTACGCTCTGCGCTCGGCGCCCCTAGCCACTTCACTCTTGTCACCAGGCCCAAACACTCTTCTTTCGCACCTCGGCCCAAACAGACTTTCGTTCACGCTGGACCCAAACACGTCGGCGCCACAATATCGCGTCCACAGTCTCTCTAAACAATCACTCTAGCACAAAGTCTCATTCATACCCCTACAATAATTAGTTTTATATAGCAAAAGAAACTGTCAATTTTATTACCTGGTATTAGAAAAAAGTGTCTATATCTTTTCATTGCGATATGTATGCATTATAGTGTAGTACATTAGAACAAAGTATAACAAGGGTACCTCACGTATTTGATCCAGAGTGCATCTTTAAAATAGTGAAAGGTATACGAAATTATGTACAACAAAATGTAATTGTTTAAAAAATGTTACTCTGGAGTACAAATTCAGTTTCGAAAATGATGGACAAAAGAGAATTAAGTATATGACTTATTGTTAAGTTGAACATAAAATATTTTCACAAATTAAATACACATTGATTTTCAACAATAAGTAAATGCAAACCAATAAATTTCACAACTTTCAAATTATCTATACTGCCACTCGTCAGCTGTTGAAAATGGAACAGTATGACAAAGCCAGTGAATTTCGTTATATCAATCACTGTAATCCGTGTCAGACGTTAAAGAATGAAGACACTTTTCGGCTACTTTTTCTTTACCTTAGGAGATCCCACTATGGATCTCTCGTTCCCTTTCCATTTACCTTTTTGTTTCTTCATCTACGAAAGAAGCTTCAATTGGTACTATGGATTACGCTACCATCATCGGCGACCTCAAACCGTTCCATTCTTACCAAAACGCTTCTTCCCGAAGTTTTCGTCACCCTTCATTTATTATATAAATTCGATCGCTTTAGTCGACTGCTCGTAACTTATCAACGTCAGACATCGTTCTCTTCGATTAATCAGCTGACGACGACAACGTGTGGTTTTCAGAAAATGAAAACCTTTGAACTACCACTTTAATTAATGTCAGTAAATATTTGACTCAATTAGTATTACTCGTTTTTATAATTTTAAAATGCTTTAATAGGATTATAAACAAATGCTTTTATAAAACATATTTTAAAAACATATTGGTCGTTTACTGCAATAATGACATAAGGTGGGTCCAAAATGTAGTTAGACACTACATTTCCGGTTTCTGAAAAATTTTTGACATATGAATTGTTTTAATTTCGTAAAAAGAAATAGAACAACCATAAGCATTGACTCACTTTAAAGCTTAAAGCCTGTATTTTTTCAAAGCAGTGTTCATTTTCGTCCAAGATATTCTCGCATGATGCAGTAGGTGGGAAACTAGAGACCCGTGTTTCCTTTCGAAAATGCTGTAAATTCACGTCTCCAAGAACTTTCAAAAATTTTTATCGTAAATATAACTGCCATAAATGTGACAATTGAAGCCTCATCTTTTCAACGACTCCTTAATAATTGATGTACGATTTTTTCCACTGTTTCATGGAGCAAAAATGACGAACAAATTCGGTCGGGTCAAGCTCTCATGATGTACCTTAGAAAGTATTCTTTTCTTGTTTAATATTCTATCCCCTATTCTTCTTTTGAAGTTGTCTGCTCGACACCGCTTAGTGCCATAACGAGAGTATATGTCATATTCTATCCTTTTTCAACGGAAGATATCGCTGCACGGCCGATCGCTTTATGGCATTCCGGACATCTTTACGAAACCCATAAACTCTCTGTCCACTCAACCCTCATCCACAATACGTCAGAAGCCGTGCCGAAAAAATTTTTCAAGGTTTTCACAGACGTTTGAATGTATAGCATTTTCGACAAAGAAACGCGTCTTCAGTTTCTCGTATGCCACATCAGGAAAAAATCTTAGAATAAAATTAACGATAGATTATGAAATTAGAAGTTTCTAGCTTTAAAATAAGACCAAACTTATTATTACACCATCATTTTTTACGAAATTATCACATTTTTCGAGGATCGGGTATTTAGTGTTGAAATACTTTTTGGATCCACTGTAGCTAAAAAGGCACGATTTTAAGAAAATACTCTACCATTCAAAAGATTGGAAGCGATTATAATTTTTAGTTAAATAAGTCCTTTCTATCTCAAATAAAACTATTTTCATAACCTTGCATTTTATTTTAAATATAAGACTACTATTTTATTCTTTTTTTTTCAAACAGATATAATTTTTCTAGTGCGCAGGACCATGTTTTTTTAAATAAAATTAATACATAGAATTCCAAAAATAGCTTAAAACGTTATCAAAAAGGTGGTCATTTTAACAAAGCAAACTTTCAGAAATAATGTAATACAAACTAAATAATAAGTTAAATATTTAAAAAATACCTATTTTTTAAAGAGCTCTTCACATACAGGAAATCGGGAAATTAATTAGCCTTACAGAAATGTAATTTACATAATATTGTTTTGTAAGAGATCGTAAATCACGGAGCAGTATCTGATTAATAGTAATTAATAAACGAGTCACGCTTTGAACTTATTGTTAGTTAATGACATTGACCCATAGTACAATTGACCCATAGTAATTCATAAAGTGATTTGTCTGTTGCACAGGAATTGGTGGATTCTAATTAATTTGTATCGTTCCGATCGCAATCATCAAAATAATCTATTCTACAAGTGCATCATTTACATTTTTAATTAAGTTGTAAACCGTGAAAAATTACCAGTTATGATTGGCCAGGTACGAATGATCTAAAATGTCGCTGAAAGTAAGTTCTGCATTAATCAGCAAATTTTAGAGTTCACGGTCATGTCAAGGTCGTGCTATTAAACATGGATGAATGCACAATAATGTTTGCTATAACGTACAACAACAAAAAATGTGTGTATATACGTAAAAAACACGAGTGACCTTGAAAAAACGATTAAAAAATTACAATTTATAAAAAACAATTCTTCCATCTGATTCGTCTTTTGAAACCATTTAGATTTTTTGTACTTTCAGGGGTAGAGGAGATATTTAGGTGTCCTGTTTTAGACGAAACACCTTGTATTTCTTGAGAATTGGACACGTTACAATTTTTAAGTGAATTGATTAGCAAAAGATTGATTAGAAAGCATTGTGCAAAATAAAATGTTTCTACATCAATTGTAAGGTACAGAAAAATAAATAAAAAACATCTATCAGTAAAAATTAATGTCTATTAAAATGAATACAGATACAGACATTCTTAAATTATTTTAATCTCTTTATACTATTTTAAATTGCACTCATTATTTTTTGTCATAAGTGCATAATTTACATCCTTATCGTCTATTTGTTTTTAGAGCTCTATTTCTTGTTTTCGACTCATTCAATAAACGAAATTCGTTACTTTAAGCAAGAAAAATAAACTCGTTCAGTGAAAAATATATTAAAATATTGAATATAAACGATAAGAACGAATTTATTATAATAAAAATAATACTAAATAAAGTATCACTTTTGACAAGATTAAATTTGAAAATTTTACAGTTCGGACACGTTTGAACACTGCAATTCACAAGAGCTATTTCTTTCTTTGAAAGGAGGTTATAGTAGGCAATATATTATAGACATAGTTATTAAATTATTAGGGCCACAGTACGAAAATTATATTTTTTAAATACATAATGAATAATGTTCTTTTCAGGACTGCTAAGTACGTGTGATTTTAAACATAAGTACTTCCTACAAAAATAATAAGAATTCCTTGTAATTACTCAACTTGTGCGATTGGTGTCAATTTGGTACAGAACTCTCCTTGAGAAATTAGTAACCATGTTCTGGGATTTCAGCACAGTAATTGTTTAATACTAAATGTGAGATTCATTTACGCGGGTTATACGGATGCTAGGGAACCTTGGCTTATGACTATTTGAGCTTGCGTGAACAGATCGGAGGTGCCAATGCTAGTTAGACTCTCGACAAACCTAGTTAGGTCGTAACAGTGGGTATAACTGATTAATGCATACTTCGTCGTTCACGACTACGCATGTGTTCGATTGGCTAGAACAAAGTGACGAAAGCAATGGCACTATCGAGTACAGAACTGCTCCCTGCGGTGATATGCATGAAAATTCTCCGCGTACCTTACACATAACTACATCCGAGCAATTACCAAGGTCATGAAGTATGCAGATGTAACGGAGATATTAGTAAAGCCATGGGATAGTACCATTGCGTGTGCAAGGCGCATCTAACATGGAGGTCAAAACCAAAATTCTAATTCCATTACGCTAACCAGTTAGTATAGCACACAACTTGAGTGGGATGTGTCTTCTCAAACTTAACAGTATTCAACGATCTTAACCTGATGTCTTAATTCCTATCCAACAGAATGTAACTACTATCGTTCTATCATTGTGACAAAGAAATGTCCCTATATTATATTGTACTATTTCTCTGGAATTAACATATCAGTTTAGAGGTAAAATGCTATGTGAAAGACCTACCTCCCATCACTTTAACTTTAATATACGGGGAGGACCATTTAAACGGGAACACCCCATCTCTATTATTGATGATTTTATTAGAAAAAGTAAGGGCAAAGTTATACTATTTTAATAGGTAGCAATAAGGTTTTTTTAGTCAAGGCCATCTTTTTCAGAAATTTTAAGGCCATCGAAGTACCCTTGAAATAATGCAACTTTATGCTGAGAATTTTTCCCATAAAATCATTAATAACAGAGATGTTTAATTGTTCCCATGGCCTGTCCTGTATATTATGAAAGATACCTTCTTGGGTGTCCTACAGAAAATTTTTGCTGTCGCTCGCGAAATTATATTTACAAGTAGAAAGCTATAATAATTTCCAAAAATGAAATATACTCATTTTTCATAACAACAAATGCAAAGTTTTCGCATCCTTCTTTACTGGTTCTGCAGATGTCTAATATTGATTCTACTTCTTCTTTTGTTACTATAATTTCAAAATATTTGACAAGCTTTTGAAATTAGGTGTTTAGTACCTTTGCTATCATCTCGGTTTTCGTTGACTTCAAACTAGCTTGTACACCAGTTGTCTAAAGGGTTGAACGCTCCCAGTTGAGGGTATTCGCTTCTCGGTACAAATGGAATATTAGTTTTCTCCAAATGTTCAACTTTTAGAGTTCTACCTTCTCGGTTCATTGTTTGAACGATGTAAACTGGAATTACTGTCTGGGTAACTTCGAAATAATACTAAGCTCTCAGAAAAACAAATTCTTTTCTTCAATTTTTGTATACGAAAAATTAAAAATCAATTTTGCAAACATATTGATATTGGTAAATATTGTTAGTACGGTTACTGACAAGAGAGATCAAAGTAAATATTACAGTAGCAAATATTTATATTCGTTGCCAATATTCTACATATGAGCCAATCATTTATCAAATCAAGTAAGTCCATGCTATATAAAGTAGAGAAAACTTAAAAGAATGATAAAACAATTAAAAAAATAATAAAATTATCAAAACGATAAACTGATAGAATTCAAAGAACTTAAAGATGCTGTTATCTTATGTTAATGTAACTCGTGTATCTTAAAATCAATGCCAACTATTTCTATGCCGCATAAAAATCCGCAATCTGACCATATATCATACATTACGATTTTGACCATTTAATTTATGGTGTTCGTATCGAGATAATAATGTCCACAGGATTTACTACATAACATTTATTATAATGACTAAATAATATAGACAAGTACAATGAACTTTGAAGTAGGCATCGATCATGTACTTAAAAATAAGTGCATCTGTAAAATTATAATCATATACTCAACAAATTAAAAAAGTTATATTAAAATAAAGATGTAGCCGAATGAATAATAAAGTAGTTCTGATGAACGTAATTGCAATTGAAATTACAAGGCGCAAGAATAATTAAACTTTTACATACCATCCTAAACCAAAACCAAGTTTGCGAAAACAAATGGTACCAGCAGAAAAATGCAGAATTTACAATTCGGCGCGTTCTGATGGACAAAGTGTATACTATATTATTGATTGCAGAGTAAGGGTTGTCCTCCGAGCGTTTCGGTTTCAACTTGCTGAATATTTGCTAGCGGCAAACACGCCCCGACGACTACAATCACAACAATTTTCAAGTTCGTGTCTGCCAAAGGAAGCTTTACACCGGGAACTCATTACTAAACCTCGAAGGACGCGTGAGGCAATTGTCGCGATGACCTGCGAGCTTCTTTACACAGAATTCCACTCCCCTTTGTACGCATAGAACTGTGTTAGTTGCAAGACCTATGGCACCGTTTTACCACCCATATGTCAAGGAAGCCTTTGTGGTAAAGGCGACCCAAGTAAAACTGATGTATGTAGATATCGAACATAAATGGAAAACTAGTGTGCGTACGCGTTGATCGTAGTCGCTAACATTAAAATGTTTCTCTATATAGTGTGTGACTGTGATTCCTTACTTTTCAAAACTTCAGTAATCCTCAAGTCTAGATTTGCTTTTGGAATTTCTTTAAATTTTGTTCCCAATAATTCCCTATTATCTTAAGTGTACTATTTCACATCCACTTCAACAGATAGTTCCTCCATATTCAATTGGTATTTATTAAAAACCATTTTCCATACTAATTTTATTCAAAATAGCGAAATACTTATTAAATTTACTATTATAAAATATAATGCATATTTAAACTGGTGAACTATGTAAAAGTGTTGAGTCACATTCAATATAAGAGTACAAAGAGTTAACTGGAGAGGTTAACTTAAAAATTTCCACTTTCTTTTTTTTAAAGAACCACACAACATAACGCAACTATTTTGGCCTACTATAATACAGAAACACATACATTCACATGTACATTCACATATAAGGCTGTGTGGAAATTTGGATAATTTGACCATATGAACCTAGTGTTGCTTATTGTTAATTAATCTTCTCAAAAGTCAGGCAAGTTGAAAGTTTCGAGGTCATACTTCAAGTTTATCCAAGGTTAGCTGGTCAGTTATTAAGAAACAGCTATCCGTTCAATTTACATTCAATCGTTCTTCTTCCACTAGAGTTTTTATCGCGTCCATACTGCGCCTTTCGTTTTTCTGTACTGTGTTTCTATTTTCACATGAATATTTGTGAGTTCGCGAAAACGTTTCGCGAATTCACGAATACGATTTGTCAAACGTTTCGAACCATTCCTGTTGTATCCATGAGCGTTGAATGTGCGTTGTTTGGACGACGATAGTGGACTATATTTTTTTGCAAATAAAAATTTTTAATTGTTAGAAATACAAATTTTTGAGAACGAGCTCCTATCCTAATACATATCTGTACATGTCAAAATTCAGAACAATTACATTATTTTTATATAATTAGGAAAAGGTTTTCATAAACTATATTAGACGTAAGATATTAAGGTGAAACTTCACTTCCGGGACCCATAAATTTTTAACCTTTTTCATATAATCCTGTAGATTTTGACGAGAAAATGTAAAAAATCCAAATTTTAATGTTAGGAATTCACTAGTTCAAAAGTTGTACGTACGTAAAATTGAGTGATTTTAAGCGTTCCTGACTGGTACGACTACCACCATATTGGTATGTACTCAATGTCCTGCGTAGTTTGTCGATCAGAGCTGTTAGGTGGCACAACAAGCACGCAGGTGATGTCGATAATGTAGATTTGTATTATTTACTATGGCTACAAAGAATTTATAATTCCAAAAAAATATTTATTTGCCAAAACTCAGGAATTAACCAGACAAATTGCATACACACCAAAGTACATGCGTATGAAAATATTTACAAGAAGCGACATTTAATTGTTCGTGGCTCGTTATCTTCACGCATCTTTCTGCACTGTAGGACGTAGCAAAATCGTGTTTCTTTTTCATGACTGCAAGTAGGGTTGGAATAGTGACCGAATCTATTTTGGCACGAAACTGGTTTTTGTTCTTCATTACGGACGATAGGCTCCAAAAAATAGATGTGGTATATACGCGACTTGTCACAAGATAGTATACAAGCTAAAGTATCGATGTGGGGATTAAATATTCACAGCAAAAACCGCTAAGCTTTTCACGTGCTGTCGTGTCGCGTCCTGATTATTTATGGTACGAATATTCCGTTGAATACGCGACACCGAGGAAATTGAATGATCGAAAAAAGTTCTTTGACACGCGCATCGCTAGAAAAATAGCTTTTTCCCCTTGATCGTACGTGCATGCTATTACATCAAAGCGATGAATATACATAGACAATTATAAACATATTTAGTCCCCTTCGCTCTAACCTATGACTATTCCGATCAGCTTCGATCTTTCTATTGAACGCGCTGTTGACATCAACGTTTTGCAAGCCATCACGGAATAGATGTTAGAATTGAAAACGGAGTAATATTGCATAATGCTGATTCTAATTTTGTAATACATATACTCGTGCAAAGCTTTGAATTTAATGATTTGCATTTAATTTTCTGTTTCAACTGTTCTAATCGCTCAACTTTAAACACGCATAACTTTTGAACCAGTAAATTCCTCTCCTTAACACTTCGATTTTTGGCATTTTCTTCTCAAGATGTACAGGATTATACAGGGTGAATCACGAATCGTGGTCAATAGAGATTATATATTCTGTTATTACCAGTCCGATCGAAAATATTTTTATCAACATGGTTTCAAGTGAGCTTTAATGTAATTATAGAAAATCATTTGTCAACGCTTTTTTAATGTTTCTTCAAGGTCACCTTGAATTTTTTGCAAATAAACATATATTTTTTACGCCTATCTGTTAAAGGATTTCAAGACGAATTCGGTAAATATCAAAACATAAAAATTAAAAAACTTTGTATTACAAGGAGTATCATATGTTGTTGGCAAATCGAAGTTTGTTCTGACTTCTTGTCTACTTTTTGTAAACATTTCGTTCTGTACGTTGGAACATACATACCTATTAGTAGTCCGAAGCCTGAGCCTCTCAGCCATCAAGGCCTCACGTTGGTACATACCTAAATGATATTTGATCAAGTATGTCATTAGTTGAGATTCTAATGATGAGTTATAGTATCGACGACAAATTGGAGACGATTTTGATCTACGGGGAGTACAGGCGTAATTCGGCGTTATGTATCTCAACAGTTACACGCTGAACGATTTCTCGATAAACGTCACCCTTCGCCATGCATTTTTAAGCGGATCCTTATCATGTATCATTACATGAAGCACTTCATGGAAATGATTTTCATAATCGTGTAATGTTTTGTCAGTGGGCATTACAACAACTCCAGACTGAAATCTTCATTGATTACGACAAGTGGAACGTCAACGACTATGAAGTGTCAATGTATGGTGTGGTATGATTGATAACTGGATAATTGGAATAGTATAAATTGTATAAATGTGGGAGGGATGATTTTACATGAGAAAATAAGTCGAAAATATAGAATAAATTTTTTTCCTTTGAATTTCAAAATCCGTGAAAACCGCGTGCCTAGCGTTCTTAAGAAGTAGAATTAGTAGGTCATGAACAGACGCGTCAAATGAAAAAGTTTCTTCTACATTTTCACATGTAGAATCACCTCCTCCACATTTAGACTGTCTTGGGGCACCATATATATATATATATGTTATGTCCTGAAACAGTTGACAACTGTTTCGTGAAAAATGCATTTAAAGTTTCAAGTATTGCACTAGAGTGTATAACAAGATGCTTAAGTATCATGTAATACAAAAAGAAGGAAATGGGGAGACTCCTTAAGAGGACAAACAATTTTCAATCTTTTGCACATCCTCTGTTATTTTTTTTTTTTTTTTTTAGGAGAAGCGTGTCTATATTTTCCAGTGTCAAATGATTCATTAGTTCAATAGATCAAGTATTATGAGGTAAATATGTGCGTATTCATGTAGAGCAAGCTCTGCTTGCCTAACATTGTTCTATCGCAGAGTAGTGTGCTATGCTGCGATAGTAACAAGCATAATCAACCGCTCAGTAGGTTCAACAAGCGATATTCAGCATATATTAATTATAGGTCCATCCCCCCTTCTGTGTCGTCTCGATTCGATTGCCTGCATAAATTCTGCTCCATGATAATGATAGCGTCGGTCTCTGAATTCAACTATTCAGATAATTTGTCTTCTGCAAAACATAATTCACTGATTTTGATTAGAGTAGTGAGAGATATTATACAACCATCGCGTGCGGATTACTGTCTTCAAAAGCTGTTTACACACACAATAATCTGACAAAAAACAACGATGATTCAGAATTAATTGCAAGAAAAGCGGAATTCAATAATTTCGTAGAACAATTTAATTTTATAACAAAACAGAGAATATATTTAGACGTAATAGAGCGTGATTTCCAGATTATTCTGAAAATTATTTTATAGAAGCTATCCTGGCACTTTTAAACAATACCTCGAATTCGCATAGATGTAATGTAAAATTAAACTTAGTCAATGAATGAATCGTGAACATCTATACCTAATACATAAAATAAATGCAATAATATAAAATCAGTATAATAGAATTATATTAGTATCCTAATAAAAAGCCTTTTATTGAATAAGAAATTGTTCAAGATGACAATAAAGAAGTAACTTAATGTAAGGTCAACAACATTATCCAGTTAAAAATACATAGTTTACTGACATCTTATTTCAACTTCTTTATACAACATGTCTCCTAATGTAAAGAAAAAGGAAAAGTCAAAGGAAAAATGTTTTACTGTTTTTACAGACGTTTCAATTTGTAACATTTTGGACTAAAAAAGTGACTTCAGTTTCCCAGTTGCTGTATCATGCGAAAATATTATAGATAAAAATGAGATTAGATTAGATTAAAATGAGTCCAGGTATATTGTCGTCCTATATTTTTGAACGTAAATTATCACAGTTCGAACACCGACAGTTTCTCGAGAATGGAAACTTTGCATACTCAAATACTTTTTGGATTCATTGCGAGAGGAAAAACAACTTTCTTCAAGTATACGTGCACTGAATAAAAGAAAAGAAATTTTGCGATATTGAATATAGATTTTTCCCCAGTTAAGTGTTAATGTAATTTTAACATGTCCCGTAGGCGAATATTTTTGCTCGAAACAGTTTCTCAAATTCTCTGCGTCATCGTTGGGAAGTAGGAAGGAAAATGGTGGAAGATACACGATTCGCGGAGAGAGAGAGAGAGAGAGAGAGAGAAAAGAGGGGGGAGAGAGAGAGAGAGAGATAGGGGAGAGCACATCTCTCCCAAAGGCCACTACCACGAGAAATATTTTTCACCTTAGCAGCTATCAAAGCCAGACGCCTCCTTTCCGATTCTAAGGCTTCGGCGTTGGCCTCGTGCATCCTTAGAATCGGCAAAGCTCGCCAGATTCAATGGGAGGGCACAAAGTAACGGAAATCGTTAACTTTGATGCCAATTTTCAGAGTTTCGTGAGGTTAAAAAGAGTGAACGATATAACGTCTCCTCCCCTTCCTCTTCGAGTTTTTTCCGCGAAATACCGCAAAAACTTTCGAACACTACGGATTCCCACTGTTTATACAAAGGATCGT
This sequence comes from Halictus ligatus, assembly GCA_028454255.1. NCBI lineage: Eukaryota > Metazoa > Arthropoda > Insecta > Hymenoptera > Halictidae > Halictus > Halictus ligatus. The sequence continues at coordinate 13,220,908 of CM052139.1, read as the reverse complement.
TTATTTTCTTTTCCGTTGTGTCACGTCCTCTTTCGTTATACACGCTCGGTCCATCTGGTTTCATGGGACTCTACCGTTTCAAAAATATCTTTTTTGAATCTGGAATTGGACATAAGTTCCCATTCAAGAGCTGTTTGACGACTAAAAGTGTTATATATGTATTTCTGTCGAGGTTGAGCGACGTGCGTTGCTTGTGGAAAGTAAATTGCCTCGTTTCCATGAATGTAAAACTCGAAAGGATGAGTTAATGATTCAATTGTTCCGCCATTTTTCTATGTAAGCCCTCCCACGGTAAATTATGGCACGGTTCATATACTAGAAAGAAAATATTTTTCGCATACAAGACAATGAAACTATTATTGCACCCGTTTACTCGTCATGCCGCGAACAAAATTTGCTCTTGATTTCTTTAAAGATGCTTCAATTTGATAGCAATTGGTGTGACTAGATTCAAAATCATTAGGTATAATACGTTACAAGCATTCCTTATTTTTAGGTTGTGTGCATATTACATAAACGTAATGATTTCACTATTTGCATTAGAATTAGAATTTCGTGTATAATTTTCCTGCTTCCGAGTAGCAGTAATTGATGTTAGAAATTACATGATGTTAAATACTGTATTTGTACACAGATTTTATTGAAATAATGAGATTCATAGAATTTTATGTTTAAGTTTCCTTTTGTAGGTGAAATGTATGATGTTAAGGGCTCGGGATGGTCACGTGACTTTTTAATTAATAATTTCTATTCACTGCCTTCAGACACAAACTTAAGATCCGTCTTGGTCTTGATCCGACGGGTTTTAAGTCTGTGACTAAACTTGCCACATTTTTTGCTCTGTATTATCGATATTATGAATTCTGACGCCAGAAACGTGCTTCAAGTTTTTGGCTTTATTTCGTAGAGAATCAAGACAAAATATAGCTCAATTTGTAGCTGGAGATATTTTCTAGTCCGCGCTGTTCTCGATTTCATGCAGAAAACTCATCCAATGGCATAAAAATGCTTGAATTCCACGGCATGTCAATTTTTGGCCTACTTCTAACGCTTATATTACCAAATATCTGCATAATCCCCTTTCCTCTTTCAGGTATTTCACCGACGTATTTCACCTAACTTGCCCTCCTTAAATATATCGCTTATTTTGTATGATTGAAAAAATGTCGGCGGAGTAAATATTCTGTTCGAAGGCGCCACTACGGTGATGGGCCGAATTTTGTTCTCAAGGTAATTTTTTTCGAGATTTCAAGGTTATCGTTTTTTTTTTTAAATACATATGCATATTTTCACTACAACAGTCTTATAGCTTTAAAAAAAAAACGAATCAGTTACTGTAAAACAACTTAAAAATGTACAGCAAGAATTTACTTACCGCCTCCAAAAATGTATCCAGGTTCATGGTGCACATTTTGAACACTTTCTAAAATAAAGATTTAACTTAAGACTGTTACAATGAAATAGAAATTTCGTCATTTACTGTCTCCGAACGCGTGCTGAAGTTACTGACAAACGTTTCATAATTTCCTCGCTAAAGGTCACGTAGAGGTCAATATATTGCACCCCTTTGGGTTCATTTTTTTATAAGCTATAAGACTGTTGTAGTGAAAATATTCGGCCCTATTAAAAAAAAATACGATGACCTTGAAATCTCGAAAAGAATAACCTTGAGAAAAACCCTGTATAAGTTCGAAAACTTGAGGCACGTAAAACTATTTTTTGACAGTAATGTAGTCACTCTACCTCATCGCAAATCTACGAAGACCGGACCTTAAGTACTGTATTCATAAATAGATTTTATCGAAATAGTGGGTGTAATAGAAGTTATATACAGCGGATTCAGAAGTATATTTAAGCTGACGTAATTTCGTAAAAAATAATCGTACAGAAAACAAACCTGAATAAATTCACAATCTACTTTGTATAAATAAAATGACCGGAGAGAATAAAAAATGTGTCCACTATGTTAACAATTTTGAAAAAGTGAATACTTTGATGAAGGAACTGTTGGTTCATTAGTTCCATTCCAGTTCTTTACCTTTACTACAAAGTATCAGTTCGTTCAATTTCGTTTCAGTACATAGAGCCATGTTATACGATGAACTCGTATTGATATGATATATCATAGCATAGCTCTGTCTGCAAGCGAAATTGAGCAAACCGATATACATAATTTAGGATCAATGTGCTGTGAACGTTCAATTTGCAAGTAAAATGTAAGCGAAATGAAACAAACGAATAACAAATATTGTTATTACATTTGAACGGTAATTTTGCCCTTTTTTCAGTGACAGAATTGTGACTAGATAATACAATACAATATTACAGGAATACTATTTTTTATGCAACACAGATCAAATTTTATTATACACGATGTCTATCTTCTTTTCTTTGAAAAATTTATAATTTGATATGAAACAAATTTTCATATTATGCTACAAAGAAATGAGTTCTACATCTCTACACAACCCCGACCCTGAGCAATTATCTGTTGTGCATGCACTGATGCATACAATAGGAAACCGTTCGTAGGAAACAAACACATTAGTCGAGCCTAATTTAACGAGCATTCGGCGAATCTTCAACGTGTAATCTCGAAAATAGACCTTTTGGTTCACAATACATTTGCACAGGTTGTACTTTTCTGACATACATATTTTTGTGGTTATCAATAATTGATGATATATAATTTGGCAATTTTCCTCTTTATTTTGTCCCGAGTCATCGTTTTATATTGAATGTTCCGTCGTAAGGAACGGTACAAGTGGGATTTGCCTTCGGACGATTATTTATGATAAGCTCGTGACTAAATTTTTTACAAAAATCTAAATTTGGTAACTAATATACATGTAGTGGTAATTATTCACATAAAATTAAATTTTGCAGTAAAATTAATAAATTAAAAAAAAATTAACACTAGTTATGCATAAAATGATTGCTAAATGATTAGTAATATAAATTTCCTCCTAATATGCAGTTTTGCCAAACGAATTTATTGTATATCATGATATACACGTGTAGTGAAATATTCGCCGTCCGTCCGCACTGTGCGTCGCGCCACGAGAAAGTAGGGATAATCACTTAACGGGTCGTGTAACTGAAATTCTTGTAAGCGACAACACAACGTGACCCGAATCCATCAGAAATTGAACTGTCCAAAACACGGTTGATTGGCCGTCAACGCGGAAACATTTAAACATGAATACCCAAGTTGCACTCATATAATATTTGCGTGCCGTCCAACGCAACGGGGGAAATACGGCTATGTATATGCATATGTATCGGGGGAAATCGATGGTTGACACCGTGACCCGATTACAAACAGTCGCCGACCCGATCATCTTTCATGGAAACCTCGAATGTGAGGATTGGCTCGAAGAAAACAAATCCCGCGCATCTTTCCGACACACGCGCGAATCTGAGATATTATTTATTTATTATTTGTTGCAACGATCGCGCCGTCACAGGTCTCATACGCAGGCTGATAGTTCCCGGCCGCGAACGTTGCATTGCTTTTACGGTTCTAGATGCAGTTGCATGTCACACGAATATTCCACTGCACTGACACGAGAACCCGTCTGCTCCACACGTTGCACCCGTGTAAATTTAAATTTTTCTGCGCACACGGCCCGCCGATAAATGGCAGAAATAACTCGTAAAAGTATCAAGCTACTTTGAGCAATATTCGAAATACATGGAAATGCGATTCCCGGTGACCACGATACTAGTAAATATGTACATTATAATAAAAATTTTAGGGGCCACCTCCTCCGCTACAGGTATACGCTTCATTATGAAATTCCACATATTTCGGTATAAACGGTTCAATGATTGCCACGATACTTTTTTTCAAAGTACATTGTAGGGGCTCGCATTGGGCGATGCTTTATGGCAGGGGCCTTGATATTCTACAGCAGACCCAGTTCGTGACTTTTCGTAGTTTGGTTACGGCGATGGGTCTGTCATCGCGACTTGGCATAATGGTGTTGCCGACCGTCCCAAGGTCCCTTCGATGCAGCCGCTTGTCATAAAACACGCCAAATCGTTCGTCTCTTAGGCTCAGCGCGTCCAGGTGCTTGAAACTACAGTTCGGATGGTTTGCAAATGTCTGGAAAAACCCAGGGTTCAGTCGCCAAGCATATGTGGCCTTGGCGAACCCTTTTTTTCGTAGGAAAATGTTTTTCGCATGCCCCGGGATGCTTCCTGGGAAAAGCCGATCTTGTGTGGGACTATCCGTGGGGAGTGTCCCCAGAGACTACCCGCTAAAAACCCACGCCCACCTAAGCTAAAGGGGAGGTGCCTGGATCACTTGAGTATTCGACAGGACACCTCCCAGCTAACATAATATCCGCAGAAGAGGGTTATCCTCCCCCATTGCCTACACTATAAGACCCCGGGCGGAGGAACCCGCCCGGTGTCCCCATCCCTGGAG